>JAQOWM010000984.1:0-47136 GCA_029041755.1 Resseliella maxima
TTTAACAAAATCCACTTATTAGAAATGAACTTCAATGAATCTTTGTAAACCAGTATAATTACTTTGTAAATAAAACAAATTAGTGTAAAAATGATGGCAAATAATTATTAAAATTCGAAAAATTAATGGAATAAAAAAAAAAAAAACAACTAGCAATGACAGTTCTCTGACCAAACAGATGGTTATTGATGAACAGATGGTTACCAAAAGATTTATTTCATTAAGTTTTCTTTGAAAAACTGGATATAGATCCAGTTAACCTATAGAGGTTAACATTTCAAGGTGTAGGAATCATTTCTATATTTTGTATATAGGGTATTTCTCTAATATACACTGTTAGAAATCACAACTCAAAATAAACATTGCAATTATTATTTTGGAAATTGAGTGCATTTACCCAAAAAATTATCTCGACGTGAATAAAGTCCAATTCTTCTAATCTTGATATTTGTCCTGATTTTTATGTAATACTTAATTGTGGAATCTATCCTTTTTTCGAGAGATACTTTTTTTTCAATGAAAAGCAACAGTTCTGTGAAAATTTTTAAAATAGCGTTTTTCCATAAAAAACTACTTTTTTTCCGTTTATTTCGTCCAAGAGGATATCATATCTGGGCAAGGTTAAGAATCGCAGGGGGGGGGGGGGTAAAAATTTGAAATGGAAGTTGATGAGCTAAAAAAAAAATAAAAATTTCGATTTTGAAACGGAAGTTGAAGAGCTAAAAAAGAAGATGACTTTTTTTTTTAGCTCATTAATATTTCTATTTGAAAAATTCGAGAGGGGGGGGGGGCGTTCTTCCGGACCATCTCGCCCTATGAAGAGAATTGACAGACATTAAATCAATATGATACTCATACAGTATTATCGCAAAATCTACACATACATTAAAATAATCATTCTGTTCATTCAGTTGAATACGATTATGAAAAATACATGTGCTTGTGAGTGAAATTTATGGTGTAGCTGAATTTGTGTTTATTACATCATACAATAAAAAGTATTTAGATATCACAATGAACTGTATTGAAGTTCATGAACCGAACATGAACAGTTCATGTTCGAGATTGGATTCACTTTTATGTTCATGTTCGTTCGGGTTCTGTTTAAGTTGTTCGAAAAAAAAGGGTGTTCATATAATTTCGAGTTCAGTTTGTTCATAATGTTCAAGTTCGGTTCATGTTCGTTCCAATGTTGTTCAATTTACTGAACCGAATTGAACTGTTCAATATCAACTGTTCTCTCTCTCTCTTTCTCTCTCTCTTTCTCTCTCTCTTTCTCTCTCTCTTTCTCTCTCTCTCTCTCTTCGAGCTGACATTAAAATCAATTACAAATTGTTCCAAAAGAGGAATTTTAGCATTATAATAATTGTTGAAAGTTTCAATCATAAAACTGAAAGGCATATATTTTTGATAGCCATGATTAACAGTGTCCTGAATACTCAAAAATCTAACATTTCTTACTAATCGGTAGGGAACTCTAAATTGAATCTTCTCCAAAAGTACATCCGAGCAAATGATTGGATTTGATAAAATGTCATTAATTTTAACAATTGGTTTCCTATCATTCATATATGACTTAATCCAACCCAAAAGTTGAGTATTCAGACCCATGATGTTCAATTTGTTTATCAGAAGATCAACATTCACAGAATCAAAAGCCTTAGCAATATCAATGTAGACTGCATCAGTTTGATTATGCGGTCTTAATTCACTCAATGTTTTGAGAAGTGAATTCAACCAAATTCAAGTTAATCCTCTTTCCTCTCACAAAACCATGTTGGCTGGAATCAATTAAAATCTTTAAATGAAAATTAAGGTGATTGGCAATTATTGAATCCAACAGTTTAGGAATCACATTTTGTAAGGCTACACCTCTATAATTTTCAATATCATTCCTTGAACCATTTTTAGCACTACATGAAATGTAGGGCTATTGCATTTGTTTTTAGCACTACATGAAATGTAGGGCTATTGCATTTGTTTTTTTTTTTTTTTTCTCCCATAAAAATTCATTAAGCCACCATAACTCAGAGCCATGATGACCGATTTTTATGAAATGTTGCCTGGAGGATGTTTACATGGCCAAGATGGCTGACATCCATTTTGGTCCAATTTGGACCACTTCATCTGCTACTTTTGGTGTTAAAGGTCTTTAGGGAAAAATTATTTAAGTCATAAATTTGAGCCATGATGACCGATTTTGATGAAATTTTGACCGGAGAATGTTCACTTGGCCATGATGGTTGACATCCATGGTCCATCACGGTTCGTCATCGTGGTTAAAATGTTAATATAAGCAATATGGGTATCATTTGAAAGGAAATCATTCGTAGAATGCATGGGACATCGTGTTAGACCATGTTAAACCATATTAGACCATGATGGTGAAGTGGTAAAACAGTTGATATTGGTGTCATTTGAAAGGAAATCATCAGTAGAATGCAAAAACCATCATGTTAAACCGTGTTAGACCATGATGGTGAAGTGGTAAAACAGTCGATATGGGTGTCATTTGAAAGGAAATCATTCGTAAAATGCAAAAACCATCATCTTAGATCATGTTAAATCGTGTAAGACCATGATGGTGAAGTGGTAAAACAGTCGATATGGGTGTCATTTGAAAGGAAATCATCAGTAGAATGCAAAAACCATCATGTTAAACCGTGTTAGACCATGATAGTGAAGTGGTAAAACACTAGGGGAATTTATCGAATAAATATCCGTAGAAATCTGCAAAAAATCTGCTCAAATTTTCTAGCACTAAAACATCAAATATTGAGTGTTGCCTACGAATATTTGCGGATTTGTAGCAAATATTCACTCTATGATCACGAAGAATATCTGCTGCAAATCCAAACTATCTGCAATATCTGCAACACATCTGATTTGATAAATTCCCCTAGTAAAACAGTCGATATGGGTGTCATTTGAAAGGTAATCATTCGTAGAATGCTAAGGACATCGTTTTAGACTGTGTTAGACCATGATGGTGAAATAGTTCGTATGTGTATCATCTGAAAGTTAAAATTTTTATGGACAATTACGGCTGTAACTTCTATTTTTTTATATGTTAAAATTTCACAGTGCAACAGTCCAAAAAATTCCAACATTTTGTTATTATGAAATGAAAGTGCTATTACGATGTGTCATACAAGAGTTCGAGAATTTTTTTTTTTTTTTTTTTCAATTTTTCCATATTTTGAAAAAAGTCACAAAAATTAAAAAAAAAAAATTTTTCTCGAACTCTTGTATGACCCATCGTTTTCTATGTAATTTTGCATGCTGATTCTAAATCTGGTAATAAAAATTTGAAAAAAAATTGATTTTCATTAATTAGTTTAGTGCATTTTTGCAAAAAAATCGATAAAATTTTTAGTTCAATGATTATTCCCCATGTTTTTCTGGTCCCTGAATTCGCATGAAAATTCCAATGATATTATTCATTAGGCCTGGTCAAATTTTGAAATTTTCAGAAATTTCAAGACGGGTATTGCGGAAAATACGGTCCTATGGTAGACAAACATTTTTTGTTACGGGACCACCCACCTATCGTGTCTCCTCATCAGCCCCGGTCGACTTTCATGCAATAAAGCATTTTTCATAGAAAATTCTATTTTTTTTTTTTTTTTAATCATAAAAATGTTCAATTTCAATCGATTAAACAAAGTAATTTATTTATTCGTTTGATAATTTATGGTTTTACAGTAAAAATTTAAATTTAAAATTTACACTGATAGGCGTTCATTAACGTTTTTTGACAATTTGAAGTCCTTTTTCGAAAATTCAAATCACGGTTTTCATTTTCGAAAATTCATTTTAATAAAAGGTATTGTGACTCTACATCTCATGTAGTGCTAAAAACTAGTTTGTTGTTCACAACAAACTAAAACAATGAAATTAAATCTTAATTAAGAATATATGACAAAGCGAATACAACGCGCGCGTAGCGTCTTGTTATAAATTGGCTTTACATAGGAAGACTTCCACAAACTCGAACATGAGCAATTCTTCAATAACATTGTAATTTGTTTAATTAATGTGTTTTTTAAAAAATGCGTTCTTTTTTTAATAAACAAATTTGGACCAGAAATTAAATTATTCGGCAATTCTAAAACAAATAGATTAGCTTTATCAATACCATTGAATGACTTCCGATTATTATAATGCATTTCATTAGGTAATTCATTGATAGTTTTCCTAATGACATTTACATGCTAACTGGTCATTCCAAAGTTCGTACAAGCCGCTTCTAAATCGCTAATACTGTTTTGTAGCTCCTGTTCTGAGCCGTCAAACAATACTAGATCATCTGCATATGCAAGGGCAGAGATAATATTTCCCCCCAAAACTATGTTACCCCTCAGATTAGCTGATTTAATCAATTTATCCATATAAATTATAAACAAGACGCTCCGCGTCATACTATGTGTTGCCATATTTTAATGATCGTTTTTTTAGTTTGTTGTAAACAACAAACTATAAGAGAGCACTACATGAAATGTGCTGTCACAATTTCTCCTTTTAAATTAAAATATAGTCGACATGTGGTTCAGTTACATGAATTTTTGTTGACACAATATTATGATAATTGAATTTTACTGAAACGTAGCTTATTGTTGAAATCTACTGGAAAGTTTTTATACGCGTTAATTAATAAAAAAAATATTATAAAATGGATTTTACTTTATTGAAAACTTTTGCGAACACCAAAAACATCTAACACGGTTTACCACAAGTCCATCTTGGTCTAACACCGTTTACCACAAGTCCATCTTAGTCTAACACGGTTAACCACTAGTTCATCGGGGTCTAACACGGTTAACCACGAGTTCATCTTGGTCAAACACGGTTTACCACGAGTCCTTCTTAGTCTAAAACGGTTAACCACGAGTTCATTTTGGTCTAACACGGTTTACCACGAGTCCAACACGTTTTACCACGTGTCAGTCACCACAATGTGAATGTTGTTCATAATGAGAAAAAATACATATTTTGTACCAGGAGTACCTGATGGAGTGGCCCAAATTGGACCAAAATGGATGTCAGCCAAGATGTCTATATAAACAACTTCCATACAAAATTTTAACCAAATCGGTCATTACAATCCAAAGTTATGAATGCTTAAAGGTTGTGGAGAAGGAAAAAAAAAACAAACCAATGCAATAGCTCTACATTTCATGTAGTGCTAATAAAAGCGGTGAAATAGTACAGTCCTGTCGGAGACCATTCGCACTTCAAATCATTCACTCAATTCACCATCCACTCTCACAGCGGCTTCACAGCATTTATACAAACTCTTAATTGCCCCCAGAAGAAAACTATCTATTCTAACTATAAAAAAATTTGATCTTGACATCCGCGCATCGGTCTGAAGACTGATTGGTTTTCATCCAAGAGCGATTCGATAATACCTCTGGTATGTTTTTCTAAAATTGCACTGTAAACATTTCCGACAACACTCAATAGAGAAATTCCACGCTAGTTGTTACAATCTCTGTTGCTACCCTTCTTATGGAGTGGTGAGATAACTGCACCCACCCATCCCTTCGGGACAACTGATGAATTCTACGCTAGATTGAACAACCGATGTAACCATCGAATCCTCACTTAACCACTACAAATTAAATATTTCTTTTTAATCTCATCCACTCCTGCTGCTTTACCCCAACTTAATTTCCTGACCACCAGCTCTGCCTCATCTATGCTTATTTCCTCCACTTCGATTTCACTCACACTTTCATTCGCGCTAACCAATGACGCAAATTAACATATATTTTCAATTGTGAGTCTAATTCACACACAAGTTCAACGCCATCTACAATCGCAATCAAATGTACGTTTAATATCGTACGGGTTTGCGTCTTCACTAAGAAGATCAGAGACCAGTATCTATTGATGTTTTATGGTCTTACATTTACGTTTGCAGATGGCGTTAAATTTTATCGAACACCATAATTTGCCTCATTGCGCTAACATTCTGATCCACTCCTTTTTCAACATTCAGAATTTCCTCGAAATATTCTCTCCAACGTTTCAATACATTTTTCCTACCAATCACCAACTTCCCTGCCTTATCTAATACAGCACCCACCATTACTGATGTTTTTAACCTTTAAACCAGAAAACTTTATTCCTCTGCTGCCCTGCTTCTTCTAAATCATTGCCGAATTTCACCCATTCGCCTCTTGCACCTCATCGTTCCACCAATCTGTCTTCTTTTTACCATTCTTACACACATGCATTCCACAAACTTCCTTTGCTGCACTCAAGATTGTACAGCTACATATGCATTCATTACTCTTTCATTCTTCAATTCATTAACTTTTACTCTATTGATTTTACTCTCTACTCCTTTTGGAATACGTAGTTTGCTTGCAATTAAGTAATGACCGGAATCCAGAACACAACTTCTATACACCGCGTATCTGTAACTATTTTGCGCAAATTATCTTCTACGATTACATAATCGAGAAGGGAATTCTGATTCTGGCCAGGATTTCATCATGAATACAAGTGGATTTCAATAATCGCCCTTCATTACCGTTCGCTTCCATATCTTCTCCAAAATGGCCTAAAATATTCGCAAAATTCTGATTATCTCTACCTACTCGAGCATTAAAATCCCCTAGCAAAATCACGTTCTCATTTCCCTTACGATACACAATATCATTCAAGTCACCATAAAAATCATTCATCTTTTATGCATTCGTACCTTCACACGGAGAATACACACTTACGAAACGATACACTGCACCTCTCAACTTGATTGAAATCCACATCATTCTTTCACTCACAATTAGAAATAACAATTTCAATAGGGTTATGATGGATCTCAGTGTTGACCAAATTGGTTTCACTTTCCAAGCAAAAAAACAGGTCAGGATCATTTGTCCAAATTAAATCCAACATATTACCATTGTTATTCGAAAAACCATTAATTTGAGATAAACCAAAATCATGAAAGGAATCCAACATCAGTAACTTCTTTCTGGAGCGTTAATTGGATATAAAATATTTGGATTGTCAATATCATTCGAGATCCATAAAAGATTCGGAAGATTAAAGTCACCGATATTAAAATTGAATGTTCATAATTGTCTTTCTCGAATAAAAATTTTAAAGCATTAACAATATTTTCAAAAATTTCAAATGGGAATCAGGTTTAATATACAATTCAACTAAGTGAAACTTCCTATGTTCAATGTTAATACAAACGCAAATAACTCTCCATCAAATACTAATTTTCCATTCAATGATTTATGAGTGGCTATCGAAACACCACCTCCACAAACTTTCTCAAAAGTTTGATCTCGCTCGGTAAGAATTGATCTATCACATCGAAATAAGCATTTGGAAAAATTTCAACATCATTGATGGTGCTATCGAAATGAGTCTCAGACAACAAATAAATTTTGAAATTTTTTATCAATATACTCGCATAAAATTCAGGAATCTTAGTTTTTAAACCATTTGCATTAAATCAGAAATTGATGGTTAAACTTCATATCTTTTACATGAGTAACAGGGGTATTCAATAACGATAAAACGTTGATACATCTGGAATGGCATTATATTCGGGAAAAACTGAGCCTGATTCATAAATTGATGATACTGAGCAGGGTTTGTGAATGGATGGTGATAAAGTTGATTCCAAAAAGGATAACCATTCAAATTTGGTTGCGGTTGATTTTGTGACAAATGTTGAAAATAATGAGGCTGTCTTGGATGATGTGAACGCCGCCAATTAACACGCTGTCGAAATGTTTGGGATGATTGTTGTTGTTGTACAACGGTATATGATCATTATTCACATTGTTATTGTTAGAACGATTGTTATTTCGAACATTGTTATGAAATTTCCGATGAGAATTAACAAAGTGATTCTGTTCGGACTTATTATTATATTTTCCAACATTTCGTTTGGTTTTATCATTCTTATTTTGACAATCAGACGGATTATTTCTGCGAGAATTATTCTGTTTAGCATTTGTTTTATTGTTTTTGCTACTCAATTGAGATTTGTTCATATTCACCTATAATGATTTTTTCTATCCTTCATTATAAAGGACCCCAAATTTCAGGATTACAAATTATCCTTGAACATTCCTCTGTTAATGTCAAAACTTTACAAGAAACAAACATGCCTGCATTTCTACTTCGTTTGTGAAAATTTAACATCTCAATGGAAAATGCATTTTCAAGTAATTTGGTGTTTTCAATGATCATTTTCTTTACATCATCTGGCTTGGTACCATATACAAATCTTGAAATATGAATCATGTAAACTCCATTGAATGGTTTTCGTACTTCATTTAAGTTCTTCAAAACCTTTAGCCGAGATGAAATATTTTTGAATAACATTGAATCTTCAATGACATTATTTTGACCAAACTCTGCATGACTTTCAGTCGGATCATTATTAGTACTGTTTTTACCACCAACATTCATTGAGTCGTCATCATTTATTTCACTACACGTATCATGGAATTGCTCCGTATTCAATTCTGCATCAATTTTTCTTTTATTATTTATATTGTAATTGCAAACTTCGCATGATACGGCAAATGGCGAATTTTAATTGAAAATATAATTGAAACATTTCAGATGCTCATCATCATCATTATCTGGTTTCACAATTCCCCATGTTCCATCCTCAAATCTTCTCGCTAATCCAAAATATTTATGTAGTTTTTTAACTTTTTCTTCTCTTTGTCTCGTGCATTGAATAAATATTTGATTTTTACAAAATTTGCACTTCAAATAAAGGCCACAATAGGTCAAACCTTGTCACATACTAGTGACACAGCAATGCAATTTCGATTCTGACATATTGACAACAACAAAAAATAATACTTCTTGGAAAATCACAAATAAATGAAAATCAAAATCACTTTCATAAATAAACTTTAATGATTCCCTGTGAATTAGTATATTAATTTTGCAGAAATGCTAAATTTATGTAAAAATCAAATCGAATAATTATTTAAAAATCAAAAAAATACTGCAGTTTAAATAAACGATTCATGTAGCAATGACAGTTAAACCTTCACAAAATTTAATCACAAAATCCCGTAAAATCACCAAAATTGTAAGGATTTCCTTTGTTTATACTTGACAGATTTCTTTATTAACAATACGTAGGCTTTTATTTATATTCTTTCAATAGGGGGACATTTTAGTGGTGTCAGATGGAAATCGTTGTGATTTTCGTAAAGTTTGAAATTTTTGATGGTTAACGTCTTTAGAACGTTTTGTCATATGGGCGCTATTTTGTTTGTTTACAGTCATTGGAAAATTTCATCTCGGCAAAAAATGGAATTAACTCGTGAACATTTTCGTACGATGATTTTTTACGATTTTCGAGTTCATCTCACTCAACAACGGTGCTTCGATCGTCTTCATTCGGCCTTTGGCGATGAAGCACCAACACTCAAAACAATTTATAACTGGTTCAATGAATTCAAACGCGGTCGCCTGTCTCTCACTGACGAATTCCGTGAAGGTTGGCCAAAATCAATTGTTGTTCCAGAAAACATTGATGCTGTAGAAAAAATGATAAGAGAAGATCGTCATGTGACATACCGTGAGATTGAGGCATCCTTGGGCATATGACTAGCATACACAAGATCTTGCATGAACATTTAACTGTGAAAAAGATTTGTTCGCGTTGGATCCCACATAATTTGACGATAGCTCAAAAAAAGGCACGTGTCGACTGGTTCAAAGAAATGCTCAAGAAATACAACGGAGGAAACTCAAAAGCCGTGTATAACATTGTCATAGGTGACGAATTATGGATCTATGCGTATGAGCCTGAAAGTAAACAGCAGTCGACTGTATGGGTCTTCCAAAGTGAACCAAATCCAACCAAAGTTGTTCGAGCACGAAGCACATCTAAGCAAATGGTGGCTTGTTTTTTCGGAAAAACTGGTCATGTGGCAACAGTGGCACTTGAGCAACGTAGAACGGTTAATTCTGAGTGGTACACAACCATTTGTTTGCAAGAAGTGTTTAGTGAAATAAGAAAAACAAATAAGCGCCGTCGAATCATTCTTCATCATGACAATGCGAGCTCTCACACATCTCGTCAAACAAATGAATTTTTTACCACTGAAAACATAGAATTGATGTCTCAACCGCCGTACAGTTCTGATTTGACATGCCAAATCGGGTGCACCCAATGACTTCTTCTTGTTCCCTTACATCAAGGATAAACTGCGTGGTCAACGATTTACGAGCGCCGAAGAAGCAGTTGAAGCGTTCAAAAACCATGTTTTGGAGGTGTCTCCCGCCGAATGGCAAAACTGCTATGATAAATGGTTCGAACGCATGCAAAAGAACTTTTTGAAAGAATATAAATAGCAACCCTCGTACTTAGTAAAATTCTTACTCAAAATTTTTGTAAATCATTCATAAATTCCTAATATGTTATATGAAAACGGGTAAAATGTTAAAAGGTACCATAGCCGAAGTATTTGTTTATTTTGAGAAAATTTTTCTATAAAAAGTAAAAACGTTCCATATTATACAGCTTATTATGATACACAAATATTTAAGACAAATTAGATAAAATAAAATTTTAAATTATTCATATAATGGTCTTCAAATACCGGATGAAAATTTCCGTTTAGACGAAGAGCGAGATTTGTACATGTCCGCGTTTTATTTCCTGCAGTATTGAATTTTAACCCAGCTGTAGACTATTGGTTAGCGCGCCAGGCTTGCAAGCATGGGGACGTGGGTTCGATTCTATTCGTATTCAAAATCTTTTCTATTCATTGAACGCACTCATTGATAAAGAATTGAATAGATAGTCGATATTTGAACCACACGGAGTGTCTCGGATAAGCACTTTAAAAATTGTTGGTCCAGTGTTGTGCATAACGAAGCAATTGATTAACGCACATCACTTTAATTAATCGCCTTAGCGCTTGGATTGTCGTTCATACTTCAATCCGCAAAAAGGTGTAGCCAATTATGGGCCGAACGTTCGATTGTGGTGCAGTTGTGCCCTGCAAGCCTCTCACATACGCTTTCGAATATAATGTTCACTGGCTGATTAAAGACTAAACACACTGAAAAATTCGGTATACCATTTGGTCTATAAACTATGATTAATGTAATGTAATGTAATGTAAGTATTGAATTTTGAGAATAATGATGAAAAACAAGAACAGTTTGGACAACCAAACAAAGTACATAACAAATATACGTTCGTTTTATGCAGTAAGAATGAGACAAACATCTATTCACAAATATATCTCTTTTATGCTCACACCTGTACCGTGCACTTATGTCATGCTCACGCTTGTATCATGAATACAAAATATTCAAAACAAACACTTAAATCTGTCTCTACGCTTTTGAGTGTATTGTAACAATCGCAAAAATAGCATAAAATGAAATGCAATAAGATAAACAATAAAAATACCGTTTGTGAAATTTATGCATGTAAACAAGAATTAATAATATATTCTCATCAATGTATGAGTATAATTTGCGGCATGAATCACATTGAATACAAAGTATTCTTTGCCGAGATTATCATTTGTTTTCAATACACGTATACGATCACATAGTTAGAGCTGTTTATGTGTGAGCTGCTTATACACGCTATATTTACAGTGTTCATAATAATTTTTTCATGAAATGAATTTCAGGGCTGATTAATTTTTTTTCAGGGCCTTATTTTAAATTTGTATTTTGAAATTAACAAACAAGAAAAACAGAAAGTTAAAAAATGAATATTAATATTTTATGGTGTATCCGTCATTATCGATGACAAGTTGGCATCGTGTTCGTATCGAACGGTGTAAATTGTGAAAATATTCTAAAAAAAATTAAAATACATAATTAATTTCACGCATTGGGAAAAACAATAATTGTATTAAGAATATACAAAAAATTATATCAAATAATAAGTGACTAATTCTTTCAAATCTGAACTTACGCTCATCTGCACCTACGGCATTCCACCGCTCTATCACTTCTTGATGCAAGGTCTCCTCGTTTCTAGGATGAATTTGTGGCCAATCAGTTTCCATTTTAGACCAGACATTCTCGATGGGATTGAGGTCTGGACTTTTTGGTGGCCAATCCAACAATTCATATCTCTGTCGAGAGAAGTAAGCCATGGTGTTTCCGGCTGTATGGACAGGAGAATTATCCTGCATGAATATTCGAGGTGCTCCATCGTCTTCGAATCTATTCATCATTGGAGTGACACGATATCGGAGGATTCTTACATACTGTTCCGAATTGAAGTATCCATCAATTCGTACCAGCGGTGTCACCGGACCCTCAAAACCAATGGCACCCCAATAGTTATTTGAGATGTGGCCACTTTGATCCGATTCTTTCAAATATTCAGGATCGTATCGAGTATCGAAAGGACGATAGACTTTGGAGCGCCACGAAACATCTGTGCAAAAATTTTTCTCATCACTGAATATGATGGATTCGAGCTTATTGTCATCCCATTCTTCGAGGACAACCTGACAAAAAGCAACGCGATTAATACGATTTTCTTCCGTGAGGCGAAGTATAGTCGCAGCAGTGTGACACTTTAGCCCATGACGACGAAAAAGTGATGAAATTACGCCGACATCAACACGAAATTCACGAGCGAATCCAACTGCAGTCAAAAATGGATTGGCCTCAATACGTTCAATAATATTTGTTTCTTGTTCGGCAGTTAAAACAGACGGTCGACCTGGTCTTGGACGCTCATTTAGATTGCCTTCTTCTTCATGCCTCTTCCACCAAAAATGGGCAGTTCTCTCCTAAATTAAAAACCCAAAACCATTTGGGAATAGCAACTTACAGAAAAATTTCGAAAAATCAGAACGAACACAACATTTTTTTTCCATTTAGATTCATTTAAGTTGATAATCATTCAAATATGCTAAAAAACCAACATAAAATCAAACTTACACTACATCCGCATTGCCTTGCAATTTCTCGAAATGTCAATGAGCTGAATTCTCTCAATGCAACAATTTTTGTTTTTATTTCCATAGATAAATTTGAACGACTCATCGTTACAATATATAATTATGCGTCCAATTTGAATTTTTGCGTATAGTTCGTATGACATTTTGACATTTACAAAAATGCAAGTGTGCGAAGTAACAAAAAATCATTGCAAACAAATTGCATGATAAAAATAAGAAAAAACAGATTTAAATTAAGACAAAAATTTGGAAATTCATTTCATAAAAATCAAATCATCTTTCAACACTCGTTGCATTGAAGATCGGCTGATATGATGCTCACGAGCCAATTTTCTGGCACTTCTTTTGTTATTTCGGTGGATTTTGTCTCGAACATTTTTGAAAAGTTCTTTTGTTCGAACAGATCTTGTTTTGCCCGGTTTTTCTTTTATATGAACTGTTCCACGTTCCTTGTATCGTTTTATAGTTTGTTGAATAAATTTTAAGTTGACATCATCATCGCGAAGCCGCCGAAAAATGTCAACTTGTCGCAAACCTTTTTCATGCAAATTCAAAATGAGATGACGTTTCACATTTATTGTTATTGTAAAGCTGATAAGAATTGCGCAATAATGTGCATCATAAAACATGAATAAACATAACGGTAAACAAAAGGGTGATCGGAAAGCTATTGTAATTGTGACAGTTTCATTGGGCCACCCAGTTTAGATGGCGTAGGTATACTTCGTTTGAAGTTCTAAATACATTATCTAAATAAAGTATATATATATATATATATATATATATATATATATATATATAGGGCGAATCAAAATATTTACGAACGAAGTGCAAAATATTTATGTATTTTTTACGAAAAAAGCTGCAAAATATTCACGATAAATGGTAAAATATTTAAGAAAAAAAATTAATTTCTGGAAATGTTCATGCTTTATTACATTAAAAAAAGTTATTGCAATAAATAATTAGATGTTTTTCAAGATTTTTAAATACAAATGAACGCCGAGAATCATCCAGAACTCTTTTGAAAGCAGAAAACGATCTTTCAAAATCACATGATACCACTGGAACATATTTAAATGCTTGTAATTTATTTGGATGCAAATTGTCAATGAAATCATCTGACTGGTTAAAATTTTCACCATTGAGTATCTTTCAAATTTTAGTCAAAGTAGCGAGCCCAGTATTTTTGTTAGCAACATTATCAAATTTGTTTAGAAATTCCTTGCGTTTACAAATTCGCTCCAAGTGTGAACGAACTGAATAAAATGAATCAATCGTCTCACCAAGCAAGGCCCCTTTAGCTTGAATCTTTGTAATGGTAACCAACAAACATTCAAAATTGCATTTTATGAATGAATCTTTCTTAATATTTGGTTTTGCAATTGCTAATTGAGCATTTTGAATGCTTTGAGCTTCATCCGGATTACATTCATCCAAAAATTGTTCAACTTTCTCGAAATGTTTTGCGTAATATACAGCAGCTTCAATCCTAGTGCCCCAACGAGTAGGTATTGGTTGTGGGGGAACTGGAGTATCTGCAAACATTGATTTAAATTTGAACTTTCTGCGCGGCGTCTGTGTAAATATTGTGGACATAATTATAAAAAATTGATAAGTTTTAGATGATTTATAGAAACATTCAATTTGTGTCATTCACCTTTCGAAATATTTTTTTAACGTTAGAAATCAGATCATTCACATCAATAAATTGGCTCCGAATGAAATCTGCAACTCGGTGAAGACCATGCGCAAGGCATGTAATGTGAATCATCTTTGGATAAAGAACTTTTAAAGCATTCATTGCGCAAACCATATAGGGCGCTGCGTCTTTGACCACAAATAATACATTTTTCTTGTCAATATTTGAAATCGTACCATTCGATGAATGAACGTATAAAAAAAATGAATTTTTATCACTCACTCAGTGCATTTATTGTTTTGTCGAAAAATGTTGCAATTGTATTGTTATTTGTTGCATCCAAGCTAGCAAATAGCAACGCTCTGGTTCACCAAGTAAACCAAAAACAAAATTAGCAACACATCGTTGCTCTGAATCAGTTGTCTCATCGAGAGAAACCCAAATATATTTTCCAGCAGCAATTTTTTTCATTTTTTCCATGCATTCGGTATATAATTCTACGCAATGTTGTTTCGTTCGGAGCGGAATATTTTGTATATTTTTCAATGAATTCTATGATACTTGGATTCGTGATTTTTTTCAATGGAATGTTTGATTTTAAAAATGCTTTAGTTAAGTCCATTGAAAATAAACTGGAACTTCGTTCAACAGGTGATTGTAGAGTTGCATTCACTTTTTCATCACAAATTGAACAAAATAGAACTGTATCATCGTACTTGAAAGTATTAGGATGAGCTGCGGCCATTCGATCAAAAAAACGAGCTGAGTTGTAAGAGACACTATATAGAAATGGTCACATGCTCTAATTTATAAATTCTCAATATTGAATATTTTTCGTTAGATGTGTCGCTTTAGAGCTCTTGTTTTAATGCCTAAACATTGTAATACATAGACACAGCTTGAATATCTACAACTCTCAACGCTGTAACACAGTCAAGGCTATCCAAAGTTTACTACGATTTTGAGATGCGCATTGTAAATAAGAATAATAAATATCTTTAAAGCAAATAATTCACCGCGCTAAAATCCGTGAATACATCGAAAAATAAGAGCTATTTGTTTTGTTTTCGTTTCTTAACAATAAAATAAACATTATTGGAAATACTGAAAATGATTTCATTGGCATTTTAAGTAAGATAATAACAAACATTGATCAAAATATTCAAGAAAAATCAAAAACGTTTGAAATATTTATTTATATCAAAAAGTGACCGAAATATTTAAATAAATATTTTTTATTCAAATAAATATTTTGATTCGCCCTGTAATATATACTTACTAGAGTACTATAGTACTATAGTACTCTTATACTGAACGCATTCATTTATGTTAGACAAATGCAAATGAATGCATTCAATTTTATACTTTTGTGTAATTTTCCGTTTTTTTTTTTTGGTATAGATTTATTGAATTTTCATTATTCAAAAGACTTTCTCATTTTATATTGTATTGTAGACTCAACTGAATATATTCAGTTATTTATACACATAAATATTTCGTGGTTTTTACATTCGCATCAAAATAAATATGTGAGTTATGTGTAATGAGTTTATTAGACTCTCATATATGGAATGAAATACAAGATCACGGCTTACCATCATGATTTTAGTGATAAAAATACGCTTCTAATGAAATCAAATAGACCAGGTGAAGTGGCATACAAAATACAACACCTGAATTGAAAAAAAATTTAGATTTTTTTTATAATATACTAACATATTTTAGATTTCTTTTAAACGATACGCATTTTTATCACTTAAATCAGACTTAAACAATAGATGTGAAAATGAAGTATGCACAACATTATGAAATCATTTTATTTTCTTTGTAACAAATTATTAAATCGTATATGCTCATTAAAACCGCTTATTATATTGAAAGTTTTACGCAATTTTTTTACCCGTAAAATTCGAAAAAAATCCGGAAAATCCGGGCAATCTGGCAGGCTTATGATAACATATATAACATATAAAAGGCTTCGAAGAAAAATGTTACATAGAAAAGTTCCGTGGAAGAATGTTATTATTCAGTGTATTCAACATATACATTGAAAAAACAACAACAAATACATTGAATAATAACATTTTTCCATGGAACTTTTCTGTGTAACATTTTTCCTCGGAGCCTTTCATATGTGATGCAATTTAAACATACGCAATAACAAATAATTTGGTGGCGTCTTCACTTTTCACCAAAATGGTGAAAGCATTGTATCATTCAACACATGTGAAAGTTACTTTGACAGATCAGTTTGATGTATTGATGTTTGTTTACATTTTTAAAAGTGTAAGTAGAAAATTTCGACTCTCAGAACCACTGTTTTTTTAGCAAGTGCATCCCGTAGTTTTGATACTGGTGGGGATACACAACACACTACGTGCTCAAAACACAAATGTCAACTTGAATTCTGATAGAAGCGTTCAAATATGCGCAGTATAGCCTGAACAAATTTTTCAGTTTAATCTTAAACCAAAGTGTAAAGAAATTTAAATAAATAACATTTGATGATATTTGATAATTCATTATTTGAAATAAAACGAAAATCTTCTTGGTTCCAGAACCATTTGGAAAATCAAAGACTCGCGGAAATAAGAATAGCACGAAATTATGTAAAAATTTTGATTTAATTTCATACATAGAAGTTTCATGAGTCAGAATCATTAGTTTCATGAGTCACTTATTTTTTACTTTAATATATTTCGTAAGAACAAATATATTCTTCTCATTATATTAAATTTCGAAACAAAGAAAAAGCGAAAAAAAGATAATAATTGAAATAATTTTTACAAATCGTCATATACACAAATACGTATTTATTAAAAGTGAATTTCTTGCGATTTATTGCTTAAAAAATATTTCTTCTGTACGTGTGTGAATCCATGGCGATGAAATGAAGTGCACGTAGTGCCTACTACGCGTCCGTTTGTACCATTGAGAACACATATTTGTACTACTGAGAGCACATTCGAGCGCGTAATAGCCACTACGTGCACCTCGTTTCATCGCCTTGTGTGAATCTAACTGCTTTCCATACGAGTGTACATAATTGTTCCCCCGGGTACCCTTTTTCGACGCGCATTTTCAATTTTCACTTTGATTTTGACAGTGACATCTGATAATTGAATAAAAACTAGCTAACAATTTTAACAATGTATTGATTATTTTGAAAATTTAATATGCTTATTGCACAAAAAATAAGATATGTCTTACAAGTTTAAAATATCTGTCAAAAAAAGTTTGTACATCGCATTAAATTCAGTGAGTGAAGCAATCAAATTTTATGGCCCCAGCTATCTCACGTACTTTCAGTTTCGGGTCGTCCAATATCATATAATAATTTCCACGTAATTTCAAGATGTTAAAAAAAATTTTCTAACGTTTTTTAAAAGATATATTTATATTTAATTTGAAATTACTTGGAAATTACATTTTTTCGCATAGATTAAATAGAGTTTTACATTTGAATTGAATTTATGATGCAAACGTGAAATATAATTTATTCTATGTAACACAAAGTTATTTCAAATAATTTGAAATAATTTCAAATTAAATATAAATATATATATATATATTTTCAATTAAATATATTGCGTTTTGAAGTCTGATATTCATTCTCATCAATTCAATTGATTATCTACGTCGTCGCGTGGTTTGCAACCAATTACAACGTATTAAGCTTATAGTAATTGAAATGATAAAATTTGACATATTCTCGAAACGGAATCCTCCTTTCTGAACCATTCTCTTTATTTTTTTAGTACATTTTTATCAAAAATTTTTATGAAATAAAGTTTTATTTTTACCTTGTAATATCCACAATATGCTTAATGAAAGCATCTCTTTTTATTTTGATATTGAAACATAAAATTATTAACTCCACATGAACTCTTAGTAGGCACTACATGCACCTCGTTTCATCGCCTTGGTTAATTGTCCAGAAATGTTGAGGGAATTTTTAGGACCTTAATATTATTTTACGGAAGTATGATAAATTTGTTTGAAAACAATTCTGGTTCACTTTTCCGAGATTCTACTGGATTGACATACATTTTACCTAATTTATTTAATTGCCAGTTCTTTTCTTCCAAGGTCTCTCTGGAATAATGTGCCATGATTCTATTAAATTTATTTTTCCACTATATTAAATATACGCGCAAACTACTCTTGTATGATTTGCAAATGTTTTATCGAATTTTTTTATTTATTTGGTTTTTGCGAATGAACGAACATGAAACGACTGTACGACACGCATAAAATATTATCACATTTAACGATTGGGTGAACACAATTTTAACTTTGAAAAAGACCATTTGTATTGTATTAAAAATATTCAAATAAAATTTCATAATCGTCAAAGACCACATTGACTTATTCTTCAAATCTATTCTTTATTTTGGTAGTTCAAAACCTATATATAAAGTACATGCATTGATGTTCGAAAAAACAGTCCATCAATAGGTATCTATCAAACATAAGAACTAAAACCAAATCAATAAAGGCTTTCCTGTAAGCTGTATTGTTCTGAATATTCTTCTTTAGTGAGTAGAGATTGAGATCATGAATTAAGATTTTTTGTATATATTTTTCCTTTCATAAAGTAATGTTAATTGTCACTTGTTTGTGTTTAAAATAAATCTATATCTAAAATATATTATATATATAATATATAATATATAATATTGATGAAACATGTTAATAAATTCTTTAGATCTTTTAATCTTAAAAGTGAATTTTCCATGATTACCATTGTTTAAGGTAATATGGAAATATAACGTAGAATATAAAAGAAATATATTAGAAATACCTAGAATAATTACCGTAAATTGAGCTTTGAACTCATGAAATCACCAACAAAATGAATTGAAATCACCAACAAAATACATCATTAAGATCAGATTTGGAAAAGTGAAAATATATGTGATAAGCTTGCGTTATTACTCCGAATATATTATGGAGATGTATTTAACCACTACAAACTTACAAATATTCAAATCATATTATTATTTTCAATTACACTTTGATAATTATATTATAGAGACATTTGCATGTGAAATTTGATTTTTGGAAATGGTGATATCGAAAATATTGCAATTGCTTAGGGAAATTTCCATTTAATATTTTCAAATATGATTTCACCTATATATCTTTTTATACGTCTATAAGTTCATCAATAAGACCTGCTTAAGAATTGAAATAATTTTTTTTTGTTTTTATGACGGTAAAATTTGAGGGATAATAATGATTTGGGTTAGAATCGAAACCATTGACTTCATACTTTAATTGAAATATTATAATTTAATATTATTCAATCAAATTTTACCGCTTTTCTATAACTAACCATTTAAATTTTGTTTCTTCGATAATGGGCTCGCTTTATTTTCTTTTCTCTTTTTCTTTACTATATTCCACATTTCATTTCTAAACACATTTCGTAGGAAATACAAAACGACTTTGTTCATTTGGATAGAAACGTTCTAAAAGATTGAATTTCAAATTAAATGCTTTGTAAACCATTTTAGTATGTTCTAAACGTATACTATCATTAAAAATATCAGAATATATTTTTTTATCGAAAATGTTATTACAATATTCTTTTCAAAAATGTTTCAATTTTTTTAGGCCCAATGATGGCCAAGCAAATTCCGCAAACGCTCTTAGGTAAATACTTTAAACATAACATTTAAATCTATTGTATTACAAGCGGTAACATCAAATCAAATAATGTAACCAAACATATAATTAACTAATACATATTTGCGTGTAAAAAACAGATACCATTTAAAGACATTCTTTTGGAGTATCAAGATAGTTGTCTAAACAAAATACTTTGACATTATTATGAATTTTTCAAAACATACTCATAATTTATTTTATAATTTCTTATTGTTTGAAACATACATTTTTTGGCAACATATAATACAATATCATAGTTCAAAAAGCGATATGTTCAAGCAAAAAGATATATTAATATCTACTCAACAACTTGTATTATTGTATGGTATATATTGTCAATAACAACTGAAAAACTAGATAACATTATGCATTAGGTGACCAACTGTACAGAAATTTCCAAGCTTCAATGGACGGAAATAAATCGAAATTTGTTACACGTAAATTTTTCTAACATTTTTCCAGGAATTAGAACATGAATACTATTGATTCATACAATTTTAGAAGTTTTTTAAAATACATAGAACATACATATATATCTGACGCTTTGAAGATTATTCGACGATCCATTGAATTAATATTTCATGATTAAACTTTGAATATTTGAATTTTGTTATTGTTGTGACAATTCTTTATTGAAAAAAATATTAAGATATCGTTAATTTAAAAAAGAAATATAGTTTCATAGAAAAAACACAAACCGACAATGATGTTCGCTGTGTGACACAAACAACACGTACATATTAAAAATTGGATGAATTCTTTCCAGCGAAAATTGGCATCGATTGTGTCGCACATATCATTCAAAATAAATAGAAAGGAGCTTGCGACAAGATGTCATTTGATATCGAACTGATTTTTGTGAAAATTTATTCACATTTGTATTTGACAACTGTGCGAGTAACAGCTTTGGAAGAATTATTGTGATTCAATCAATGACACTGATTCAGTGTCGAATATAGGAAAAAGTTTGGCTATTGTAAGACTCAATTTTTGGATCTTCTACCCATGGGGAGAGGGTCACGATCACTAGCTTTAGAAAAATTAATAATTTTTCTCGTCATGAATTCATTGAAAAGCGTACAATACAATTAGTATTATACTTGTTATAATTTATTATTATTGGCTTTTTTCGTCCTTTTTTTTAAATATTAAATTCAAATATATTATGTAATTTCTTAAAATAGTAATAAATTCTAAAAAGTAAAATAGAAATTTGATTAAATTTCAATGATGCTTCATTCGACGGTGTCAATAACAGCTTCTCTATTATCCATTTTCAAACGGTTTTTTATTTGAAAGTCGAAATTAATTTTAATAATGTCATTATCAATTACTGACGAAAATACTGAAATAACGTCTTACCATATTAACCATCAAAACTAATTGGCTTAAAAACAGAGCGTATTTGGATATTTTCATCTGCCTGGATATTATATCCAGATATCTTGATTGATGTGAGACCTATGGTAGAATTCTGATTATTTTCAGTAAAAATTGTTTGGAAACTGTTTGCACAGCCACAGGATAATTTTTTTTTTAATTTGGGCCACAACAAGAATTCCACCACAGGTCACACATTAATCACGGTATCTTGATATAATATATTATATGAGGTATTTGTAATGCTTTTTATGCACATGGCGTGCTTAAAAAATGTAATGCTTTTTTGTATAAGAAATGTGAACCTCATAGGCATATATTGTTAATTTTGCATGCACCAAGTATGCATATTTACATTGTATTTTTATGCATAAAGTATCTCCATTTGATGCATAGTGCCTTATGCATATGTATTTGCAGACATGGCTCATTAGCTAGCGCTAGCTAATCTAGATGAAAATATCCAAAGACATGCACTGCTTAAAAATAGTCATGAAACCTTTCATTTAGAAAGTTTCCCATCATTTAGATGGGAAAATTTTTAAATTTCAACCATATAGTCGTGTTGGAAATTGGGAAAAACCAATTTGAAGGGGGTTTGGGACCAGGCGCCTGTAAAGGACCAAAAATCGGGTTTTCATCCAATTCTAACTTCTAAACCGTAAGGAATTTTAATTCGATTTCTTCGGCAAAGCTCCAAAATCGGTTAAAATTTAAAACATTTTCTACAGGGCACGTATTACACTAACAAAACAAAGGAAAATATTGTTTTGGTTATTTCATCATAACCATCTGATTTTATACGAAACATTTGAGTTGTAAAATATGATTTGAACAGTTCAGAGTGAAAATGTTATGTAGAAAAGTTCCATGGAAAAATTTTATTATTGAATGTACTATTTTTGTTGTTTTTGTATGTTGAATAATAACATTTTTCCACGGAACTTTTCTACATGACATTTTCACTGTGAACTGTTCATTTCACAATCTCACTTGTCAAAAAAATCTTGTAATTGATGACATTTTCTGTCACTTCGAAATGTTAGCTGAATGTGTCTATATTGGTATTTGTATACAAATATATATATTTGACTCTTATGAGTTTTTGGTGATTTTGAACAATGCTGCCCATTCCGATACATATTTATCAAAAAGGTAATAAAAAATATTATTAATTTGACCAGAATTTGTCATCAAAATGTCAAACAAACTCAACTGAGTTTCTATGAATGTATTTATTTATTACGAAACCTAAATTTATGTCAATATGTGTTCACTAGCAAGCTAGTAAACATGCTGGTCAAAGACCCAATGCGACATAAATTCTGCTCATGGTACGACTTTAGCAAAGGGGTGGGGTGATATTAAAGTGAAGCTTCAATACCAAGATTGGGTCCGGAAAACCATGGTAAAACCGGGAAATACAATAATAATTTCACTATTTACTTTAACAATGTTAAATAAATAAAATAAAAATAAAAAGTAATTAGTAAAGAAGAGAGAAGAATAGCTTAAAATTAATTGGAAAAGAAATTGCACGACATGCCGCCGAGTGAATGAAGATTAGATTATATTTTTTGTCAAATGAAATGAAGTCAATTAAAACGATCAACTTTCACATCCCGAATATTAGACTCAAGTGATGAACAGTTTGCCAATATTTTGGTAATTTTTTGCGATAATTCGGATAAAATCTCTCTCGCCAGGCAAATACAACATTCAAAAAGCATTTTCAGTTTTCAAAAATATTTTAAGCGATGAATGGCAATAATTTTTGTTTGAGAATCTAGGATGACATGTTGTATATAATTTTATTTATTTTAAATATTAGAATTTAAACAAAACCGGTTCACTTTTGAAATGTTTGCAAGAACCGCAAATATTTTAAGGGTTTTTCGGAGTGATTTCAAGTAAATGAAGTGGTATCCTAGGCCAATATGATCTTGGGCCAGTTGCATCATTCATTGAAAATAATATTTGTATGTAAAATGTAAATTGTAACATTTTTAATTGGAATATCACGTTTTGATGTAAATCAAATTTGATCGTTGATTTGAATCTTTTATTGCCTGTTTGAAGGATTACGGTTTAGATGAATTCATCGCAGTCGTGATGAGAGAAAATAGTAACAACTATGATTTTAATTGTGACAAGAAACATTCGCATGAGAATACAAATTTGTTTACAAAAACCGTATATACAGGGTGGGCCCGAATAACTGCCCGTTTTATATTTAATTGAAAAATGTATTTTTTTTCACTTAAAACAATTATTTTTTTGATTGAATGTTAAATTAAGGTCCAAAATTTGTTTTTTACTTTATGGTTTTGAATCTGTCTCCTTTGTTGCGGATCACCAATCGCAAACGTTTTGAAAACGATTTACACACGGCACGCACCATTTCAATGGGAATATCTTTCCAAATTTTGACGATTTTCTTTTTGAATGCATCCAATGTTGAAGTTTTCGTAATCTTCAGACCATTTAGCTTCGATTCCATGTAACCCCACACAAAAAAATCCAATGGATTCCGGCACATTTTCAGTTAACCACTTTTGCTCTGTGGCTCATTTTTGCTCGATGTGACGGTGCTCCGTCTTGCTGAAACACCCATGGTTCATTACGAAGCACTCTTCTAGCGTGTGGCAACAATTTTTTCTTATTATTATTCAGCACATACAGCGTTTCTTTGCCAAATGTGGTTTATTCAAATATTTTACAATATTTACATATTATTTATTATTTTGTACGCAATATTTCTTCTTCATAAACGGCTGCATTGATTTTTACGCCACTTTCAACGAAAACAAGAGGAAATTTGTGGTCGGCCGAAACGGCGCCCCAAACCATGACTTTTGGTACATTCCGAAAACGTTCAACCCAGGGAATAAAATAAGATTTTTTTAGAACGACTCGATTTTTCTAATATTCATATTTTATTTAATATAAGTAAAAAATTATGAAATTACTATGTTTTCATTTAATATGAAGTTTTCAGAACTTTTTTTTTCTTGATTTTTGGCTCATCAACATCTATTTCATCTTTTTCTATTTTATCAAATACAACATTGAAATATTGTGCTTCTGTTGTTTTTAATATTGATGCTCGTTCTCTTCGTTTCTTTTCGTTCAAATAAACTGAAATAGCACGACGCGGTACCCAATTTTGCAACGACTGCATATATATTGAATTGAATATATAAATATTTGTTTTCTGTATCAATACACATTCTGTTTCGTACGGGCGTTTTGAGAAAGTTATTCGAACTGATGCAACGTTCAACATCCGCCGAGTGAGGTGTGCATGCCTGAATTCGACCAAGTATAGTCAAAATATCTATAAAATTTGACGGAGCGTCCGTGTTTCGTATCAATGAATTAATGTTGTTTTGTAAATTTACGTCAAGGCCAAGATCGAATTTTAATTCAATGAGTTCATTATACTGTATTGAAATAAGTGATAAATCCAAATCAGCGCCGAAAAGATCATGAATCCAATTTAAATTTGCATCGGATTGAAAAGAAATAAATGGAATGATGATATCTGTCAAATTCTTATCCGATGAAAAACGGTTCGAGATGTTTTCAATTATAGTATCTATTATCGATTCACGAACCAATGTGAAATCAATTTTTTTGTTCGGGCGAATTCTGTTTTTTTTTTTGTGTGAGCTTAATTCCACTAAGAAATGTAACTCCATGTTCATCTGTGATTCCATTTTTTAACGCATTTTCCCAGCCAAAATATAGTTGTTTGTTTCATATTTGCAAGTGATTTTCTTTATAAAAATAACATAATGAAATGTAGTTTTGTAGGAGACATTTTCTATGGTTTTTCGTGTATTATTTGCAATTAGAAAAAAAAACTCATGACCCGATTTTATGTTTACAACGGCCCGATTCAAAATTAGAAAGGCCCGTTATTTTAATCCCTGGTTCAACCACCAAATCAACTTCAGGAATGTCCTCAATAGTCACAGCGTACACACGATCATTTTGCGCATTATGTCTTGGTTGCAAAAGACAATTTTTCGTCTGAGAAAACGATATTTGAAGTTGCGTTCCGGCCCAACAACTCCTTGCATTTTTGGATTCGAACACGAACAGTTCGCGAACATACCATCGGACCCACGAACGAACACCTTCTGTTCACGAACCAAGAACATGAAATCGGCACTGAATACATTTATCGCAGCACACCTATCGGAAAAAAAATTAAACTCTGTACAGTACAAAGCCATTTTCAGTTCTTGTCAACAAAATCATACCCAAATATAATGCTTATTCTACTTTCCACCAGATTTGTGACGATATTTTTTGTCATTTGCTTATGTCTAAATACTTGTTATTGTTGTTGTTCATTTCATGGCCCTGTCACGAACAAATGACCCCTATTAAATTAATTTTGAATAATATACGTCTTATTTATTTTATTATAAATTAATTTCTATAATAAAATTTTAAAAAGTGAATTTGAAAGATAGAGTAGGTTAGTTGTTGAATGACTAATAGACTCAACAGTCAAACACATTATTTGTCTAATAAAGTGTATATATACTATATATACAATGAGACCAACACATTGCATGAAATGTTAAATCAAATTGGTTTTGTTTCTTCTGAAAAAAATGTCCTAACAAATTCAGCTCCTTCTTCGAATCAATACAATGCACGCAACATGAAAATTATTTGCAGTTTTTAGATACAATAATATATTGATATTGTACATATATGATTCCATTGAAAATATTTCTAATGGCGTTGCATTTTTGAATTATACCAAGTTTATTGTCGCATTATATGTGCGGCATTGAATTATGTGTTTTCCCAAAAAATAATTTTTTATTAGATTTCAAATTTGAAAAATAGTTTAATAAGATAATTTTCCTGACAAATTACGCACACGAAACAATAAAGTGCAATAATTTATTAAATTGTTCATTCTACGATTATTATATAGTGATATCTAACACCTGAAAACCACAACATGAAACTATATTTTAAGTAATTTTTTGGAAAATAAAAAAATTCCGCTTGACCGCATATCATAAACGACCCAAAAACTGTTTTTTTTACCAACAATGGCCGAACCCCAATAAATAGCTGGGATATTTTGAATGGACAGTATTCAACTGTGATTGAACTATAACTGATGACTAAACACTTCACAGCCGACGTAGCTTCAATACACTGATTGCTTTATGCGTGAATACGATTTGAAATTTTTATTTCAAATGAGCATTTGTAATGGAAATAATTGATGCAATGAAATAAACAATTCTTACGTCAAACATATGAACACGGGATATTCAATGAAAAAATGGAGTTTTTCTTACAATATTACGCAGTACCTAGATGTATATACTACTGTGTACAAATATGAGTAAGACTTTATTTCGAACTTTTGAATTCTTTATTTATTCTTCTAAATCTAATTCATCCCCCTCAGAATAATCCCCCCCGGATGAAATGCACTTATGCCAACGTGTGCTTCTTTTAATTTTTTTTTATTTTCATTTTGAATGAAAGAAAGAACACATACTATGTATGTGTGCATAACAAATGTTGAATTTCATTATATTTAACCATAAGTGAGTTGTATAAAAACGATGTTCATCTAATATTTGAAATTTGAATAGGTGTAATGTTCGCGAACGTTCGCGAACTGTTCGTGAGTTGACGAAGACGATCGAACACGAACACGAACACGAAAAATGGAATCTCCTCGAACACCGTTATGGGATCGATGAGCGCCACACCCATATCACGTGATATAATTGGGTATAAAATGCTTTGTGTGACGAATGCGATTTAGCACACCATACACTTTTTGTAATTTACACTTTTCATGTTCTTGGAATGAGAGATTTTCATCAAAAATAACACCATTATTTTTAATTGGCTTACAGAATTCAAGTTTTTCATCATCAATTTTCACATCATTGATCGTATCAAAATTAAACCGACTTGTATGATATTTGAAACCTATGATCATTACTTTTGACTTAAAACCGTTTAATAACCACTTCGATGAGAGCTTGACATTCATCAGCGAACAAATGTCCGGTCATGTGTTCAAACATACTAAGTATGTCGTTAAGGAAGAGTGAGAAGAACGTTTGTCCAAAATTACTACCTTGAAGGACACCATTATTACGGAAATGCGCTTTTTATATCTAACGAAACAAAGATAACAATTTTTTTGCGATTTATTGACGATCTGATACTCTCAGAGATGTTCAAAACTGAGGTACAACTATGATTTCTACGGAAACCAGATTGCCGTTCATGCAGCTTTGACTCTAAATAACCAGTTACCTGATTATTCAGAAGAATGGCGAAGATTTTTGGAATGACAGAAATGATGTTGATTGGTCTATATTCGAAAACAGAAGTGCGATTAGGAACTTTATTGAGAAGTTTATGGGAAAGACAATAATTGAATATAAAATAACATGCTCAAAAATTATTGCAATGATTAGGCGGAGAAATTTAAGCGGTATGCCATCATTACCCATAGCATTGCTTTTAACTTGCTTATAAGCATAAACGAATTCATCGAATGATATTTCTTGTAAGGAAAGTGTGGATGAGATGTTAATGGGAAGGGATAAGTTATTAAGATCAGCCCCTTGGGAAGAGTGAATTGAGGCAAAGAATTCATTGAAATCAAAAAGGTTATAATTATTAAAAATTTCTGAATCATTACGGTCATCCTTGCTAGATTTGCAAAAGCCAAGCGACTCAATAATACTCCACTTGGAACGCATGGAGTTAGCGTTATTGAACCTCTCAACCGTTGACTTCTTTTTACTAGAATTAATCAGCGACTTGACTCTATTGGCTTTCTCCTTATATGTAGATGCATCACTATGAATGAGAGAATGAATTTCAATCAAATTATGTAATACAGTTTGCCGTTTCGTAAGTGTGTATTCTCCGTGTGAAGGAACGAATGCAGAAAAGATGAATGATTTTTATATGGTTATCTGAATGATGTTGTCTATCGAAAAGGAAATGAAAAAGTGATTTTGATAGGGGATTTCAATGCTAGAGTAGGTAAAGATAATCAGAATTTTACTAAGATTTTAGGTCATTTTGGAGAAGATATGGATGTTAGGCATTCCAGATTTTTTTTTTCGGCGGTCCGCCGGGTTTTATCCGGGCATTTTTCGCAAAAATCCGGGTGTTTATCCTACATTTTCTCATTTGAAAATCCGGGTAAAAATCCGGGTTTTTTCAAGCAAAATAAAAAAAAATGGAAAAAAAATCGAAAGAAAATCGAAAAAAAAAAATCAAAAATTTTGATGCTGAACGGTTTTCATATAAACAAATTTGTTTTCAAAACAAATGACTGCCCAAATAACTACCATATGAATACAGTAGCATTATGCCATTATATGAGAAATGTATGCTATTCATCGTGAATATTTTCAGAAAATTTTTGATATTGATGTATTGATTTTTTCACAAATTTCATTTTTTTTCTAGAATTTCAAGTGAAAATAGAAAAAAACACGAAATTTCGGCCTAAAAATCCTGAAAAGTCCTGATTTTTTTGCTAAAATCTGGTGATCCGGGCCGGACTGATTTTCGTCCGGTTCAGGTATCAAAAATCCTGATAAACCCGGACAGATCCGGGTCATCTGGAATGCCTAATGGATGTGAAAGACAATGGAAAGAGATTATTGGATTTTTGCCAGAGTTCAGACTTAGTGATATTATTACCATTAATTTTTTAAAAATAAGGAAATTCACATGTATTAATGGGAAAATCCTGGTCAGAATCAGAAATCTCTTCTCGATTACGTGATCGTAGAAGA
Source organism: Resseliella maxima (assembly GCA_029041755.1). Lineage (NCBI taxonomy): Eukaryota > Metazoa > Arthropoda > Insecta > Diptera > Cecidomyiidae > Resseliella > Resseliella maxima. The sequence goes on from JAQOWM010000984.1 coordinate 29,472, forward strand.
TAGTTTGCGCAAGATACGCGGGTGTATAGAAGTTTTGGTCTGGATTCCGATCATTACTTGGTTGCAAGCAAACTACGTATTTCAAAAGGAGTAGCGAGTAACAATCGGAAGCCAACCAATAGAGTGAAAGCTAATGAATAATAGAATGAAAGTGTACTGAATGCGTATGTAGCAGATTAGAAGAAAAATTTACGCTAGTAGAAATGAATGAGATGTCTAATGTCAATAGAGAATGGAATTTTTTTAAGAGTACAATATTGAGTGCGGCAAAGAATGTTTGCGGAATGCATGTGTGTAAGAATGGTAAAAAGAAGACAGATTGGTGGAATGATGAGGTGCAGGAGGCGGTGAAGGAGAAAAGAGTGAGATGGATACGTTGGATGCAAAGTAGAAAGGAAGAGAACTTATAGTCGTATAGGGAACAAAAATGGGTAGGGAAAGAGTTGGTGAGAGCAGCTAAGGAGGGTGAATAAGTGAAATTCGGCAATGATTTAGAAGAAGAAGGGCAGCAGAGTAATAAAGTTTTCTGATCTAAGGTTAAGAACATCCGTAATGGTGGTAAAAAACAAGCACCGGGTACTGTATTAGATATGGCAAGGGAGTTAGTGATTGGTAGGAAGAATGTATTGAATCATTGGTTCAGTGGGGATTCTTTTGTTACATTTTTTGTTTATTCTTGCTTGAAGTTCATCAGTTGTGCCGGATTACACATTTTTAATAGGCGGGAGCAAGCATGAATTGCACGCGAAACATCGCAGATGCTTTAGAGCGCATTATATTGAACGAGTACGGACAAAAACCTCATATCTCATGTGCAATTGATAAGCGATGTAATTACTTAATACACATAGTAAGAAACAATCAACGTGTAGAGGGTGTCTTTGTGTTTTAAATCATATTTGTCCAATGTATTAATATACGAACAGTTCGCGCTTGGCGGGAGTTGAGCAAGGAGACAAAGTTGATGATTCATAGGTCAATGTTCAGACCAACTATCACGTATGGTAGAGAGAGCTGGGTATGCGTATGATATCGGGTGTGCTGCGTAGGGATCAATGGGAAAAAAGAATTAGAAATGAGAAAATACGTGAGGATTTGAATGTAGATTCGGTTGACGAGGTCGCGAGAAAGTCTAGATTGAGATGATTCGGTCATGTACAGCGTATGAATGAGTATCGTTTACCAAAGATGATTTTGAATGCTGAAGTGAGTGCACCGAGAGGTAGAAGTAGACCGCAAAGAAGATATTTAGATTCTGTCAAGAATGATTTGAATGAAAGAGGTTATGACTAGAATAGGGAAACTCAAGAACTGGCTCTTGATATGGTAAGCTGAAGGCCTTCCATTACAAAACAGACCAGACGCTGAAGGGCATTAATGATCTTTAAATGATTGTTGTTATTGTTGTTGGCAAAAATAACGTGCAATTACTGAATACATTGTGATAGCGTTCACATCATCAAAAAAAATTCAATTTTAATTCACCAAAACATTCTGCTACTGACTTTGTTGAAATTGTAGTTTGTGCAAATTGTTGATGTTTTTTCGTCAAAGCCTACATTTTCATGTCATTTATTCCACCGTGAGGTATTAAAAGATCCAATTACAACATTTACATTTTAATTGATCAAATTACAATAATAATCGATATTCAAATCGCCAACACAATAAATATCGAATACAGCAAATTGAATGTTTCAAGAAAATAACAAGTGTCACTGCAGTCTCATGAGACAATAACAAAACTAAATACACACACCAGAATTGTGTATTTGTTCATTCGTTTGTTATACACAGCTACTGTGTTTCGGTTGCATATTCCTATTCACTGTCAAAAGTGATTTTTTTTACTTATTTCGATACTATATTTTGGTGGAATAAAATTTTTGTTTTTCTTATAATAATAATTTTCGTTTCTGAATTTCGACGTTGGTTGAAATTATGAAAAAAATTTAAATAAAAAAAATAGAAATTAAAATTAAAGGAAACCCGAGCCTAGTGATGTGTATCGCTTGAAGTCAAGAGTAGAAAAATGGGGAAGACGCCGGTTTCAAACGCATGAAACATTTTATGGCATTTTTTGTGCGATAGTGACATCTGAGCACACTATAAAAGTTTCTTTCTGAATGGCATTTCATTTTGAAATTCAAATTCAATCGACCATTTTATGTTTTTTTTTATTTATTTTTCTTTCCTATTTAAATTTTAAGATTCAAACTCATCAATCTTTTCATTATTTCTATCGTTTTTCATCATTAAATAAATTCATAATGGACATTGAGTTTATATGAAAAAAAATCGCAATATTTGATTACATTAAAAGTATGGAATGCATTGCCCGGTTGGATGACAAACTGAAGAGCAACTCCACGATAATTTTCTTCATATTCCGTATTATTAGAATCACTATCTGAACTGCAAAAAGTTTTATCCAAAATATTCAGTAGTATCGATTCAATTATTAAATATAGAATTTTCATACTGCATTTTACCGGGCAACGATTGAGCTTTCATTTAAGGTGCTTCTTATGAAGAACATTGATCTTCGTACGTAAATGTCTTGAAATTGGTTTTAATCTCTACGAAGTACTTTTCCTCCGCTTTTTGACATGATTTGAGCTGCGCTGTGCAAACATGTTGAACAAATTTCAAAGAAAAACTTATGAATACATCTGTCCACTTCACATTCATTTAGAATATGATTTTTTAATAATCATCATTGATGAAATCTCGATATGTTCGCTTCAAAGAGAATTCTTTTTTCAAACATACAAAGCAGTATAATGAATTTCACTTCATTTTATCTTAAAATAACATGTTTTAAGTTTTTCCATAATCAAAACAACTTATTCTCTAACTAAAGTAGTCCCATACTATGATATTTTCCTTATAAAAATCTAATGGTTTTTGCGAAATAAAAATAGTTTTATATGGTTCGAACTTTGAACGTCATAAAATGCCGTTTTTACGTACTTTCACATACAAAAGTGTAATTTTCCACCGAAAATCTTATCTGGGGACCAAACAAACAATGGAACCGACTCTGTAACATTGGAGGACCTATAATTTTTCGCAAAAGAACATGAGTTTCCTTTGACGAAAATGCTGAAAAATCCCTATTTTGGGTACTTTCCCATACAAAAGTGCCATTTTTCACCAAAAAACCCATATAGGGACCGAACAAACAATGGAACCGACTTTCCAGTGTTCGAAGACCCACATTTTTTTCGCAAAAAAATATGAATTTCCTTTAACGAAAATGTCGTAAAATGCCTATTTTAGACACTTTTCATACAAAAATCATAATTTGCACTGGATATATCTACATTTAACGGATCCACTATGTGGTCATCATCCATGGTTGAAAATTTTAATGGTTCCTATTCCTGAGCTATACTAACTCTGCATCATCAGATTTTTTTTTGGTCTCGTTGGGAATGAGCTATCGTGCTAACAAATTTTTGTGTACAGCGTACAGGGTACACACTCATATTACGACGTTCTAAAAACTGGTTTTTCGTGTTCTCTTAGGTTCAAAACGCCGAGAAAAAATATTTTTGGGTGCCCTCAATATTTTGACCGATTAAAATACTTTTACGCACAACATGTTGTGTGCGGAAAAGTAAAAACAAGATTTAAAATCTTGAATTCATTATATATAATATATAATAAATATATATATATAATAATATATAATAATATATAATAAATATATATATATAAATCGAACTAAATTTATGTTAATAAGAAATGCATCAAATAAGAGAAAAATCATTTTATGAGAATTATTATTATTTTTTATATTTAAAACATGAAAATATAAAAATATAATATTATAAGTATAATAATCTTTATTTTAATTTCACGCCATATTGTGCATATTACTAAAAAGATTTTTTTTCTATATTAAAAATGACTATAATATTTTTTTCAGTATTTCGCATACTGAGGAGACAGTAAAACCACGCGTTTTACGCTTTACATGGTCAATGAAAACTACATCTCCTCGGCTTCCAGATGAAATAATGGCGGAAATTCGTACAGTTTTAGATAATAATAATTGTGATTATGAACAAAGAGAGAGGTTTGACAAGATGTTTAACGAAATGTCGAGATTATTGTAACTTTCGTTTTATATATATGTATATAGGTTCGTCTTACTTTGCGTTCATGGTGACCCAAATAATGATTCGTTGGTACAATGGGAGATCGAAGTGTGTAAACTACCACGTTTATCCTTGAATGGAGTCCGGTTCAAACGAATTTCAGGTTAAATAATACATTAAAATATATAGAATTAAATAAGTAATTTTCATTTATTTGCTTTCAATTCATTTTCAAAATAGGAACCAGCATTGGTTTTAAAAATATTGCCTCCAAGATAGCATATGATTTACGCCTGTGACTCGGCGCTAAAGAGCCCCAACTTGAAAATGTTACGAATATACCCAACAAACTAAGTGAATCAAAGGTATCCAATCCTAGATCCGAAAAAAAACAAGGTATAATATTAATAATAATAATTCAATGAATAATGTAATATGCCGCATATGAACTAAGAGATTAGAATGTTGTCTAAAATATGAACAGTGGAAACAATTGTTTTTAGTTTTGCTTGCCGTTTTTCAGTATATGAATTTCTAACTACCCAACTAACAATTGGTGACCCAAATACGTCCAATACCGAGCGCACAGTCATGGTTGAGTGGGCGAACATTTGACCGTAGATACGAAAATTTTTGTTTCGTTGAAAATGGGTGAAATTTAGGTGTAGTCCAAAACATGAAATGCAGAGAGAGAAGATGGAACAAAATTAATATCAATATAGACTATTTTGCAAAAATCATTTTGATCGATTATTGAAATGTATCTCGATTCCTGCATTTCATTGAAATTGAACGGGTGTGTATCCATTGAATAGCTCAAACCGACCTACCCAACGATGAATATTCTTAGAGTGAAAAATATTGGTATGCCCTCTACGCAGTGAAGTTGTCATCGTACGCATGTTGAATGGATACTTCCGAAATATTTGTTTGTGTTGGTGACTGTGTTCACATTTAATGTATGCGGTGACAGCTTCAAACGCTTACGTGCTAGAGGGCATCTTACAATTTTATGTCGATTCAATTCAATGTCTAAGTATAGGAATATTGCTTGGTTGACCTACCAAACAACACATATATTGTAAAAAACTATATTCATTGGTTCATACTAAAACAATTTCATTTGTTAATCAAAACATATCTTTGTATAAAATGCATTTTGCAGCCGATATATCTCGATGCCAAACAGTTTTCAGTATATTTGGTCCAATCCGGGCAGACCGGCATAAATCAGTTTGTGCAGACCGTTCCAAATAATCATCCGCTTCTTCGGCAGTCAGATGGGTTCAATCCAATATACCATAAGCATTTCCTTCATCGATTTCTTCATTTGGTCCTTTGATTGGTCGCCAGTTTTTCAGATACGCTTTAACCTTTGACTGCAACCGAATATTCATTTGTTGATATCGATTTTGAACTGCATATTCCAATTCCGCGATATTGACATCTTCATCTACACACAAGAAAATCTGTTTGACATTTCAAGAGATGATTTTTTGTTTTGCCTAAATCTAGGCGAATTTTGTGATATTACAAAGCCATAGTATGGAAATTTTGTGATTTTACTATAAGAAACCCAAACAATTTTTATAATATCACAAAATTCGCCTAGATTTAAGCAAAACAAAAAAGCATCTCTTGAATTGTCAAACAGATTTTCTTGTGTGTAGAATTGCTGCTTCATTTTCCACTTCGGCCATATTGACATCTTCATCTGAAATTGCTGCTTCATTTTCCACTTCTGCCTTATTCAATGCATCGGCTGCAGCTTCAAGACGTTTTAATTTCAGTTGTCTTCGACTTAATTGTGTGAAAATCATATTTGGCAAGCCAACATCTGCCTGTGGTTCGCAATAACGACATATTTTGAAGCGATGTCTTCGCGTATGTTGCGGAAATCTCACCAAACATCTGACACATGTTTGCGATGTGAAGTCTTCCTCCACGTATTGAATCTAACAATTGCCATTTTTTTTAATTGATTTTGTCAATTTCCAAGAACTTGGGCAGCGAACATACTTTTTTATTTAGATTGGTGAATTTGGTGAAATCTGAGCGGCGCCCATGTATAATATCGTTGGCCTTTGTTAATCGCTTGATAACATTGTCTACTGTACAATTTGATTCAACGGACTTGTCTAAACGAAGCCGAGCATATGTTGATTTGCGTAAACCACCATGTCTCTTTGCATCCTTAACCGATGTCGAATGTATGGCAACCACTTTAATCCCCTTGGAGGCAGCATTGCAGCATGTGCGTGTAAGTCGGCTTGCTCGATTCACACGTAATCCCTTGTAAAATGTTCGGCTTTTCAATTTCGAATCGGTTGTTTGGCCATCGAATGGTAAGACCTGCTTGAAATTTTGGTGTTTTCCTGAATACAAAGATAAGAATGGCATTTTTCAAAAAAAAAAAAAAAAAAAACAAATTGGCGAATTGAATTATTAAGTTGAATCAAATGAAAATTTACTTCTTTTCCAGTCGAAGTTTTTCGCCGAAAACTGGCGTTCCAAGTGTTCATTCCAGGATCCATTCCAATTTCATGGAAAAACATTGAATACATTGCCAATATGTCCTCCGAAGAGATTTCTGGTTGCTCTTGTACAGATTTCCCATTAATACCGAAGTATTAACATATCTTAATAATTACTACTGACGAATGTTATATTAACTATTAATTCTCATCATGATACGAGTATTGAGATGAGTATTAACTATTAACATCCATGTTAATACTCATATTAAGATAACTATTAAGTACGCCATTTGCAATTTTGAACAGATCGTATATAGGAAAAAACAATTGTGGCATATCAAATAAAAACTGCATTTCAAAGAAGGAAAAACTTTTTGATCGATTTTTCACGCTTTTTCGATCGGAAATTCAGAAAAATAAGTGAATTTTTGCCCTTTGTTATGGGGACTAAATATTTGAGACTTATCGATAGAGGTATCACTTGCCCAGGCTGATCCATGGATTCTCAGGATTTGACCCGAATTCCAGAACTTCCTGTATGAAATTCCATATATAAATCGTTTACATGAAGTTCCATAAAGGAAGTTCTTGAATTCAGGCCAAATCCTAATATGCCACCATATTTTTCAAATCGAAAATTTAAATCTATATACAATCTGTTCAAAATTGAAAATGGCGTCTATTAACTTCAACATATTAATACTTAATAGTTATCTTAATATGAGTATTAACATGGATGTTAATAGTTAATACTCATCTTAATACTCGTATTATGATTGGTCTTAATAGTTAATAGCATCCTGTTAAAATATCATTTTAATACAAATGTATTAACATATCGGGTTTGGCACATCTGTATGCTCTTGTATTGGCTGAACAAAATTGATGCAGAAACACCATCTGTCATAATACTTTGTTGGAATCAATACTTGCCTGAACAAATAACAAAGGAAAAAATGGAATTGATGAAAATAATAAACGTAATATTTGAAATTCCGTTTCACATTAATTTGTTAATTCAAAAAACTTACCTTTGAACTATAGTCAAGTTGATTAACATTATCAAAATAATGCCCCCCAATAAGTATTGCGGTTAATAATACCCCGAAAAAGATCGTTTTGTGGCTATTTTTACAACTTTTGGAGCCCTTTTGTTGGTTAACGCATGCAACAGTTTTGTATCGATCGGGATGTGTTTCAATTGAGAAGAATTCATAAGGACTGTCGTGTAATTTCGAATTCTCGGTGGACACAATGGGCTTGGCTGTGGCATCATATGGTGTCTTTTATGTCCACTCCATTGTAGCAGTAAACTTGGGTTTTCAATGTGAGACATCTCGATTTTGCGTTGAATGCGAGTAAACCAAAGTCTGATAACATTCTATACACTTCTGTATATTTACGTGTGAACTCTCCCTATACAACGCCATCTCAACGGATGGAATTTGAACGATGGCAAGCAGAGACGTTGATGCCGTCGCTGCTGTTTAATACTGTGTGAACAACGAATATGCGAGAGAGAGAGAATATGACGTCAGAAACGGCAATGCTTACAATACATTTTATATGAACAACGGCAAACGGTATTCTCTCTCTGCCATATTCGTTGTTCACACAGTATTAAACAGCAGCGACGGCATCAACGTCTCTGCTTGCCATACATTTTATATGAACAACAGCTCTATGTACCACAGACTCTTACATACCGTTTGCCGTTGTTCATACAAAATGTATTGCATGTTGTGGAGATTGGTTTTGAACTTTATTCAGATGGCGTAAGCCACTGAAATTTTTCATTGTTATATAGTATAATCAGACTTTGGAGTAAACATATAAATTACTTGCAACCATAGCTCTTTAGCGAATTCATGTTGATGTTTCTTGGACCGCCAATTTCTTGTAATCGTAGTAGAATAATCGTATTCGCTTCACTTCAGAATTTGGATTGAACGGCCGTTGATAGAACAAATATTTCAGAAATGCATTGATATCGGCCTCATTCAACAAGATTCGTTCATTTGGCTCCATATCAGTGGTCAACTCACTGAGATTCCATTCGTATGCTTGTATTTGGAGAAATGAACGAATCCTTTTCCATCGATCAATGAAAGTTGTTTTTGACATTAGTTGTATACAACTCGTATGCACTATTCCCGATTGTTCGCTGTTTGGCCATATGTTTTGGGAAATTTCTTTTTCAACAATCTGACGAAAATTATTCGGCATTTGGTTTTTATTGCACTAAGACGGATTGGAAACAATTTTGTATTTCAATTTCGTCTCCTAAATTGAAAAAATTTGTTTCTCCATTTGCAGTTAGGTCGTCGGTAGCCAAATTAACATTGTGCAAAAACCGAAGTGAAGCTAAATTTTTTTATTGTTGTAATTTTTCGACTTATTCCTTCGAAGAATTCTTGAATGTGTTGTCTAATGTCTTGGTGGAGATTGTCGTTTAGAATATTATTGAATGTATATTTGCGCACAGTAATGTCGGCGCCGATATCAATATTCCTCTTTCTTGTCATTTCTACTGGAAGCAAAAAAAATAAGCAAAGTATTATAAAGATTGATTGATTGATCTGGATTGCAAGCTTGAGGGAAAAAACGTATTTGTTAAAATCATTTGAAATAAATGCTTCGAGCATTTTGACAATTCAAATGAAAAATTAAGCCAAAAAATGCTCACTTATGGATTCTTATCGCCTATCTTGCCGTCGATTCAAAAGTGTTGAACAAGGATTTTTAATCTATATCACAAGCACTCATTCGAGTTAAGAGAAATACTTGAAATCACTTAGTTCTAATACTTGATCTCACAAATATCACATAAAAAAGGGTGTTAACATCAAATTGCATGTCTTTTTATCTAAATAAAAAATGGCTACAGATTATTTGAACTGTGTTTTTGTTCACCAAGATTCATACACATTTTGATGATGTCTACCGCCTAGTATGAAATACAAATAAAAATAAAATAAAATAAAATGGCTGAATCACATAAAATGAAATTATTCGATGATCTTTTTTCTTCGTAATATCGAGAATCACTTTTTCTAGCAGTTTAGATTCTTTGAATGCAATTTAAAATGAAAAGTTTAAATACTATAAATCGATACAAACTTCAACTTCAACACCAAAATTCAGAATGTCACAAATACGAAATCTAAATTGCGTAAAACAATGTAGCATTCAAAGCGATGCAACCGAACTGTCAAACTGCAAAGTATCGATTACGCGTCTGTCATTTCACTACGATACCTGCTATAAGTACACATAAGTACATACATTCCGTATTTTCATTAAACATTTTTTTATATTTTTTAAAAATATACGCAGTACATTAATAGCATAAAACTTATTTATTCGAACATAATTTCGGTTTTAGCTTCTTGAAAATAAAAGGATGAAAATAAACATATTTTTTTAAAATATCCACTAAAACGTTTCATGTTGTTTATTGATTTCATTTGTATTTCACAACATTTTCTGTAGTTTTTAATTTTAATAGCGATGGCATAATTCCGATATTCAATTTATTTTCCAAATTTGAAAACAATTGATCAGCAATTGTTAGAAACTTTTGATTTGATCCTTCGATTATTATTGGCAAATAATTTTTGGTAGGTGTATCAGGAGCCGAGATCATATTCAGACCTAAATAGATATCTATTGAGCAATGTAGACAAATGTTTGAATTAACGGTACTAGACTTTAACGATTCTATAGATTTAGCTCCTGAAACACAATAAGATAATACCATCCAAATTTACTTTTAAAAAAGAATTTGATCCTCACAATATGAAACAATTTATGCGCGCCTAACATAAAAAAATGTGCATTCGATAGAACATAAATGTGCGTTCGGATATACGACATAGACACTATAGGATGTGTTCAACACATAAACAATTGTCAAATACATAACAATACACAATACGATTAACATAGCACAGAGGTAAAACGAAAATTGCTGTGTTTCAGGTGCAAAAAATCTCAAACACTTTTCGTGATATTGTTTATTGAATAAATTAAAATACAATAAATATGGTAAATTTAAATTTTTCTGAAGCCCTAAGAACAACAACAAAGATGTATTGTAATATCTGTTTATGTTGCTTGTGTAATACAAATTATTATATCACAAATATAATTATGTGATATGAATACATTGAAATAATATGTATTATCAATTTTAATTTAAATTTCCAACACAAAAGTAAGTCAAGTATGAAATTCAAAAAATCATTCAAAGCATAACTTGAATACGCGTAGTTGATTCGCACTTAAGACTGTCAGACGTGTATTTAATGTATACTTGTTTCTGACAGACGCGTAGTTATTTTGGGTTGCATCGCTTTGATAGCATTCATAAAAAATGTTTCAATGCAGAATTATAAAGAAATGTTCTTGCTTAAACAAGCAGTTTTGTATACTGACTTACTTTAGTAAAATCCACAGCAAAACTGATTTCACGATATAGAACGTGATCCGTTTATTCCAATTCACGTTCTCAATGAATTTATTGTTATTTCATTCGATGTACTTCATTCAAAATGAACAAATTTTAGATTATTTATGATAAAAAAACAATGTTTATATTGTAATGAAACTCACAATTTGATTCGTTTGTATTACAATGTACAATTAGGGTGTTTCTGTAAGATGAAAAAGAAAAAAGGGGGTGTCTTGAATTGTTGAGAAAAAAATTCTGTTTCAAATGATAGTATTCATACAGGGCTGCGATTAATATTCACACATCCCGATGCAAAGAACTCTTTTCATATTTGCGAATATTGCTTACCTAAAACCCCCACTAGAGTACTCGTGCGCAGTAAACATCAACCAGATGGAGTGAACTTGCTGCTACGCTAATAACCCACATATTCGGGATAGCCTAAATTTGTTTTTTTTTTTTGTTTGTTTCTTGCTGATTGGACAGCATGATCAGCTGGCTGCTGGTCTTAGTCGAACATTTCTTCATCATTATCCACGACAGCAGCGGCGGCTGTTACGGCGGCCTCGGCAATAGCATTACGGGCTCTGTACCTATTCATTGCAGCCGATATCGGAAGTCCCAGCAATGTCCATAGTACTGAACAATCAAACAAATCGTCTTAAGAAATCATTCAATTGCAAATTCAATCAACTAGCCTTACGTCAATAGAATGTTCTTTGCAGCCACGACATCACGATGCCAAATCACAGAGCATTCCCGGTTTAATTCCCAGTTTAATCTGTTTATCGAAAGATCCTTCTCGCCATCAGTGACTGTATCAAAGGAGGCAATGTTCTGGCGTCTGGTGCTAATTAAAAAAATTATTCAATTAATAAAATCTTAAAAATATATAAGATTAAGTTTATTCAAAGTCTGATTATACAATGACAAATTTCAGTGGCTTACGCCATCTGAATAAAGTTCCAAACAAATCTCCACAACATGCAATACATTTTATATGAACAACGGTAAACGGTATGTAAGAGTCTGTGTGTACACATAGCTGTTGTTCATATAAAATGTATTGCAAGCATTGCCGTTGCTGACGTCACATTCTGTCTCTCGCATATTTGTTATTCACACAGTATTAAACAGCAGCGACGGTATCAACGTCTCTGCTTGCCATCGTTCAAATTCCATCCGTTAAGATGGCGTTGTATAGGGAGAATTCACACAATATACAGAAGTGTATAGAATGTAATCAGACTTTGTCACGATAGCTAATCACCAACATGCTTATAAAAAATCTGATGAAGCAGAATTGTTAGGATAGTTTAGGAAGAGAAACCATTAAATTTCCAGTCATGGATCACATAGTGGATCCGTTAAATGGTGATATTTCGAGTGTAAATGCACGGCAATGCTTTTTGTATGTAAAGTTTCCGAAATATTTATGCATTTCACGGCATTTCCGACAAAGGAAACTCATATTTTGGTCTTCGAACGTTAAACGGTCAGGGTATTGCACAAATTCATTATAACTGTACAATAAATTGTAAAATTGTAAATTGTATTTATTTTTCTTTGTAAATGCCACATGGTGCTGAAATTATTTGTGTTTGTTTTGAACATTTCAACATTGAACATATTGAAGTTTTTGAAAATAATGTTAATGCACTGAAAGATTTATCCATGAGAGCCGATCATAGGGATTCAATTATAATTTCAGGTGATTTCAATTTGCCAGAATTATTGTGGATTTCGAATGACATTGACAATCCAAATGTTTCCTATCCAATTAATGCTTGCTCTAGGAAGGAATTGTTAATTTTGATTCATTTCATGAATTTGGTTTATCTCAAATAAATGGTTGTTCAAATGGTAATGGTAATATGTTGGATTTGGTTTGGACTAATGATCCAGATTTGTTGTATTGCATTAATAGTGATATATTTTTGGTTAATTCTGAGATCCACCACAATCCAATTGAAATTGTCATTTTTGATCATAAAGTTAATGTTAGTAATGAAAATGTACGCTGCACGTATTTGAATTTTAGAAATGCAGATTACAATTTAATAAATGATTGTTTTTCTAATGTTGATTGAGATTCATTATTATCAAATGTTTCTCTTGATGATAATTTGAATAAATTCTACTCTTGCGATTAAGAGTACAATCGATACACAATTTCATTTAATAAGGAAAAATAATTCAATTCATCCTAGGTGGTTTGATCATAACTTGGTGAATTTGAAAAATAGAGTGAACAAATTACGAAAGAAGAGGCATAAGTCATTGGATGATGATAATAATTTTAAATCTGCTCGAACGGATTATCATCGAAATTCTCGTATTGCCTATAATAATTATAATATGGAAATGGAGGAGTTGATTAATATTGATTCTATGGAATTTTTCAAGCATGTAAATGCTGTTAGAAAAACAAATTATAGTCTACCAAATGAAATGGATTATAATGGTTTTAAATCGTGTGATGGTTTTGAAATCGCTAATCTTTTTGCTGAATTTTTTTCTTCTGCGTATACACAGCACAAATTGGTACTATCTGATGTCTGCAATGATGAGAATTTTAAATCAATACAGGACCTATGTCAGAATATACCCAATTTGAATATTGATGAAGAAACTATTTTGCAACAAGTTAGTGATTTGCCAAATAATTTGGTTTCTGGTCCAGATGGTATACCAAATTTGTTTATTAAAAACTGTATTGGAGTTTTAATTAGGCCCATAACGATTTTATTGAGTAAATCACTCGATTGTGGACATGTTCCTGATTTGTGGAAGATTTCTTTTGTTAAACCAATTTACAAAAGTGGTTCAAGGAATCATATTGAAAATTATAGAGGTGTTGCTCTGCAAAACATAATTCCAAAACTTATGGATTCAATCATTGCGAAACACCTGAATTTTTATATAAAAAACTTAATTGATTCAAGCCAGCATGGTTTTGTTAGAGGTAGATCGACCATTACTAACTTAGTGGAATTCACATCTCAAACATTGAGTGAACTGAGACCTCATAATCAAACAGATGCAATCTATATTGATATTGCCAAAGCGTTTGATTCAGTGAATATTGATCTTTTGGTTCACAAATTGAATGTTATGAGATTGAATGATCAACTTTTGAATTGGATTAAGTCTTATATGGGTGGTAGAAAACAAATTGTTAAAATTAACAATTATGAATCAAATCCTATCATTGTTTCATCTGGTACGGGTCAGGGCTACCCCATTGCTGCAACATTGTTCATATTGTTTGTTGCTGATTTACCTAACGTCAGTGGAGATTCGTTCATTCTTTCATTTGCTGATGATGTTAGGCTTTCCCACCATATAACTTCAATTAATGATTGTTTTATTCTCCAAGAAAGTTTGAACAATGTGGTTAAATACTTTGAATTGAATCAATTAAAACTGAATGTTAATAAGACAAAAAGGATAATTTTTCATCGCTTTGGAAATGTTATTGATTAAATAAAAGATCTAGGTGTAATTTTGGATGAGAAACTTAATTTCAAAGCTCATATTGAATTTATGGTAGCCAAAGCAAAGTCTAGGTTGGCTTGGATCAAACGTTTTGCCAGAGAATTTAATGATCCATATACAATTAAAATTTTATTTTTTAGTTTTGTTATTCCGATTCTAGAAAATGGATCTCAAGTATGGAACACTCACAACTTGGGACAGACAAGAAGAATTGAATCTATCCAAAAGCAATTTCTGTTATAGGCATTGAGGAGATTCAGATGGAGTAATGGATTTCAACTTCCGCGGTATGAACATAGATTGCTATTGCTTCAAATGATCTCTCTGGAGAATCGTAGGAAGATTGCATAAGTGGTGTTTATACTAAAACTGATCAAGGGTGAAATATGTTCGGATGCTCTTTTAGAGAAAATTCAATTCAGAATTCCATATCACTCTGTTAGAAATATTCAATTCTTAAAAGTCCATATTGTTAACAATAGTTATCAAAAGTTTATGCCATTGAATTTTATGATTGAGACTTTTAACTGTTGTTATAATGAAAGAACTCCTATTCAGAATCAGTTTGTTATTGACTTTCATGTTAGCTCGGATGTAACTAAAAAGAAGCTTAATGAATTATTTAAGATATTGTAAAATTAATCATTATTGTACTTGATTCTATTGGATTTAATATTGCAGTTGATAATCGCGGTGACTTGCTTCGAAATCATCAGGATTGGCAATAGATTATTGAACCGGTGCAAATATTAAATTAATCATAATTTGTAAATTAATATGTAAATATTATAAATAAACCACCTTTGGCGAAGGAACGCTGTATGGTGCCGAATAATAATAATAAATTGTATTTACAACTTTACAATTCTTCGTGAACTGTATTTACAATTTTACAGTCCATTGTAAAATTGACTTTATCGAGTTTTGTAAATAAAGAAGAGGAACAAAAAGTGGGAAAATGTGATGAAATAATTTCTTCAAAAAGCCACCGTTAAATAACCAATTTTTTTCTTTGCTCAATCTAACATCACTTTTGGAAATCATCATGAGCATAAATGAACAATACATTAGTATTAGCTTAAAATTATTTAAGCTTATTTGATTAATCAATACTTTAAATGTTTTCCTGTTTCCTGGGCTCATTTTTCAATTGATTATCCATTATTCAAGAAAAATGATTTTTGTATTATTTCTTCCGCATTTAATTGTATAATTAATAATTATTAATAAGAATAGATGTTATTTTTTTAGAAGAAATCTTAAACTTTTACTCTTTTCCCAATATTGTAAAATTGTAAAAAAAATGCACAAAAAATTGTAAAAGTGCAAATTGTATGTACAATTTATTGTATAGTCGTTGACAAAAATATGTTCCGATTTCTATCTCTTTTATCCGTACGCTTGTCTTACCATTGCAATGCTCAGTGTGAGCTAAATTTTGCGCAATATTTTTTTATTGTGTATATTTGATGCCCTACTACATTCACATGCATACAAAACATTGTGATCGCTACATCGCTCTCGGCAATTCTTCTTTGTGTTGGTTATATTCAATAAATGATGTTAGATATGCTTAATATGACCAGAAAAGGATCGATCAATCAATCACTCTCTGTCGATCTTATTGCTAAGCTATTGCAGAATATTGGGAATGTTTTCATGCATACAGTTTTGCAATGGAAACTCTGTCACTATATAACGGTAACATTTATTGTTTATGCAAGTCAAAAAACTCTGACTTCATTCCATTTTAGTTTTCTTTGATGCGTATACGATCTCACCGTACACTTCATTTGTGTAATGCATTTAAATTAAGTCGAACACTATCGTTGCACCATCTTAAAATCGCGATGGTCATTATTCAGAAACTTTGAAATTATTTCACAATATTGTTATTGTGTGTCGTCATTTCGTATGTTTTTCTGTATTTTATATGGAGAGAACAGCATAAGAGAAATGCCGTGTGTATGTATTGGTAATTAATACTTCTGTTTGTCCATGTGAATTGTGTGGCCAACAGAGTCGATAAAATCACCAATATATGCGTATTATATATCACTTTTGTAATGTTGTTCATTTTGCATGCAGCTAGCACAAAAAAAATAGACAAAATGACAACATACAAAATGACATTATTGTGAAATAGTTTCAAAGCTTCAATGTTTCGAAATAATTATCCTCGCAACTTTGGGATGGCGCCACGATATTACTCGGAACCCGAAAGCTCCAGCGCACTACTAGGTCGTGCGTATAATTATACATTAATGTATTACCAAATGTAATTGTGCTCTGATTTTTTACATTTCATTTATCATGGATTGTTTTACACGAAACCGACAAAAAAAAACTCTAAGATGTCTAAAAAGGACGCATAATTTCATTACGATATGAGAGTAATAATAATTTTGAAACAATTCCACGAATGACCGGAACTTCAGAGTATGTATTCTCAGGGACTTTCATACGAATTTGGCGCCCTGAGGCAAAATTTTCGCAGCGCTCCTATTTCTAAAATTTCTAATTTTATTTTTTCAAAATTAAAAAGCACATTTTCTTGCTTTGGCATTGGCAAATTCTATAACCACCTCATCATAATTAATAGTTTTTGCCAACTCTTTTTCGATTGATATGATCGCCAAATCACTTAAACTGTCTTGACCCATTGAATTACGTAAATACGTTTTGATTACTTTTAGTTTTGAGAATGATCTTTCACCGGTAGTAACACTTACTGGTATTGTCAACGGAATTCGATAAGCAATGACTGTATTTGGAAGCATATTTTCCAAGTCATTTTTTGCAATCATATTTAAAATGTCAACAACTCAAACAATTGGTTTGTTTGCTTGTTTAAAAATAGCAAATCTTTTCATTTTTTTTCATTTACGATCTGGAGAAAATGGGTATATTTTAAACATAAATTGTACAAACAATTAATCGTTGAGGAAGAAAAAAAAAAGTATAATAAATGTAAATAACACAAAATGTATTAACAGAACATTTTTTATTACTAAAATACTTACTTTGCCTCATTTGCCTCCACGTATGAAAGTCCCTGATTGTGAGTAATCGAAAATCGCTGATAATCGAAAAAAAATCTAAATTTTTTTTTTCAATTCTAGTGTAGGATT
>JAQOWM010000114.1:0-32898 GCA_029041755.1 Resseliella maxima
CGAACGAATGAAGTGTGAATTTTGCTACTGATGGTGCCATCTGTATTTTCGCTATTACGTGCTCTGAACTAAGAACATTCGTATAAATTAAGTATCAGTGACAGTTTGCTTGAGAGATCTGTCACAGTACAAGTGAATACATATAGATATAGTGTTATGAAAAGTGATAAACAAATTCAAAATGTGTGATGATTTGTGTAAGTTTTAATGATTTTATTTAAATTGTTTGTGAAATAAGTGCATATATATTGATCAATTAACATTGAATATTCAAATATATATTTTTTTCGTTTTCATTCCAATTATTCTACAAGGTGCTTTGAATGAATTGGATGATGTCGATGTAATATCATTTTTAAGAAAACGGTTTTTGGTGAAATCTATATATGTGAGTCATTTTCGTATTTTAATTAATTTAATTTAATTATTAATTTTTGTGAATATCATCATATATATTCAATATTTATCCACATTCTCTTTTTTACTCCAAAAATTGTTTACTCCTAAAGCCGGTATTCTGTGTGATTCCACCATTGATTGATTTTAAATCGGAGTGAAAAAGAGAATGTGGATGAATAATATGCATCTGTAAAATCTCACAAAATACCCGGAGTAGGCCACAAACGCACTCAAATAAATATTTCATTCGATATCGCCACAAAGAATGATATATCGGGTTGCAATGGCTACTTCTCGTAATTGTGGCTTTAGGAGTAATATTTTTTTTAAAGTTCCGAATTAAATCTTTTTATTTTTTTAGACAAATGCATCAAATGTTTTGATAGCAATCAATCCATATGAAACTTTGACAGCAACTTATGGACCGGAACAAATACAGAGGTATTTTGGAACCATATTTGGATCGTTGCCGCCACATATCTATGCTATCGGTATGGTATACTATAGTAGTAATACAAAATTAGATAGCAATGTAAATCTATATATTTTTGCAGCAAATGAAGCATTCAAAAATCTAGAACAACACACCAAATCCCAATCAATATTGATTACCGGAACATCGGGAGCAGGCAAAACTGAGAGTACCAAGCATATTATTGATTTTCTATGTCGCACAACTAATTTAGATTTCAAAATAATGGATACAATTCTTGAAGCGTTTGGAAATGCAAGAACAAACGGAAATACAAACAGTTCGAGATTTTGCAAATATATTCAGGTGAAAGTCTATTCTTAATAATCTAATAATTATCAGTTACTACATTTCAAAAATATTGACGTTATACAGCCAAGAAACTTTAATTCAATCAATTTTATCGACAGGTCACATATGATTCTAACATTAAGCAAAGTGGGGCAAAAATTACATACCATTTATTAGAAACGAGTAGAGTTTGCAACAAAAGTCTATATGAATCGAATTATCATATTTTTTACAAACTGCTTCTTGGTGCTCCAAACGATCTCTTGAAAAAATTACTTCTAGACTCATCAATACTTTATGAGG
The DNA here is from genome assembly GCA_029041755.1 of Resseliella maxima. NCBI lineage: Eukaryota > Metazoa > Arthropoda > Insecta > Diptera > Cecidomyiidae > Resseliella > Resseliella maxima. The sequence goes on from JAQOWM010000114.1 coordinate 1,466, forward strand.
TGAGTGTACAAAATTAGCACAAAATTCCTACATTTTTTTTTATTATTCCACCAATATTTCTTATTTTAGTATCTGTCTGACAAAGATTTCGTTGCAAAAACTAAGGGCAACTGGGATTTTCAAATTGTAGATGAAAATCTGAGTAAACTTGGTTTCACAATACATGACAAAAATATGATATATAAGATTTTGTCAGCAATTCTGAACCTCGGAAATATTCATTTTGAAACAATTATATCTAATGAAGACGAATGTTTCATTGGTGATGAGTCCCATCTATTTTTGACCAATGCAGCTGTTTTACTACGGCTAGAAAACTCTGAGCTAGAACAGGCATTAATTAGTCGTGTTGCAAATATTGGTGGCGAGCAAGTCAAGTATATTTTTGAAAATTTTCTTGTGATTTGTTGATCAACTAATAACTATCGTATTGTAGATTTTCTCTATCAAAGAATGCTGCAGAAAAAGCAAGGGATTGCTTGGTAAAGGGGCTTTATGATGAAGTTTTTTGTTATATAATGCAATGCTTAAATAATCGCATATCAGACACATCTTCACTATCAGTCTATTTTATTGGAATAATAGATTTTGCCGGCTTCGGTAAGCTTGATCGTTTTGATCGGTTTTGATACATAAACACAAAATGTTGACACAAACCATTCAAATAATTCCAATCATTTTTTTAAATATAGAATGTTTAACGGCAACCCATAATACTTTTGATCAATTATGTATCAATTACAGTAACGAACGTATTCAAAAATATTTTGTCGACATTATGCTATTAAGAGAAAAACAGTGGTATCTGAATGAAAGATTAGAAGTTCCTTTCGTTTCATATTTTGATAATTCACATATAGTTGGTATGAAATATTGCTAAAACAAGTTGAACCATATGGTTTTTTCGTTTATGTAGACTTTTTCTTTCAAATTAGAAATCATTGACGGCAAAACGACTGGAATATTTACTTTGATCAATGATGAATGTGCGCTTCGAAATCCATCTGTTGAAAATTTTTCAGAAAAATTGAAGAACATAGCTAAAAAGGGTATGAAGTCTATGGAATGGATTTTCCGAGATGAAAAATCGGACAACATTTTTTCGATTCGACATTTTGGTAATAATGTTCGGTATTCAACGGTATTGATCATTTGCATTCATTTGGAGAAAAAAATCTACTAACGCTTAGATTATATTGTTGTTATATTTTTATTTTCAGAATGATTTTGTCGAGAAAAATGAAAGAAATATACCGAATGGGTTGCGTTTGATAATCAAAAATTCAACAAGTCTTTTTGATAAATCGCTCCTTGTATCAAAACAAGAACATGTATTAAAGACTACAGCCTCAGCTTTGAAAAACGAAATAGATGATTTAGTTGAAGAACTGAAAAAGACGGTAATATTATTCTAACTTTTCTTCAGAATATTATTTTTTATTTATTATTCCGGAAGTTTTAAATTAGTAAATTAATTGTAATGATTTTTCTTATTTTACGTTTTAGAACTCAAACTTTATACGTTGTATTTTGCCTAACAGTCAAAAGCAAAGTGGAATTTTCGATGACGAACTAATTTTGAAACAATTGAACACATCGAGCACAATATCGTACGCCAAATTCATTCGATATGGATACCCAAAACGAATTTCTTATAAAAAACTAGCCAACGCATGTAAGCCGATAGAAGATAAACTGAAGAAAATTTGCCCTGAGGAATCAAACATTTATAAAAAAATTTTATTAGCAATTGGATTATCGTTGAATAACTTTAAGCTGGGCAACGATACAGTATTTTTCCGTTCAAAGGATTTTCTTGTGATGGAAAAGTTTTTTTCTGACTGTATTGTCTCTGAAATCGAAGAAAATAACAAAACGATGTCTTCTGAAGGTTCAATGATCCCACAAAAACGTAAACCAAAGTATGTTTTATTTTATTGCAAAATTTTATTAATTTTGATTAGCAACTACTGAACATTCTCTTGTAAATCTTTTCACAGATCACTTTCAGAAAATCCTCTAGAAAGAATTGAAGGTTTTTTTTGGCATTCAAAATGGAAGAAAATTTTGAATAGCATCAGATTTCTGTGTAAGATGATGTTTTCAATATCTATTCAAAATAATATTTTTCACATTATTTACTAATGTAATTTTCGGTAATTTTAGATAAAGTCAAATATATTTCACTGATGAAAAACAATATGAATTTGGATGTTGAAAACGAAATGACAACAAGGAATAATGAATTTATCGTACACCAATCACCTGAAACTCAAGATAATACACATAAAAAAAAACGGGTCAGAATAGAGGACAGAGCAAGTAATAATGAATTGATTGTATGTCTACCATCTGCACCTCAGGATATTATTCAACCAAAAAAACGTGTCAAAACAGAAGAGAGATCAAGCAATAATCAATTGACTGAAGGTCAAATACATGTTAGGGATAAAACACAAGCCAAAAATCGGGAAGGAGCAAAGCAAATAGAGAAGAGACCAGGACCTTTAAAGCGATATGATCTCACAGCTCATTTTCCAGGCCAAGACAGAAGCAAAGCTGTGCGATGCAAAAACGAAGGATGCAAATTTAAAACTTATCACTTTTGCAAAAAATGTAATGTTCATTTATGTATCCTAGAAGAAAGAAACTGTTACACAGATTTCCATTATATGACAGAATGATGTACAATACATTGGTACAAAGTCAAATTACTTTACTTAAAGTTCTATTGCAGTGAACAATTTTACATCGTAGACAATGTATATTCAGGTATTATCGGTGACTGCCACATGTTTTTTATTTGGTTATTTCGCATAGTATAAGATAGTGCTTAAACTAAGTTTGAATAGAAGACTTAAGGCAACGTGGCTTTAGGAGTAAATTTAGTTTGAACCAAAGGCTTCATTGAGTGATGTATAAAGATTGCACGGACTTAATATATTTATCAAATTTTAGGTACAAATAACATAATGATGTTAATTTTTTATTATTGAACATTTATTTTCATATCAAGTTTTTGCATTTTTCGTTCCAATAAATAAATTCAAATATTCTTAGTTTTATACAAAATATCTGTTTCACTGACCAGCCTGATGAATATCATGTTTTTTCCTATTTCTTATCAACTCTCCTTGTTCTTCGTCTGTAATTTTCTTACCGATTAGTTGAGATTTCAACGACATGTAGATCTTAATCATATTCAAGATAAAGTATTCTTTATGGCTATTATTGTTCAACATATTCAATTTACATGCATGCTGTTCAAACTCTGCAAACCCATATAAATCTTCGATGTCTAGAGCGCAGAAAATAGTACTGCATACCGCATTAAAATTATTGCCCTGGCTGTGTTCTGAAGTAATAAATCGTTTCATGACAGCATTACAAAATATTACGATTTTCACTGTACATGTGGTTGGCTGTTTAATTTGTCCAAATGTACTGTGTTTCTTTGCGAGGAATTCGTCGTTAATTTTCTCATTTTCATCGAGAAGAACATTAACACATTCCATGCACTTGTATTTATTTTGTTTTATATTTTGCAATAGTTTGGCTTCAATACATAATGCTACATATGCAGAAAGGTGTTGATCATATGGATCCATGGCTTCAATCTCCTCCACCATCAACTCTTCGTAAACAATTTCGAGCTCAAGTGGTGCAGTTTGGTTTGAATCTATTTGTGGTAATCGCTTTTGTTTTCCAGACGACGCTGTCAAAATTCCTGTTGCGTTCGTAACTACATTAGATCCAACTGATGTTATTAATGGATGGCACACGAGAAGCTTCTTGAACGCACTAGCAAATTGGATCGCATTTGGGTTGTCGTTACGACCTTGACTATTTCTGAAGAAAATAAATAATTTTCCATTAAAAATGGGGTTGATGTTCAAAAAATTACAATAATAAAACATAATCATTTGTTTCGATTCGCGACCATACCTTACCAGTGAAAAGAGACTTTCGAGATGATCCTGACTGAATTGGAATGTGTAAAACGATTTTAGCGGGCCATTTTTAACAAAGTCTTCGTATATGCCTTTTAAACTCGTAAAATTGTGATAAAATCCAAAGAAACCTCGTTGTATTGAGGATTCCAATATGGGAACATTTTTGGTTTTAAGATGAACTTCAAGACTAGCTATATATTGTTTGAAGTTATCAGCAAACGAAAAAATTCTCTCAGCGGTTGCTTCGCAGAGCGCTTGCTTGTATCGATCATCTGTTTTGGTTTTTTCATTGAAATTTAAAATATCAAATGCATCATTAAACTTTTTTAGAAACTCTTCTGTTTCTTCACAATCTTTGAATTCTTCGTAACCGTCTTTCCGTAGTTGCCCCAGTGAATCGGCCACACTTCTACTTATGGTTTGCGCAGCAATCTTGACATTCATTGGTTGTTCCTTCCAACTAATATGTCGACGTGTTAAGTTGTTACACAAATTAAAGTTGTCTGAAGACTGTCTACCTGATAAGATACGTAGAAAGTCCCAATCTATTAATTGACCTTCGTGAAATATTTTATCCAATGCAAAATGTTTACGCACTAGCTTTAACATGTGTGGTGGGTCATAAATAAAATAAATCTTTTGTTGTGGATGCGTGGGGCTGAAGAAAAATGGTTTATCGTCCTTATAGTTAGCTCCCAGTTTTTCCGAAGTAGTTAAATTTGCAATTAAACCGTCGGCTGTAAAAGAAATTACTACAGCGGTAGTTTCTTCGACCTTTCGTGTAACCTCTAACGTTAATGCAGCTCTGTCTACACCTTCTAAACCATTTAATAAATAATTGGCTACGGGTATTTTGAAGTCTGGCCCCACCACCATAAATACGAGAGCATCTTTGGCCACCTTTAGTTGTGAGGTATTTCGTTGATCATTGCCTTGTAGTGACGAGTTTGTTATTGTGCTGAAGCCAATGAATTTCTTTTGTTCGTTACACCAACAAATTTGCTTGCGAATCGACATTTCGTCCGACATTAGACATACATGTAATGCATGATGGTGCAATTCTTGATAAGAAACAGTCTTTTCCCGAAGTATATCTAAGGCACTTTGACTTATTCCGGGTGACCCATTAACGGATGTGTACCACATTTGTAACGTACGGTGTGATGGCAGGTTCTTATTGAAAAATTCTCGCAAAGATAAGTATGCAGCAAGTGAATAGTACTGTTGACGTAAACAGAATTTTCTCACATTTTCTGGATATTTCTTGTGATGTTTGACACCACTTACTAAACATTTAACTACTTCGCTTTGTTCCTATCGATATATCCAGAGATATTAAATCACAAAAAAATTAAAAAGAAAAAGAATTGATGCTATGACGTTTACTCACAGTTGACAAATTGGATATATTTATCGACTCATTTTCCACAGATCGAAGTTTTTCAGACATTTCTCTCAATTTAGCATCTTTTTTCTTAATAACTTCTTCCATACGTTTTACAGTGATTTTAAGTTTTTCTGATTGCGGAATTAGCTGTAGTAGCTCATTGTATTTTTGTAAGGCTATTGTTTTCGTTTGAGCAGACGGGACATCTTCAATTTCATCCAGAAGCACGAAATCTATATCATTATCGTCTTCAGTAATATCGTTTTCAGTATTTGCGCTTAATCTATAAGTGAAAAATACGTATTGTTATAATTTAATTATCTCTCTCTCTCTCTCACTCACACTCACACTCACATACACATAGACACTCACTCACTCTCCCTCTCACTCTCCCTCTCAATCTCTCTCTCTCTCTCTCTCTCTCTCTCTCTTTCAAAAAATGTATAACCATTTCGACAGACTCTTAAGACCACCGAAGCGATTAACGACTCCTAAAGCCGTCAAATAATGAAGAACGGGAATGGCAGAAATCAGTTTTTCCGTGGATCGAAAAAGTCCAGTTACAACAGTTTTTTCTTTTGGCTAAGCTAACCAGCATGGCGGCCGACGAAGAACTTTAAAACGAAATTGATGTCATTAATGGAGAATTACAGCTCATTGATCAAAAGTATCAACTCGAATGCTTCATATTTTCGGATATGATCCAGACAATCAAAAAGTACTCAAACCTGAAGAAATCATTAATTTATTCAATGCTGATGAAAATACGATGATGTAACCGAAGAAGACTATTAAAAGGCTCTAAGCTTGTCACCATTTGTTGAAGATCTATTGGATATAAAACACAAGATTTGGTGCAGCGCTATTTTGCGTGATACATGGGACTCATACAATGTCAATGCGCCGCTCGAAACTGTGCAAAACTTTATGGTGTACAAATTTATCGATTTGTGTCTCATTTTATATGTGGACTTGGAAGACTTTTTGCTACCAATACAAGAGTTGCTGGACGCACCAGAATTGGGATCGTTGACGAAAAACAAATCGTTTCGATTTTTACTAAAACTGATTTACGAATATTTTTACGAGACTTATAAGAAAACATAATTTAAGAAATTCAAACCATTTGTAATGAAATAAAACCAGAGAGATTGTTGTAAAATGGAACAATTGATCACTAAGACTTTTTAAATTTGGAAGATTTGCGCTCATTTTTGAACAAGAATTCTCAAAACATACCTAATGCAGGGCAACGCATTTTTTTGCAAAGTAATCCTGGTTTTATGTCTTTTCACATCATTTGGATTGAAATGTAGATCGCAAATCCATCTTTGATTTTGTCTCAGATCTTGATGTCGTTCAATTATATTCCTCCATTTGTTTCGAGCTTCATTAATTCTAGAAAGAAGGATTTTTTTAATGTTGTGCAAGAAATTATGTTTACACAGATACAGTACTCAAAAAAAGTCCTTTCCAAATCACTCTCACGGGAACCACAATATTTTATACAGCAAATTCGCATTTCTTCGGATTATAATTATACAAACAATGAAAAAAATAACACGATCTTTTGAAAAAATTATATGTATATCAATTGTAAAAAAACGTCCATTAAAACTATAGATTATGTTTACTGTTAAATGTGCGATGTACTTGTAAAATCTAATTTGAAATTTAACACTTCTGATCGCATGAAAGTCTTCACGGCTAATGTGATGATTATAATATACAAATACAGTAAGCCAAACAATTCGAACAATGCACTTTCATCCTAGATGCACTGTCGTTCTTCAGGGGTCATTCGCGGTCATTTGTTAAACTCACCATATATTGAAGAATATTTCAAAATAATATTAGCAATTGATCTAGATAAATAAATTTTGAAACCTCTTCTCTTGTATTTTTTGTACCAATTATTCGAAATGTTGCTTTATTTTCGTTTATTTTTTTCCAAACAAGTACTAACAAATAAAATGGAATAAATTGAGTATGTTAAGTTTGATACATTTTGAACTGAGTGAGCTGAATTGTCAGAACTTCAGAGGTTCACTCCAGTTATCATTCGATTTAGTCGTCTTTTTGCAATTTCCTATCCAGAATAAATTCAAAAATATATAAATATTAGGTAAATTCAATTAGAAGATTTGAAAAATAACGAAACATTATAACCAATAATTACTTTAGTGCTTCGGTCGATTCCAAATCCAAAATCAATTTTTGTTTCTTCGGTGAAACTGGACGAAGCTGGGATTGCGCACCAGAAATTGTTTTGGTATTCCGAAATCTCTTCAACAACATCTGCCTCTTTTTGGGTGCCGGTGGATTTGGTTTTTTTGACTCTTGTTGAACAATCTGCTCGAAATGCTCGATGAGGTCAGTAACTAAATGGCATATCATATGCAAAATAAGACATATACATTTATTTAAATTCACTTATAATTCAATATTCAAATGAAGAAAAAAACATCACAGACCTTTTTGTGACATTACTATTATTTTTTGATCGATTTTGGTGAATGAAACTCAATAAAAAATTTTATTAATTTTTTTGTCTCAAAATAACTAAATATGCGCCTTTGAAAAATCTATGTCTTTGCTACACAGCTTCAAATAGTAAAATAAAAGTCTGATGTGATCAGATGTTAAATAACCACAAATACACACTCCTCTACGCACAAGCTATTTGTACTACATAGCTTAGCTTCACTTCAAGCAATCACAAGGTACAGTACTACTGTGTGCCACACAGCGCACACTTTCGTCCATATTCGTCCTTATTGCTCTGTGTTGATTGAGCCAAGCAATGTGCGTGTAATGTAGTCAAATCTTCTATAGTTGCATGCGAGTGCATGGCTAAGCTGATCGAAGTTGATTTTATTGTTTTTCTCGTCATAGTTATTTCGCTCTCTTTGACAGTTTGACACGTTTGTATATACAATGGTTTTTACATTGAACCGATCAACCGTTGGAAAAGCTTAGCTCAAATCTAATTAATTATCATTAAATAATAAAAATCAATTCAATCCATTTATCAGTTATGGCTATGGAGCTAAGAAAGAGATTGGCGAAGCCAAAAAATCCATCGAAAATGACAAATTTTAAATTAAAAAAAATGTTACAGAAATACAATATTCGCAAGTGCCAAGTTGATTTGTGTTCATTGAAAATTGGTATGTATTAACATTGTTGCCTGATAATTTGTGATTATATTTCAACGGGTTTCAATTTTATGTTAATTTTTTTTCTGAACATTAAATAGATAACGTTCATTTTCGGAATGCACTGTTTCTGAAACACAAAATTCGCGAGTGTTCTGTTCGTGTACAAAAGTTATCGGATGATAAAATTGAGGAGATATTGCGACCAAAGCCTAAATTTTCGAAGCCAAAAGTGTCGACAGTTCGTTCCCATGTAAGCTGGCTTCCATCTCTGGACTCGACAGAAGCAAATTCAGCTCCCGCTCTGGTTTCTCTTGCCGGTTATCGTAATGAAAACGGACTAACTTCCCAGCTCAAAGGTTTATAATATTTATTAAAAATACTTGAAATTCCATATTGTGAGGCCTCTCATTGAGTGAAAACTGATAAATCTTTTTCAAAATTCCAAAAGGAAAACAAAAGACAAACAGCGTCCTACGGAAGCGAGCTGCATCTATGTTTGTTGAGCCAATCAGTCGTTTGAAAAGTGTCCCGAAAGAAAAGAATTCAACAATGGACGATATGCATGCTGAGTTATCAAATAAATTCAACAGCCCCAATCACGGATTGATATCTGGAAGTTCACGTGCAATTCCGCACCCACAACCGATGCCTACTCCTCTATGGAAACGAATTTTTCTTGAATTCAAGGCAAAACTTGCAACAAAAAGTAACATCAATCAATAATTTCATGTCCATGTGTCATCATTTCTAACGACTCCTAAAGCCTAATAATACAAGTTTTAAATATATGCTTTTGAAAATGAAAGGTTTTGTTATCCCAAATAAAAAATTTCTAGAAAAGTAAAATTATAAAAATAAAATGATATGTGTTGCCATTGTTGACGACTCCTAAAGCTGAATAAAATACCAATAATTCTTTTGTAATAGTTGTACGCGCCAGCATTTAATGTTTGTCATTTTGCCATTGTACTTAGTCAATGGTTACTTGTGTTACAGATCGGTTGTGCTTGGTATTGGCTTTCAATTTATTTTTCTTCAGGTTACTTCATTCTAGTTACTAGTGGAAAGTGAAGAAAATGGTTAAAAATAAAAGAAATAAAACTGAAAATCGAGTCGAGCCCTACAAAACTGGACGAATGAAAAATCATACCGTTCAAAGTATGAATGATCAAGGTTTGTGTGAGAATTGATTACTCAATCAGTCAGGAATTCAGGTTTTCATGTGTTTTTTTTTGTAAACAGAGACCAAACAGTCAACAAAATCAATGTGGATGTGTTGTGGCTGTTTTTATTTTGTTCATAACACATTTGACGTGGTAAATGAAATGTCTAAGGCCCATGATTGTGGTGCAGTCAATACGTCTGCAAAGAACTCGAATTTAAGCACCCTTAAGAATTTTATCACATCAATTTCTGGATCACCATCGGGAAATTCAGATCAACCAAGATCCATAGGTATACCTCCACCTCCACCTCTACCACCGAAGGAAAATTCAATCGAGAAACCAAAGCTATCTTGGAATGAAATTAAAGCATTGAAAGTTAAAAAATTCCCAATGGTTGTCTCACGTTCCGTTGAATTACCAAAGGCAAAGCAAATTTTGAAATATGCACCTGCATCAAATACTAATGCTGTTCAATACATTGCACTACAAGATCAATTGAATGCAGAATTAGAAGAAGTTTTAAAGTAAGTAAGAGATTTTCATTAAATCCATATACTTAAACAGATTAATATATTGATAAATTTAAATTCTTCACAATAGGAAACGTGGAAAGTGGATATGAAAATCAAATTAAAAACCAAACCAACTATATTTTTCATTCGTGATTATCCATGCAGACGCTAATGAAACATAATAAACTCGAGATTATAATAATTCCAATACCTCATCAAACCATTATATTTGAGAAATGTTAAGCTTCCTAGATCAAAATCGTATGAATAAATATTTTATACTGAAAATTATCTCCAATACGTTATTTTAGTGTTGAAAATGGTCGAAAGTGATCAAAATAATTAATATAATTTGATTGATGATTAAAAAGAAACAAAAAATAAAATAAAAAAAAGTTTTTTGGATTCCTTATATTAGTATAAAATCGATTGACTCTTCATAAAAAAGCGGTTGACTCTTCATTCGACCGTGAACGGTACTCAAACACAGTAGTGCGACACATCAAATCACATCTTCGCACTATGTTTCGCTTTGTTATATAAATCACTGAAAAATACGAAAAAAAATTCATACGAGACCTTGAAAAAAAAAAACTCAAAACCAATAGCCAAATAATTATTTATTATAATAAATAACGATAATAGAATCAATAGTGATAGTATCAGTGATTTATAACAAATATCGTTAGACGCCGTAACCGATCGTAGCAGCCATGGATGCACAAACACGCAATTTGGATTTAATAATGCGAACTTTGTGTTTCAACGCCGAAAATGTAAGATTGTTTAAACAAATTTATTAATTTTTTAGCTTACGTTTTTGCTGATAAAAAAAAATCATAAAATAATCGAAAAAATTGTTGGTCTATGTTTTGTAGCTTCATGACTCACTCAAACTACATGCAGATCTGATTAATGTTGGTCTAGAAACATGGGATGTACGTGAAAATGGAAGTGGTGGAATATCTGGCTTTGTTAGTTTAAAGTCCTTCGGGCAGGCATTCGATTTATTAGTTGGTTCAAACATTGGAGGCGTAAAATTTAATCACCTGTGGTACACAAGTTGGTCTTGGATGATATCCTGTCAATCAGATCGTACATTTTTTGAGACATTGATTGAAACACTCAACGATGATTGTATACGTGAAATCATTAATTATCTTGATCCTTTGCATCTCATATATTTTTCACGAATTGCGCAACTCAAGGATTTCATATTAAAGACAAAACGTTTGCGTATATTCTTTTCCACAGTTGGAACAATCAACTATATCAATTTTCGATATTTGCTTCAAACGTTCAACTCGTTAGATGAACTTTCTTTATCTTTGAATGCATTTCCACGTATTTTCGGTATTTATACTACTCATATAAAAAAAATACTATTAAAAATAATTTGTGATTATTGTGGGCTTAAGGTAAAAAAAATTCGTTTGTATGATTTTGATTTTAGTGAGGCTGAAAAAACAGAATTCAAAATTCACTTCGAAATTTTGTCCATGCATGGTATAGAATGTACATATCATAATACAAATTAAGTAAATTATGTGAAAAACCAATAAAAAAACACAAAATTTCTTTTTAATTGCGAATGTAATTAAAAAAAAATATTATTATTTACTTATGAAAAGATAGGAACTTTTAAATTTTACACTTTGTTTAAACTAGAAGCATATAAAAACATTTTGCTTCGTCGGCTTCAGGAGTAAGTCACTCTGGGGTGTAAAATTCTACCATTTCTTTGAAGTGCATGATTTATACTGCAAAATTTGATAAAATGGTACCAATTTTTGTCAGATTCGAGAACCATATGATCGCCAATAATTACCAAAAGTGAAATTGCTCGTGTTATCATTACGTTCAATCGCTGAAAATACTACTGTGGGCAAAACCTACCGGGAATTTGGTTATATTTCAAAAATTCTTTTTTTATTCTTCCAAATCAATTTCATCGCCTTCAAAGTAATCCCCTCCCGACGCAATGCACTTATGCCAACGTATTTTCCAATCTTCGATGCATGCCAAAAAGTCACTGGCAGGGATGGCCTTCAGAGCGCGCGCCGATTCACGTTGAATCTCTTCAATCGACTCAAAACGATGTCCCCGGAGCGGTCTTTTTAGCTTAGAGAACAGCCAGAAGTCACACGGAGCTAAATCAGGTGAATAAGGTGGTTGCGGAACGATATGAGTTGAATTTTTGGTGGAAAAATTTAAAAAAACCAATCAAAGAAATTTCATGGTTTTGGAACCAAACGTGAATTGGAACTTTTAACTTAAAAAAAAAGCTTTTGAAACGGTGTTCATAGTTTATGTGGAGAACCAAGAGATCTAACCATCACTCTTAAAGTTCATCGACGATGTTTCACTGAAAATTTTCTCATTTTTTTGATGTTGATGGTCGTTCAAGCCGATTTTCAGAGGTTTAGGTGTTCTTCAACTTCTAGGAAAATTTTCTGTCGTTTGAAAAACCTGGATCTTATTACAGTTCGATAGAGGAAGGTTCAATATATGATCTCAAAAGATCTGTTTGTCGAAATTTGATATTGCAAACAAAATTTATTATAACTTCTTTTGAGAAAAAAATGGAAAAAATGTGCAAAATCGCCAAATCACAAACCAAACTACTTGAAAAATAGAGATATTGTCATGAAATTTGACACAGATGTCAAAGACAGTACTGCCAACCTAAAAATAAAAACACTTGTCCCTATCGGAAGACCAATGAAGTTTAAATTTAAATTTCCCGGTAGGTTTTGCCCACAGTAGTAGGTAAAATTTATTTGATTATAAAACTATCATTTGTGAAAATAAAACGAAATAAAATGCACATAAATAAATATCTTACTCTTCGATCCGCAACGAATCCAAGCTCTTCAGGGTCTGTACGGACTGTCGATATGATGATTATTTCGCGTTCCTGACCTGAAAAAAATGTAATGTTTTTAATGAAATTTGTTCAACTAATGTAATCAAAGTCAAAACTAATAACAGATTTGAATGATTCAATATAAATGTTATAGGTTTACCTTGAAAAACTTCTGCGCCACCTATTTTAATGTTGTCCCAATCGTTTCTTTTGAACTTTTCCTTTAATTTGGCACACTGACTTTTGTAAGGTGCTATTACACCAATGTTTTGAGGGCGTACCTCTCTACCATTCCATTGGTTGCTAATAAGCCGAAGTACCCACTTTTCGACTGCATCAATTTCGGAACTGTTGTAAAAGCTGTTTCCTTCTTGAATGCAGTCCCCTTCGATGCTGTCGAAGACTAACGGGAACGCAGAATTTGGCAGCAGTTCGGTGTGAATAAACCAGTTCACCAACCCTGAAACAGTGCAAATTTCATGAGTTTTTTGTAAACTACGGTTGCTTATTAATGGAAAAAAATTCCTACCAGTTGCCTTTGCTTCCAGTCGACTATTGTAAAATAGCTCATTGGGTGTTTGTAGAATTGACTCGTGATTTCTGTAATTTTTGGTCAGATTCACGATGAAAAAACTACCATGCAAACTGTAGCATGGAGTTTCGGAGAGATACTCCATAAAACTCCTTTTGTAGCCCAGTTCGCACGCATTTCGGGACTTGGTCACAGGCTCCAATTGCTTACAGTCGCCGGCCAAGATGATATTGCAGTTGAGTTTGTGAAAATCAGTGCATAAACCTATGATTAAATAACATTAAATATTTATGTTTTATATTACACATTCATTTTCATTTTCAGTCATATTTTTTCTTATCGTTTCTTATTATTGGAATTATGTAAACCGAATAATACTTACCGGATATTGGAATAAGCGTAACGGGTTCATGTGTAAATCCCGCTTCATCAATCACAACATGTGAAAAATGACATGAATCGAAATCGGGATCAAATCCTCGGGCTCTAACCAAACAGCCGGAAGTTTGTAGCGTACAAACGACAACTCGATAACCATATAGAAATTTCAGACAAGGAAATGTGAATTTTCCGTTTTTCAGATTGCAAATCGGCTTGATGCATTGGCTAACCTTGTTTGGATTATGCGACTTCGCGTACATTCTGTAGAGTTGTCCAGGCTTCAAAACTTTGAGCAAGCGTTCAGTGATTTCATCGCATGCTGAGTTCGATTGCACGCATACCAATACAGCACGTTCGCTTGTTTCGACAATCTTTGCAATTGCAGCAACTAAGGTTCTCGTTTTGCCTGTTCCCGGCGGTCCGTCTAATAAAAATGGGACAGGATAGTGATGACCTTGCAATATTCGTTTTACGGCCAATTTCTGTTCGACGTTCAAATTTTTGGTAATATCACAGCTAATGTATAAGAGATGAAAAACAGTTATATTGAATTATATTTCTACAGTGATTGATGGCTATCGACTTAATTAATCTAATACTGTCGTCGTTCCATTTTTTGAAAAAACATGAATTTTAAAATTTTACATAATTTCGTCATCACCTAAATTCTCCCTCATCTATCGCAGCTGCATTCATTTTCGGAACCTCACTATAAGTGGGATTTTTAATCAAAATTGGGAAAATATTGTGCTGTTTTGTCCACTTCAAAGCATTCAGTTGAAGTTGATAGTTTAACTGATTTTCAGTGAATTGAACATCGAAATTTTCTTGCGTGGTCCATACCATCATCAAGCAGTCGAATGCATCATCATTTATTTTGATGAAGAAGTTTTCGTGATCGCAAGCTACAATTTTGCCCCGAAATGAACACTGTGATGACTTCAACAACACTTCATCCACGATACCATCAATTTTGGCCTTGAAGATATTGTTTTTCGATGGCTGTAATTTCAAAGAATAGTAATTTTAACGCGGTTCGTAGATCAAGAATGTTAAGTTATCTAAATTCTATGTATTATAACTTACATCATATTCAATTTTGAAAACATGATCAGCATGTGAATGCAAAGAAATTTGAACATTTTCCACATTAAACTTCCGCATGGTGGTTGCATTTGCGGCCTCTTCCATATAAATACAGGCAGCGAATGCATCACAGTATGACATTTCATCGTTTCGACATTTATTTGCGAGTGTTTTGAAATGACCCATTTTGCTCTTGTCATTTTCAAATTCCAGACTTTCAATATTTGATGGAATTTCATGCCGATTTATATTGAACATTTTCAATTCTCTATTATTGAAAAATTTGTTAGATTATAAATAATAAATAGAAACGTATTATTTGTTGAGAATACATTAGAATCTCTTACCCGAAACTGATTTTGGTACTAGCAAATTCATCTTCTTTCTTCTTTTTGGGAATACGTCCAATAGAAGTTGATGATTTCAATGGAGAATCTGTAGTTGGTGGTAATGTTTGTGTGGATACGGGCACTGTTATTGTGTCGATACGGGCACTTTTCGTTCGGTTTCGATCATGTGATCTTGTAGTCGTTTTTGGTGTTTCCGGAATCACTACTGGGGTTAAGAAAGTGAAATCATTTTGGGAGAATTTTAAAATGGATTTTTTTGCTTCATGTCGAGTTTACGTCAAGCTTACTTACACTTAATCGCACTTTCAATCTTTTTCTCCTTACGTGATTGAGCCACAATAAACACATCTTGATAGCACAATTCCATCTCTTCACTTGGCGCCAAAATAATTACTCGATCGTTTTTTTGTAAACGTACTGTTTCAATATTAATTGGTCCAGTATAATCAAATTTAGCTTTTCGGCCATCCAATGGAGAAAAAACTACAATCTCACTGTATTCACTCGATAATAATGATTCGTACTTAGGACTTGACTGTGATTCTTCAGATCGTTCTTCTGTACCAGATACTGATAGGTCATTATTATTAATGTAGTCAGGTGCTAGAAAAAATAAAGTAAAATTGTTAGGCATTAAACATTGTCGAATATTGTAGTGGCTTTATGAAACATTTGGCTTTAGGAGTAATTTTGAATGAAAAATACTGATTTCACTTACATCCTCGTTTTGAAGTACGCCTGGCTTTTGAATTCGTGGAAGGAGTGTGGTAAGGTGTTCGGGATCGTTTATTTCGGGTTCTGTTGTCCGTAATCGCACTGGTTTGTGGTTGTTGCTCGTCTTCGTCATGTTTACTTCTTGACTCTTTCTTTGGCTCATTCGGATCTTTTTCTTTCTTTTTCCGTTCTTTTGGCTCTTTTTGCTCTTTTGGCTCCTTTGATTCTTTACGTGGACGTGATTTACTTTTCTTCGGTTTTTCACCATCGACTGTGGTCGATGTGTCCAATTCATCAATGATATCATAGGCAGCCAAACCAGGTCCTTGTGTAACATAGTCTTCCGAAACGGGTAATTGATGGGTTGATTTTATGGTTGAATTTATATCGCCCGTATCAACACTACCATCACCACTTGGCGGTTGTTGTTTATCGGATTTCTTTTGTCGCGGTTTACGTGGTTTACTTGAACCGCCACGGCTTCGGCCACGAGCATTTGTGCTTGATACTTCTGGGCTTTCAATCATCATTGGATTTAACAGAACACATAGTAGACTGTCTATGCAATGTTCATTCGTTTCATGCTGTTGCAGCAATTCCAATCGATGATCCAGTTGCTTCATTTTCTCATGAACTTTCGGTGTTGGTGACAATTGTTTTTCTAACATATTTTTTTCGGTGTGATGGCTCATTGGTGGTGGATAAGCGTGTTGCATCATGCTCGGATGCTGTGGAACCTCTGGAATATAACCGGCATTTGGAATTTGCATTTGATTATCATCACCTAAAACAGTTTTTGGACCATTGCCCGGCGGTACCAATAAGAATTGTGAATGATTCGATGATTGATCGAATGGCATTGATCGTGATTGTGAATCTTGTCCAATTAAACCTTCGTTTTGCAAATTTGTATTTGAATTATTTGAATATGCAGCGATTGGGTCAACAAATTGCTGCTGTTGCTGTTTATATGCTTGTTGCATAGCATTATCCTTTTGTGACATTGCATCCGTTAGACCGTTGTTTGTCAAATCACCTTGTACCAAATAGTTGCTCATCGATTGTTTACTTTCAAAATTTGCCGTTATTGCTTTTGGAAGTGCGACTTCATTTAATCGATCAGACTGTCGATCGACCAAACTTTTAGATTCCATCACTTCAATCATTTTATTAACAACATTCACCAATGGTGAGTTGAATGCTTCCGAAAACCGAGGTAAGTGCGTTTCACTCTGAATTGGATAACCGCTGTCAAATGCATCAGGTAAACTTGCACTATCACTGACCATGGAAGATGTGAAACTATCGATGCTTGGCAAACTGAATGGAATAAAAATGACATAACAGAATTTAATACTGGAATTTTGTATGGAGTGTTGAATTCCCGAAGGAAAAGGCTACTTTTAATTAAGTCTGGGCTTTGTGTGGTCCATAAATGTGAACAATTTATTTGAAAACTAAGACCAAAGGGTAATTTTCAATGTATATTTACCTTTGTGGACTGGTTGCAATAAATGCGCTCATTTCGTTCATTTGAAAAACGTTTGTCACCTGTTGTTGTGGCAGCATGCTCATCTGTGAGGTTACTGTATGCTTTAAATTGTTCATTGCAATTTGATTCATTAACAGCCATTCTTGATTATGCAGTTGAGATGTCCACAACGTTGGAATTACTGTTATTGGTGACAGTGGATTTGGATGAGATGCTACAAAAGAATTTGTTAGGTACAGAAATTTTATGTGGCTTTAGGAGTCAATGTACACACCCGTATCAAAAGCCGCTCTCTCATTTGATTTTTTCCACTCATTATCAGAGATGCAAAGCATAATATCATCGTTATACTTCTTACGTTGAGTATTTCGAGCCGAACATCTCTTTGAACTGTTCCATTCTGCATCAGATGAGAGCAGTGGTGCTCTGCCACCCGGTTCGACAATATTTTGGATACGACTTTGAGCTGGTTGCTTATCACTGTGACTAAGCGCGCATCTCTTTCGGCTTGGAACGCTGGGCAACAAAACAGATGCTGGAAAGAAAAATTTTTAAGAACAGATCTTCACTGCTCTCGAAGCCTTGTCAATTTATCTGGCTTTAGGAGTAAAAACACTTACATTTGCGTTTTGCACCTTCAATTTTTGAAGTTATATGGACTTTCATATGTCTCCCCATGTTAAATTTTCCACGTGCGGTTTGACCGCACATGTGTCCGTTTTTGAGAATGAAGCCACATATCAATTCATCTCGTTTATTTGAATTTCTTTTTTTTTCTATTATTGTTCTGTGAACTATATTTAAAAAAATTCAGCTCATCATTCTTATGTAATTTGACGGAATCTCTCTCAGAATTCCAACACATAAAAATATTATCAATTTTTTTTACCTGAACGTGTGTTTCGTTTTTTAGAAGCATATTGTTCTTCGATTTCGTCAAAATTTTTGTTTTCTTTATGAATGTCACTTAAATGCACTTTCATTAAATATTTTGTCGAAAATTCTTTCCCACACGGACAATTAAATGAAACAATATCAGTATTGTGAAATTTGCGATTGTGGGCCAATTGGGCTTTATTTTTTGTGAAACCCACATCGCATATTTTGCAATGAAATGGTTTGGTTTCAGCCATTTGGTTTTAATTAACACGATTTTATTTTGTATATATAAATCAAAAACTAGCGTACACTATTATTTCCAATGTTTATGCCGGCTTGTGTAATTATAGGTTATGTTGAATTTGTTTTGGTTCATGTCAAGTGTCATCTTTTCACAACAATTTTTTATTGAACTTAAGTACCGATCAGTTGTATTCAATATAAGTACCGATAAGTAAATATAGCAATAAGCATGAAAACAAAACAGACAAATTAAAAATGAAATTAGAAATTAGAAATTAGAAATATTATATTTTTTCGAAATAATTTTCACATTAGTTTTTATTTTTCGCTCTTTTTTTTATTTTCTGATTTATATATAAATCGATATAAATCCATTTCTCAACGGATTAAATAAATGCTTGTGTTGTCTTGCGTCGAACTCTATGATTTTCGTAGATAACTACATATACACTACGATGACTCAGTGCACGTAATGTGTCTCACTGCATTCCTCCGAATCGCTCTTTCCGTGTTGTCGATGATTAACCGTAAATTCTCGTATGGTTCTTGCTTAAAGACTGGTGTCTGATACCAATCATCCAAATATGACATGATAATTCGATATTTATTATCAAAAACTTCAACTAATGTTTCGTATGCCGTCTGATAATTATTTCCGACTACTGTCCAGCCACTAAGTACTCGCGCTGCATCACCTTCAAGTGATTTCATTAAATAATGGAACTTTTGTGTTTCATCCAAATTCTTTGCATTATGTATCAAACTATCATACGTTGCTCGCCATTCGCACCATTCGGAATACTTTCCCTTGAAAATCTTTACCGTTAATCGCTCTAATCGGACATCAGTTGTTGCGTTTCTCCGAACACGTGGTTGAATCCTTTCATCGTTGTTCTCATTATTCTCGTTATTATCGTTGTTTTCTCTAGCTCTTTCGTTAGCATTTGCAAACATTTGCTCTTCTTTTTCAATTTCTTCTGCTTCAATTCTATTGGACATTCTTCCAAATACATGTAAATATGTCGATTCTGTTGCAGTTAATGTTTCATTTTGTACCTCCATTTCTTCGTGACCATTAATTTGTTCACATATCTGTATGTGTTCTTCTAGATATCTATCATAAGCTTGCTTTAATAATCTCACCCGCTCTTTTAACTGTATTAAATCTATGTTAGCCAATTCTGGTCCATCGGCAAATGCTTTGGCTCGCGCTATAGCAGACCTTTGTGTTTCTCTTCGATTTAAATCGCCCATGTTTTCCTCAGAAAAATTTCTATCGCAATTTGAAAGTCCATTAAATTCTTAGTTTTTCGCTCAAAAAATAATATTCATGCAATGTTCAAGAAAATGTTCTATTTTATGTTATCGCTCATGTTCTGCTCGTTTTATCGTTTCAAATTGCATGAAACTCGCCCAAATTAAATAACAGTCAGTTAAAGATGACCTCTTATTGTTCTTGTATATGGGTTGCTTTACAGTTTTGTTTCGCTCGGGTTGAAAAACTGAAAAAATTCCATAAAATCGCTCTTTTTTCTCGATTCTTTTGAAAAATAAGAAATGTTCGCTCAAGTAGTTACACTGTTGTTTCAAAATCAATTTAAATATTTTCAAAGTTGTTTCAAGGTGACCTTTGTCTCGCCCTTGTCTTTGTGTAGACTCTTTCGTTACTTACGGTTTCACTTCGCTCAATTCAATAAAATCTCAAAAGCTGAAAAAATTCCAAAAATTCGCTCTTTCTTTCAATAAAATACTGGATCTTTTTTCTATTTACTTAATTTTAATTATTCAATTCAGCTTATAGTCTAATCGATTTGGGCTTCAGTGCCGTCATTCAAATGTGAAACCAAAAAAAAATCAATTAAATCTCTCAAAACGCAAAAATTGTAATTAAATTCGCTCAAAAAAAATTCAATTAGATTAAATTCGCTCAATTTCTTTGGCTTCAATGCCTTTTCAAAGTAAAAATTCAATCAAAAAATTTCAAAGTTTTGAAATGCAAAAATAGAAAAAGAAAAAAAATTATTTAATTTAAATTCGCTCAGCGTAATTTGATTTGCGACTGCTCGGTTTGATGTCTTGATTGTGACTGCTTAAAATTCGCACAGCAATGAATTGTGGCATCGGCCACATTTGCATGCACCGATGTTCTCGCTCGAAAATTGGTATCAAACAGTTTTTGCACACGTGTACTGCCTTTATACGACGCCATCGCTCGCTTACAGATAACCGTAAAAATCGCTCGCATTCTCGCATTTTATGGTTGCCGCCGCAATTGTTAAAGTAAATTGTGTTGCTTCGATATTCGCTCTGCTTTCCTCGCTCTTGTGCTCGTTGCTGTTGTTGTTTCATCGCACTATTCTCTCGTTCAACCAATTCACGATCGATGTCTTTGATTCGTTCTGTTTCTTCTTTGATTTTTTCGCGCAAATCAATTTTCACCACTTCACTGATCTTTGTGCGTTGAATCACACTTTACTTCGTCTTTTTCTTTTTCTTTTTCTTTATCTTCTTCTTTGTCTTCTTCTTCTGATGAACTTCACTCCGACATATGCTCTTTTGTTGAGTGGCAAATATTCTCGCGTTCCATCAAAATACAACACGCATTTCCAATCTCCTTCTCTTTTGAATTCCAAAATCGGCACTTCATTCAATCTTCTCTTTCGCTCTTTTTCGTTTGTTGTGATTTGCTTCGCCATTCGCTCTGCCGTTTCTTCTGCTTCTACTTCTTTAATTCTGCGATTAAATTTGACCAACAATTGCACATATTCTTCATTCCAAATTTCAAAAAAATGATGTTCTACTTGTAGCTCATCACCTTCCAATTGGCTTATGAGCTTGGCATGATCTTCGGTCATTTTTTCATAGGCTTCATCTATGCGCTCTTTT
This sequence comes from Resseliella maxima, assembly GCA_029041755.1. Taxonomy (NCBI): domain Eukaryota; kingdom Metazoa; phylum Arthropoda; class Insecta; order Diptera; family Cecidomyiidae; genus Resseliella; species Resseliella maxima. Next base: position 23,074 of record JAQOWM010000114.1, read on the forward strand.
CTAATCAAAAATTCGTCTGATGGTGTCTTGTTAAATTTGTAAGTGGTGTTCACGAATGATCGGTGAAATTCAAGTGTGTGCACGTGCATCTGACGAATGTTTCGATGCTCCATGGTTGATTGCAAAGAACGGTACAATTTCGCTGATAAATCGCACAAAATTCGAGAATAAATCGCACAGAAAATGTCGTTTTTCAGAAGAAACGGTAAATTCCGTTGATGAATCGCCCAAAATTGAGATAAATCGCACAAAATTTGAGATAAATTGCCCAGAAAATGTCGTTTTTTCGGAAGAAACGGTCAATTCCGTTGATGAATCGCCCAAAATTGAGATAAATCGCACAAAATTTGAGATAAATCGCACAATCATCTCTAAATTGGTATAAAATTCGCTCAAAATTGGCAATGTTCGCTTACGCAATGAATTCTTGAAATTGAGAAACAATCTGTGAATTGTTCTTTCGCACAATGGTTCCTTTCGATGAACCGTTTAAGTCACGTCGATTGTTTCATGTGAAATGTGCGGTTATGTTTCACCATGCGGTCATGGAACAACCGAGAGAAGAAAAAAAAAAATCGAAAAAAGAAAAAAAAATGCACTTTTTCTTTGAATCTGTTCAATCGCTCAATCAATAAATCGCCCAATAATGCACTTATTTCGCACTAATCTGCTGGATTCTCGCTTTCAAATTTTTTAATTTTGTCTTTTCGCACACTGGTTCACTTCAATTCAGTGGTAACGCACAGAAGATACCAAAAAAATCATTTATTTTCACTCGATTAGTAATGAACACTCAATTCGCACAATATTCTCGTTTTTTCTTTTTTTTTTCCCTTTTTATTTCGCCCAAAATTCACTCAGAAATTAAATTCATGCCCAAAATGGCTCCAATCAATCGCACAAAACAAAACAAAATAAAAAAAATCACTATAAAAGGTGTTACCACCTTTGAACAGGTTTCTTTCTAACATCTTCAATGAGTTCATCTACCAATTTTCTGGAAGAACATATGAAATTTATATGAAATTCTTATGAAATTCTTATGGAATATTGAAAATAGATTCACCCAATACCAATAAAAAAAATGGTGTATTAAACATTCTATTTGTTGAAAAATGATAACCAAGACGATACCGTGCACAAATAAACATTGTTTATTAAACAAATTGTTTATTGCAAAAAAGAGACTTCATACTTTTGCAGTCAAATATTTGTGTTGTGTCAGTCTCAGATATTTTATATATGATGATGTTTAGTAATATTATATTATAGGATTTATTTAAGTATAAATAATATATAAATATTATAAATATTGAGAAAAAGAAAAAAAAGAGAAAATATAAAAAAAAAAAAAAAAAAAAAAAAAAAAAAGTGTTCTCAAATAACAAAAATAATAATTAAAGATTAAAAATAGCTTAAGTGATACAATCGATTTATTCAATCACCAACATTGATGTCTTCTTAATTGATTCCAAAGTCTTACGTATAGGATCATTATGAGATTCGCTGGTTAAGCATAAATCTTTTGTCATATCTTTAACACTCAATTTATATTTCGCACCAAAGTAATTTGTAAAAGCAATCCACTTCATTTCTTTTATATATTTATCACAATGTAAACTACCTAAGCAGTCTTTTTGGAATTGTTTTTTCAACTCTTTCAATTCAGCGAAAAATATTGAATATTCGCGTTTATTCCAAGAATTTAAATATTGTTGAACATTTTTAAGATAATTTAGATCAAATTTCTTTTCGATTCTTTCGATAAAATTATCACGGATATCGAATCTTGGTGAACTGTAAATCACTGAATGAGACGCATAACGAATAAACGTTGCAATATCAATCACTTTACATGGTTCAAACGTTTCAATAGTTTCTTGAAACAATTCAGCCCCATTTTTAAATTCACCTATTGCAATGTTGTAAATGGCCTCATAAGCCTTCAAACGATTACTTCGATCTAAATTGTCTTGATTCATTAAACGTTTTGCTTCAGCAATGTTGATTGTAATGAAATTTAATTCCATGTAGAGAAATCCAAGTGCAATGTTGTTGAACAAAACGTCCATGTGTATAGTTCCAACGTCTAGGTAGTTCGCAATCGTTAACAAATGTTATTGCGTTATCTTTGTCGCCAATACGGCTAAGAAATTCATGCTTTCTGATACATGCATTGATGTGGTCTTGCTTTTCTGTACTTTTTTCAGCCGTTTTGATCGCGATTTCAATTTCTTCCATTTCTTTTTCATTTGCCAGTTCCATTTTGTTGAAATGTTTTTTGGCAAGTGGACATTTCAACTACCCTGGTAAGCAGTCTATATAGCCCTGTACATTTGTATGTGAGTCTCCCGGTTAAGTGCCATCTAAATGAACAAACATGAATTAGATTCACCAACATTTGATACTGAATCTGAATAAAAATTGATTATGTGTAAAAATAATTAAATATTTATGTACAATAAAATATTTTTCATTATTAAATTATCGAAATATAAATATTTTTGAAATAAAATAATAAAAACACTTCATTGAGAAATTAAAAATACAACTAAAGCAAAACAAACTATTTATATTAAGTCTCCGCATGTGTTAGAAATAAAATCTACGATAATATCGTGATGTTTTCGGGAAAAATTTTTAACATACCAGTGCTTGTTACTGCTATATCAAATGAGCCAGTGAATTTTCTGGTCCCTGAATTCGCATGAAAATTCCAATGATATTATTCATAGAGCTGTCCACGAACAGTTCGCGAACACTTCAAGAACAAAAAGTTTTTTTGCTCCAAATTATTTAAGATTTTGTATTTATATGTTTTAGGCAAAAAGAAACAAAAATTTTTTCCACAAACACCGCTTCAAACTAAGTGAGATTTTGTATCTATATGTTTTGGGCAAAAAGGAACAAAAATTTGTTCTCACGAACACCAAACATTTTTGTTCCCAAAAAGTGTTCGCGAACTGTTCGTGGACAGCTCTAATAATTTATTCATATCATAATTCAGTGAATCACAGAAACTTCAATGGTCCATAAAATAAAAACGCCAGCTAACTTTTCAAAACGCAACTAGGGTATTGCTCTGTTATAATAGTACTTTCATTTCATAATAACAGAATTTTGGAATTTTTACTTTTTTTTTCAAATTGTCGCACTGTGTTTTATATTAAATAGTTGGAAACAATTCAATTGTATTATTACAAAAAATATCAACAAGTTTTGTTCGTAAAAAGATTGTAGCATCTAAGCTTTTTTCTTCTCTATTAATCAAAAACTCATAGTCGTTTGGCTTTTTCTTAAAAAGTAATGATGTTGCGTTAGCTATGGCAAAGATTACACACATGATACTAAATCGGGCTGTTGAGTTAGTGTTTTTACTTTATAAATTTTTTTCTTAGGATACAAACGATTCAAAATATTTTGTTGTTGTAGTTAAAGATCTTCTTGTATAAAGACTGTCATAAATTAATACTTCATCACTGTTAGCACAACAATAGTTTACAACATAATGATGATCCGCAAAAACAATTTGAATGTCATCATAATCGTGTGGAGCAATTTCATATCTATGAGGAAATTGAGTGTATTGTGTTAATTGCATCCTATAGGATATATATATATTGCGGAAATTGCTTTTTAACAATGTGTTCAATAAAGTAATCAATGGTGAAATTACTTATTTCACATTTTGGAGTTAATATTTCTTCTATCATATCATCCATTGTTAAAGCAGCAATATGAATCAATGAATCGATTTGATTATTACTCAGTGGTGCAATTGTTAGGGAATTTGACTTTTTTTTCAAATTTGGACGTTTAGAATTGCAATTAGCTTTATTTTGATTATTGAGTTGGAAATGAGACGAAGAAAATAATTCTTTGGTTTTACATGAGATACGTGGCAGTTTATCACTCTTTTGTGAGATTTCCTTTTTTTCAGAAATTTCCACATAAACTGGATTATGATAACTGTATGTTATATGATAAATTTGTGTATATATATATTTTTAGTTAGATTAGTAAAAACCCAATCAATACATGTTTTGTTATTTGTTGTAAAGGTTCCATTTTCAAAACAATTATTCTACTTGAAATTTCTTTGAAAAAGTTCAAGAATTTTGTTATTACTTTGGTTTATCAAATCAATATTAAAATCTCCCATAATTATGAATTTTTTGAAAGTTTTAGTAAATTGAAAAATTATTTGTTTTAATTTTAATATTAATTTATCATTGTTATAGCGTGGTGATTTATATACTATGAATAATAATGAATCATTATGGAAATTTACTACTGCAATGTTCAAATTATTATTTTTTTTCGTTATCAGCATAAACATTTTCTACTTTGAATTGTGTTTTCAAATTTGATTTAACAAAACATATTATTCCACATGGTTTATGAATAGATGTGTTATGACTATCAATTCTTAGGAGAGTTTCAAAATTTTCGATATAGTAAGTATCGGACGATAAACTCCATGTTTCTAAAAATATCAACAGATCCATTTTTAATTGAATTTTATCATTCAAAATATTTTCGAAATGTTTATTAAGACTTTGCACATTATGAAACATTACTTTTAAATTGTTAGTTTTCTTTGTAATATTATTAGTTTTCAATCTTAAAACCTTCTCTGATTTTAAACGTTGTAATTTAGTTTTTACTTTTTCATTTATTATTTTGTTATTATTTAATTGTAAATCACCAATGATATAAAGTCCATTATTATTATAAAAATTAAAAAAAAAAAAAAAATTGAGAGATTCGTCTTGTAACGTTCATATCCCAGATACCAATAAATGACTGTATGACTCATGACATACACTTTATGACAAAACATTTTTCTTTTATTAATAAAATCAAATTCACTGGAAAAACAACATATTTATAGAAAAAAACGGTTTTCATTTTCGAAAATTCATTTTAATAAAAGGTATTTTTACTCCACATTTCATGTAGTGCTAAAAACTAGTTTGTTGTTTACAACAAATTAAAACAATGAAATTAAATCTTAATTAAGAATACAACGCGCGCGTCTTGGTTTTTTTCTTCTCCGTCAATACTTTAAGCGATCATGACTTTGGACTATGATTTGGTCAAATTTTGCCTGAGACATGGTGGTATAGCCATCATGGCTGAAATCCATTGTGTACCAATTTGGACCAGTCCATGGTACTTCTGGTACAAAAGAAAAAAATTTAGTCTTTTCATTATTATTATCATCATATATGATGGCTGACCATGATGGACCGTGTTAAACCGTGGTATACCATGATGAACCGTGTTTAACCGTGGTAGAATAAATACTATTTTCGTCGATCACGGTCTACCACTTCGGCCATCGTGGTCGAAAATATCGATAGTGGTATCATTTGAAAAGTCTTGATGATTACAATGAGAATGACAAGAAACTGAAGAACATTTATCCGTTTTGGATATTGAAGGCACAGAAGAAGAAGATAATTACGATGATTTTGTTGCTGACACAGGTGATGAAAGTGTATATGACACAGAAGAAGAAGAAACAGGACCACCTTCAAAAAAACAACGTTCCAATCAATAATTTTTCCTCTCAATGTACTTATGAATAATTTTTTTGAAATCATACGACTTAAAAAATTAAAATATTAAAAACAAGCATAAGTCGTGAATTTAACTTGCGAAAGTGGATTATTTATGATTTTTTCGGATGGGTATATTCACAATATGTATTCGCTTTCCCTATGATTGCAGTTTTTTTTGAAAATTGACATATAAAATACGGTTCAAGACGTAAAAATGATGGAAAAAAGTGAACAAAATGGAAAAAATCAACATTTTAATGACATTTTGTTCGGAAAAACTGCTGAAAATTAGTTTTGATGTCCTAATTTGTTCATGAAATTCATTTTTTGGACTGTCGCTTTAAATTTCATGATCGCAGAAGGACGCTACAATTGATAATTTGGAAAATACTGCCATAAATCTATTGAAGAAAAATAACCGATTTTTAGAAAATACACAGGGCGATAAAAAAAAAGCGAGCTAACTTTTTCAAACCGACCTAGGTTTTTTACTCTGCTAACGATGTAATTTCATCCCATTATATCAGAACCCGTGGAATTTTTTGGTTGTCGCACTGTGTTATTTATAGTTGACTTAACGGACACATTTATGACGATTATTACTAGAATTTGATCATTTAGCATTACTATATAAACAAATTCAATTTCCTATTCAATAATAATTTGCACATAGATATCCACTATTTATTAGTTGAGATTTGTTAATTAGTTGGAAATAATTCAATTATATTGTTATGGAAAATCTCAACAAGTTTTGTTCGTAAACACATTGTTGCATTTGGATTATTTTCTATCCCATTCAATAATAACTTATATTCCGTTGGATTTCTTTTCAAAGGTAGTGATGCTACCGATTTGGCGATGGCAAAAATACCACATGATATTAAATCAGGTTGTTGTGTTATTGTTTTAATTTTAGAAAACTTTTTTTTCGGATAAAAAAGATTCAAAATTTTTCTTTGCTGCAATGTCAAAGATCTCCTATTATAGAGGCTATCATAAATAATTACTTTGTCGCTATTTGCTCAATAATAACTAAAAACATAATGTTGATTGGCGTAAATAATTTGAATATCATCATAGTTGTTTGGTGCAACCTTATATTGATGTGGAAATTGAGTATATTGTGTTAATTGCATTTTATATTGTGGAAATTGTTTTTTGACTATGTGTTCGATAAAATAATCAATAGTAAAATTACTTATTTCTTCTTGTGGATTTGAAATTTCAAATATAATTTCTTCCATGCTTAAGTAAGCGATGTGAAGAAATAAATCGACTTGATCATTGCTAAGTTGTGAATGGGATGAACACAAATTTAATAATGTAAATATCAACATTTTATTTTTTACCAATTGAAACATTGATTAGTGAAATTCTAAATTTAAGATTTACATTTTGATTCTAAAATTTAGCGAAAAACTTTAAAATTCAAAACGACACAAATTCTTCATTTTTAGAATCCATCCACTGAAACAAAATTTTAAATCGATCTGAAGTATTTAAATTGCTGTATTTTTTGATCAATGATGTTAGCCATTTCTAACATCATTGATCACTATTGTCATTCAAAATGACATCTTCTATCTTTTTAAATGCACGAATTTGAATCACAAATAAATCAAGTAATTCCTTTCTTGGATATTGTTCACGCAATGGTTCAAAATTAGCCTTCCATTCAAACACCTTACGATCCCGGAATTGAAGATTCGTTTCACCAGCTGGTTGTAATTCATTATGATTTAATAAAATCGTATACATAATTTCAATAGAATCAATTATGAGGTGTGAACCATTAACTTTATGTATTTCAATCCATTCTCTATACAATTCAATAGATAAACGAACTTCATAACTTGGATCACTACTCAAATTCAATTCCATATTCTTTTCGGTGAATATAATCCAATGATGAATAAATGCCAAAATTAATTCTAAACTAAAATTCGAGAATGTAATATAGACTTTGTAATTGCAATTCAAATTACACACAACAAAACCAAATTTAAATTTAATTTACTTACAATATTCACAAAATTAGTATTGAAAATTTAATAGTATAAATTTGAATAAGCAACCATTCATATAAAACTGAAATCTTTCTAAACATTTGTAAAACACAACCATTAATGTTGAATGCACACTTTGTTATGTGAAATAAATCGTTTGATAAATTATAAAAGTATATTTAAATGTCAAATATAGAATCATAGTGAATCAAAGTATACTATATATTTTTTTCAGTTTGTTAGTCCAAATTTCTAAACAAAATTAATATTATTGATTTAAAATTCTATCATAGTAGTTTTGAAATTTGTGGAATCTTTTGTACCATGTAAGTATAGGTTTTTTAAAATATTTTCATTAAACATTTTATTCGCAACGAAAGCATAAACTATCAGAAGTGCTCAATTAAAATAAAAGTTGTTGAGATTAATATTCAATACGCAAATCAAGGAAATTTGAAATTGTACAATTAGAGCTCAAATTTAATTCCTAATAATTATCATGGCAAAATATCAATTTTTCACCGATTGGGTAATTGAATATCAAGAAAGAAGCGAAAATGAATTAAAAGAATTGGACCGCAATATCCAATTAGAAGAGGAAATAAGTCGAGAGACGAATCAAAGATTAATTCGAAGATCAAGCCGAATTGCCAAAAAGAAGATGGAGAGAGATATTAACAATGCCTATAAAGCCTATGTCAAGAGTCTTTCTTCAGGGCAGTCATTTTAATGGAGCCGAGATGGAATTAATTATATTCAAATGAAATGCACTCAATTTTAATTACAAATTTAAATAAATTTGATTATTAAAAAGTAATAAAATGGTTTGTTAATTTTTTTGAAAACATACGATGTGAAACAGGCATTGAAATTTAATTTTTTTAGAACAACCGGATTCGGTTTTTTTTAAAAGCAAAACAAAGGTCTTCACTTTTAAAAAGTCCATTCTGTCTAGTCTAAGAAAAAAATTGTTTTGAAATATGGTGCTGAAAATGAAAAATTGGAAACTGAAAAGCAAAACAAAACATTCATTTTGCTAAATAATTATCAATTATGATAACAAAATGTATGAAAATTTATTCAATTCTTGGCATTTTACAAATTTTAAAAATGTTTTTTATTATCTACGTTTGTTAGTTCCATATCATCGTCATGTGTAGTAGATTCGACTGCTGTAAAAATACCTTTATAATAGGGTGCATTTGTGGCTTTTCGTTCAATAACATTGGAGAAGTTTTTTCGATTTTTATCATTTAAAAATAAATTAATCGCGGATTTTGGGTTCCATTTTTCTAGTGGTGGCATATTAAAGTGAACGTGCAAATATTTGTTTTCAGTTTGTATGGAAATATTGCCTCTTTGTGGAGTTTTTATTCTATTATTTGCGCTTATGCATCTCTCTACATCCGCAGGATGTGGAGTACATACTTGAATTCTGGCCAACACAGTTATAATTCCATTATAATTTTCTAAAGTGGATGGTGATTTCACTAAGTTTTTAGCACTACATGAAATGTAGGGCTATTGCATTTGTTTTTTTTTTTTTTTTTCTCCCATACAAATTCATTAAGCTACCTTAACTCTGAGCCATGTTTATCAATTTTGATGAAATTTTGTCTGAAGGATGTTCACATGGTCAAGATGGATGACATCCATTTTGGTCCAATTTGGACCACTTCATCTGCTATTTTTGGTGTTAAAGGTCTTTAGGGAAAAATCATTTAAGTCATAAATTTGAGCCTTGATGACCAATTTTGATGAAATGTTGCCTGGAGAATGTTCACTTGGCCATGATGGTTGACATCCATGGTCCATCACGGTTCGTCATCGTGGTTAAAATGTTAATATAAGCAATATGGGTATCATTTGAAAGGAAATCATTCGTAGAATGCAAAAAACATCATGTTAGACCATGTTAAATCGTGTAAGACCATGATGGTGAAGTGGTAAAACAGTCGATATGGGTATCATTTGAAAGGAAATCATTCGTAGAATGCAAAAACCATCATGTTAAATCGTGTTAGACCATGATGGTGAAGTGGTAAAACAGTCGATATGGGTATCATTTGAAAGGAAATCATTCGTAGAATGCAAAAACCATCATGTTAAATCGTGTTAGACCATGATGGTGAAGTGGTAAAACAGTCGATATGGGTATCATTTGAAAGGAAATCATTCGTAGAATGCAAAAACCATCATCTTAGATCATGTTAAATCGTGTAAGACCATGATGGTGAAGTGGTAAAACA
>JAQOWM010000800.1:0-323639 GCA_029041755.1 Resseliella maxima
CAACATTCAACAAGTCCATAATAAGTTTTTGATCCCTTTTTGAAAAAAGTAAATTCAAAATTACTTTACGTTTCAATTCATTTGTCATTGGAATTAAGTTCATTCAATTAATTTCATAAATTTTTTTGTTGTGTTTTTTTATAGTTGGTGAACCCTGTTTAGTTTATTTGTGAATCATACACATAAGGAGTAAAAGACATTCTGAAATTTTTATTTGTATTAAAGTCAAAGCGAACAACTTGTTGACCACCATTCAACTTAGAATTTATATTAATTAATAAAGATATACATTTTTTCGTTTAGTGTTACACCTATTGATTGCATTTGCTAGTTATTCCTTGGCGACACCGTCAAACATCCCATCAACTGAATTTGCCAGTGGAATTTCTCGTTTTTCTTCAAATTTATTCGAGGTAATTTAAATAAATCTGTGAATATTCGTTATCAGATTTAACAAAATCAAAATGTTGTTTATACTATTGTAGCAATGTATCAAATCAGCCCCAAATGAAAATGTGATAATTTCACCATTCTCGATCGCAACTGCATTGGCGTTTTTATCACAAGGAACCAACGGAGTACTTTTGAGCAAATAAAAGATTGTATCAATCCAAACAGTGACAAAACTTCGATTGCAAACGATTATTTCATTTTTTCCGATAGGCTTGAAAGCGATGCTGGCGATGCAATATTTTCAATTGTCAATAAAATCTATGTGCAACAAGGAATTGAAATAAATGACAATTTCCTGAAAGTTGCTTGTGATAAATTCAAATCAGACGTTGAATCTGTGAATTTTGCGAATAATGTTGTTACTGTAAAACAATCAATAATTTTATCGAAGAAAAGACAAATGGAAAAATTAATGAACTTTCTAAAGCAGACGCAATTTCATCGGATTCTCGTGTTGTTTTTGGTAAATGCCATTCACTTCAAGGGCGAATGGGAACAAAAATTCTATGAAACAAGCACACACAAAGCCGACTTTTATGTGAATGATTTTCCAAAAGTTTCAGTCGACTTTTTTTTTATGAATTTCTTTTCGTAAATTCTTTAATTTTGTTGATTTACCGGAATTCGTCGCAAAAGCGTTTCAAATGAATTATGCAAATTCAAACTTTTCGATGGTCATTCCTTTTGCCAAACACTCTTTTAGGATTAACTGCAATGCAATCAAAAGTAAAGGATAATTTGGAGCCAATAATGAATCAAATGACATCGCGAGAGGTCAGAGTTTCAATTCCAAAATTTACCGCCGAATTTCAAATTGAACATCTACCAAATGTTCTAGAAATGTATGTTTTTTTTTCAATTATTTGAATATTATTGTTTTTGAAATGACCATTCCTACATTTTAGATGGGTATGACTGAAATGTTTTCCGAGTATGCTGATTTAAGCGGTCTTATAAAAGCGAACCGGTGAGAGTGGCCGATGTAGTTCACAAAGCTTACATTTCAGTTTCCGAAGGAGGATCAGAAGCAGCTGCCGCAAATGGTAATTTTTTCTGGAATCGTTTTTGTTTTTGGGGTTTCAAGTTTTTTTTGTTTTTCACTTCATAGGTATTCTTATAGGGGGGGGGAATATTCCTCCGTCAATGAGGCAACCTTCATCGCAAATCATCCATTCATGCTATTTGTGGCTTGTGTGGGGGGGGGATCATCTTTACCGGTTTGATTAAAAAGTTTAACTGAATTGCGTAAACCGTAGATATATTCCTACAGACAAAAAAAAATACAATATACTGTAATAACAATTTATAAATTGTTGACAGTATGTGGCAAGCGATACAGTTAAACATAAAATCAGTAAACCTAAAGACAATATTTTTAACTGAAAGTGTAACTCAACATATTCAATGAAGGAATTTAGAACATCAAGTTTTTTAATGCAGAACTAGGTTGGGATTAGATGATTATGATTAAATCAAATCTATCGAATATGATGAGAGGAGAGTATGTTAGTTTTGAGCTGGAAATACTTCAAAAGGCGAGAGTATATCTCTTGACAAGTGTGCGAGTAGTAAAAGGAGAGTAAGTAATATTTCACTTACTAAATATATGAAAAGACATGCTCTCCATTGCTAACGATTTTTTCTGTGCAAAAACATACACCTGTTTATTGAGCCACAAGTCAGAAAAACATACTCTCCTCTCGTCATATTCGATAGAAATGGGCACCTCGTATGTATGGATTCTTTTCGACGAATAGGTTAATAAAAGAAAAGTAAAAATTAAAAACGATTGGAAATTTCAGTGGATTTTGAATTTATTTATGAAGAAACTTTTGGTTTATTTTCGAATTGCAATTGATTTAAAAGAAAAAAAATGAATAGTAATGGTGTAAAAATAATAAGAATGCTTTTATCGGTTTGAAGTGCGAAATGGTCTTCGACAGGGCTGTACAATAAAAACTTTTTTTTTTATAATTTTATATGGACAATGATCATATCGAGGGGTAACGTAGTTTTCGGGTGAAACATTATCTAGAAATATGCATATGTGGATGACCTAGTATTGTTTAGAGGCTCGGAACAAGAGCAACAAAACAGCATTAACGATTTAGAAACAGCTTTTAGGTTTTTTGGAAAAATCCAGAAACGAGTAAAGTGTACGTTGAATGGAATACGTTGAATAAACTGCATAAATTAGTGTGAAAAGTTACAAAACCTACTCTACGCGACTAATTCCATGCTAATGTCTTTTCTTATGCAAAAATTACAAGCACTTGAGGCTGAGTCGTGTATTTTTAAATTTTTCGAAGAAATTCTTAAATTTGTGCTGAAAATGTATATGTTTATTAATTGATGTAAAATATAAGTTGAATGGTGGTCACCAAGTTGTTCGCTTTGACTTTAATACAAATAAAAATTTCAGAATGTCTTTTACTCTTATGTGTATGATTCACAAATAAACTAAACAGGTTCACCAACTGTTAAAAAAACACAACAAAAAAATTTACTGAAATTAATTGAATGAACTTAATTCCAATGACAAATGAATTGAAACGTAAAGTAATTTTGAATTTACTTTTTTCAAAACTGGGAAAAAACTTACTATGGACTTGTTGAATGTTGTTACCAAGAAAAATGATTTTTCTCTTCACAACACGTGTACTCACCTCGATATTGAGAATAAAAGAGAGAGTGATGAATCTAAGCAGCATCAAAGTTGTTGCTACTTATATGTTTTAGTGCACATTCCGAAACATATACAAAACTAAAAACACCAATACGTCACTTGCTATTTCATTTATCTATATAGATATTTCTCTTTTCTTCTTTCATTCGTTCGTATGCTTTAGATGCATAAGTGCCAACATGCGAACAACGTGAACAAAGCAAAACAAACATATATGTAAAACAATGCAATCAAAAGTAATTAAGTTGTCAAAGCAATTGCACCTTTTTTCGGATTCGTTTCTTTTTTGGTTTGAATACAGTAGAATGATCTTAGATACAATACTTTTTTCATTCATACATACTTTTTTCGCATTCGCTCTCCTCCCATTCACCTACAGAGACGTTGCCCATATAAAATACATGGGATACACATGTGTGTTGATGCCATCGCTGTTGTTCTCGTCTCGTTCCTTCGTCTATGGTAGAACGACTGCAACGGAAGCATAACTTACGAACTAGAGAAAAACTACAGAAACGAAGAAATACCAACTTTTTTCATATAGTTAGTAAAGACCACGGGTGTAGTACAAATCAGTTTCTAATTTCCCGAATGCTAACGCCATCTTTAGATTTTTATCGGCATCTTTGCTAGGATTGCGATGACATTTGCACATAATTCCGTTTTCAATACAAACATTGAGATGGCGTTAGCATTCGGGAGGTAAGAAAACTGCTTTGTACTACACCCGTGGTAAAGACTGATGCAGCTCAGTGGTTATAGAATTGGTTTTGGCATACAGTACTCTCGAGTTCGATTCCCACATATCAAAAGATTTTTTTCTTTAAAAAAATATTCAAAACCAATTCTTATTCACATGAGAGAGAGAAGAGAGAGAGAGAGGAGAGAGAGCAACGGCACACTCATAACGTTTTCAACAACAAAATACACGACAAGCAGGTCCGTTGCCTTACTCATACATATGAAAAAACTAGTTTTCACATATGCATGTGAAGTTTTTGTGGGCGGAGTCAAAACCGGTTTGGACAGAACCCGCAAAATGTATGTGTATGTGTGTGTATGTGCACTAATACTAAAAAACGTGGATGAAACCGGCAAAACTATACTACTTCTTAATATTCAAATACCAAAAATCGACTCCCTAATTCCTAATAAAATGGCCGAAGTTACTTAAAAGTTTCAATAATATTATCGGTTTTCTAATGATTATTCGTGGATTTCTCTCCAACGCGTCTGTGTCCACTCCTGGTATAATAAAGGCACTGAACATATTCAAAATTGATAAATAAGCATGAAATGCGGAATTTAATGGAAATTCTGAAATTTTTCGTAGTAAGAATACCCATTGTCGTGTATCGGATTCATTTTCAGGTATTTCCGCTGTTTGCTACTACATGCGTAGAAATCATCGTGCATATCAGACCCAACTAAGTTCGGAATGAATGAATAAAGATCAAAAATACCATGAAAAAAGAAATTTTATTTCGTTTTTTTTATGTGAATTAATTTTATCCAATAAATACGTAGGCTGGTATAGAATTCAAACGGTTCACATTGGTTCACACAGAATATTCATTTGAGATGATGTCATTGAACGCACTTTATACATGTAATCTACAGAATGTCGTTTCAAATGTCATATACATTGCCGGTTCTTTTTGTTCGGAAATTTTAAGCAGCACGTTACTGCTGATAAGTGTGATGCGTTAATTCTTTCGAAAAAAAATATTTAAATAGATAGATTTTTATACATTGGGTGTATGCAAAAGAAATGTCGATTTAGATAACAGATGGCGTAACTATCGTTGTGTGCATCGGAGCACACCGCGGCCATTTTTTTTTGTCTGTCATTACGCTATAAATACGCAGCGTATGTTGATCCAGGCCAACCAGTACCTTCGCAGTCAAAACGAGAAATTCATTGCCAGAAGGTTATGCTGTGCATTTGGTGGGATCAGGAAGGTGTCGTGTATTATGAGCCGCTGAAACCTGGCCAAACGGTTGATGGTAAGTGCTACGAACAACAATTGATCAAAATGGAGCAAGCATTGAAGGTGAAACATCCACGAATAGCGACTAAACAAGACAAAGTTTTTTTTCACGATGATAATGCCAAGCCACATCGTGCAAAGATCGTTAAAAAAAGAAAGAACACTTCGGTTGGGATCAGCTTGATCATCCCGCGTACTCTTCAGACCTTGCCTCTTCGGACTACTATTTGTTTCGATCGATGCAAATTGACCTGGCTGATGTACGCTTTAAAAACTTTGAAGAAATACAAAAATGGGTCGCTGACTGGATTGCTTCCAAATATAAGGAATTCTTTCGACGCGGAATCCACAAACTTCCTGAAAGATGGCGTGAAGTCATAGCTAACGATGGAGAATACATTGGTTGAAGTGCTCATTCATTTAGTTATGAAATAAAATTTTCTTTTCACCGAAAAAATCGACATTTTCTTTGCATACACCCAATATTATAGTATATTTATATTTCTCTTGATAAAAATGTGAAATTTTCCTAAAATACTGCTACTGAAAGAGTTATTTTTGAAGCGGCAACATATTTAATGAGACAAATCTGCATCTGTTTTCCATTTTTGTATACTTAGACCACATCATCGCATCGTTCCTCCTTTGGCATTTCATCAACCCACTTTTCCTTTCAAATAATTCCCGATTCTCTTTGATCATATTTGACGCTGAACGTTGCCATGGAATATAATATATCATATATAGCAGAATGTTTGGGAGAGATTGATGCAAAAGGTAAGTGTGCTCAAAATCTATAGGAAAACTAATAAATTTCAATGCAAATACAACAATAACCCCAACAATCATTTAAAGACCATTATTGCTCTTCAGCGTCTGGTCTGTTTTGTAATGGAAGCCCCTTAACAATTCTTCTCCAGCAAACCCTATCGAAAGCCAGGTCTTGAGTTTCCCCATTCCAGTCATACCCCCTTTCGTTCAAATCGTTCTTAACCGAATCCAAATATCGCCTCCGTTGTCTACCTCTACCTCTCGGTGCATTCACTTCCGCACTCAAAATTAACTTTGGTAAACGATACTCATTCATACGCTGTACATGACCAAACCATCTCAATCTAGACTTTCTTGCAATCTCATCAACCGAATCCACATTCAAATCCTCACGTATTTTCTCATTCCGAATTCTATTCCCCCATGCGACACACCCGAAATCATACGCAATACTTTCATATCAGCCACTTCCAAACTATGAATTAAATTATTTGAATCGACCCAGCTCTCGCTGCCATACGTGATAGTTGGTCGGAAGATTGACTCACTAATCATCAACTTTGTTTCTTTACTCAACTCTTGCTTATTAAAAAAATGTGATCTAAGTTGAGCCACAACTTTATTACCATTCAATGCAAATTCAATATTCAAATAATTCTCTGTATTTTCTTTTGTTTTCTTTTAATAGATACTCTACCAACTGCATTCGAACGCCTCGATGAATTCGCGTCAAATGATTTGGGAAGCTACATCTCATCATTGTCACCCGTGATCTATGAAAAAAGTGGCAACACATAAACGTATTGAAAACAATCGCAATAATGGTACTTGCCGATGTTATTGTTGATTTCGATCATTCCATGCTAAATCGTTTGGTGAAGATATTTGAAACCGCTCTTAAATTGACCGAGCTCGAATGTGAAGACAAAGACGAGTATCAGCGAGTTTCGACGTTATGTGCTTTCAAGAAAATAATCCATTTGATCAACACGGATCCATCCGCTTACCCAGACGATTGGACTATTGTTATGAACGACACTATCGCCGTAATTTTAGATGATGATGGTATCAAAAAGGGAAACGACAATGTTCGTTTTGTCGATGTCGCATTAGCAAAGGAATTCATTGACTCTTACGCCAACTCTACGAGAAGAATTTGAATGAATATATAACAAAACTTTGAATGTTCACACAGTGAAGTTTCGTGCCGTGAGCAAGTACATCAACGATCGATTAATGTACTACAGCATAAATCATTTGGCGTTAAGTTGCAAGAGATTTTTATCATATATACACTGAATTGCACTCATCGTTACGGAAATCAAAGGACAAATCGAATCTTTTTGCCGTTTCCTTTGGAAAAGTCAGTATAGCATTGATAAATTGCATAGGTGGCGTCAATGACTTGAAATCAAAGCTCTTCACATGTAAAAACATACAACGAATGCCACATTGGTTTTGTAGCCGTCGATCTCCTAACAGCCATAATAGCAAAACAATCGGATGACTATATTCATCTCCAGGAAAATCGTTTGTTTTAGTTATTGATACATTTTACAATAAGTTAGATCGGGTTTTCCTTGAAGAATGATTAAATTGAAAAAAAGTGCTTTGAAAGTTCCGAATATAATTTGTTGAAGACTGAATCATCATAATCAAAATATCATTTAAAATTTTACAAGAAATCATCGTTGTGATGAACGCTTAATAAATTCTATTCTATTGAATAAGTTTTTTTTCCGAGTAAACTTTATGATGTCTTTTTAAATCGTTCGAATGTTCAATTTTGGATTAGTAGAAATCATTTGGTGCATTGCAGTGACCAATCAACCAACTACAAATTGTATTCATTGGGGCTTTGAACATAAATATGTTCAAAAACAATATTTTATTTATTTTCTTTTTAAACAAACAAACAATTTTAAAAGGAAAATCAACAGCTAATCTATTTTTTAAATTCAATTTTTGATAGATTTTTTTTGGGTACAATAATAGTTGGATGCTCCTTTCTTACAATCCCTGTCAAAACTGTTGTTTTGCCTTCACTTGTGAATGAGTGTATGGCGCATCGAATTCGCCCTCTGGCCAGTGCTACCGCACTATTGACGAATCCGCCTTTTCCTACTACTATGGTAATAAAATTGATTCCGAAAAGGATAAACATTCAAATTTGGTTGTAGCTGATTTTGAGATAAATGTTGAAAATAATGAGGTTTTTGTGAAAGATTAGGAACGCTACCAATAAACATGCTGTTAATATCTTTGAGATGATTGTTGTTGTTGATAAATGCAAACAATTCAATGCAACCAACGCAGCGTAAAATCAATCGGATTAATCCATCTGATGGATTTATTTCAAGCTGACGTTTCAAGCGTAACTGAAGTCTTGATTTCAATGCGAGATTCGGATTAACCGGCACAAATTTCCCACACAAGGCCATAGCTTTATTATTTGCGCCAACTTCACCAAACAAAATATTAGGTTCATACGCCATATGAGTACTTGCAAATACATTGGTCATTTCAAAAATTTCAAAAATTTTTTGATTGTTGATACACAAGATTTTTTTTTAATTTTTACACTTTGTTAGGTTTTATTCATTTCTTTGTTTCACATGAACAGTTTCAATTTTATTTCTTTATTGGTGAAATAATGAATTTAAAAAAAAAAAGAAGAAGAGATGATCGAGCTTTTGTATTGCAATTGCATATTTTGGCTCAATAAATAAACAAAAAGGAAGAAGTGGCCCTCGAAGATGTATACAAATGCGCTCTTCTTTGCATGTAATTTTGCATGATGTATTTTATTTTTTCTTCTCGTCTTTTGCTTTGTCGGTTTTTTCATCTTTTTTTGCTGTTCCATTGGTGGTCGCATCCTTATCATCTTTTTTGCCAGTGTCCTTGGAATCTTTATTTTCTTTATCTTTTTTATCCTTGCTTTCGTCTTTCTTTCCCTCCTCAGCATCTCGATTTGTTAATTTATTATTGATCAAATTATGTAAAGCAATGATCGATCGAACCATTGATGCTAAGTAAACGACCAACATTTGATCATTAGTTTTTACGTGCATTGTTTCAGTAAAGTTATCTGTTGTAACATCTGGCAGTAAATTAAGTATATCCTGCAACTGATACACAATTTGATGATTTAAAGGCAGATCACCATTACCAACCTTGAGAAAAAATATTTTTTGTGAAAAAAATCGAAATAATTATTACAATACCAAATGGTATAGTAAAAACTGATTGAAATGAAAAAAATTGAAGGTTCTTCATATTTACTTTGATCAAATACTTTTTAATATCGCGCAGTTGAGCATTTAATCCTTTCAGACCAAGTAGTTGATTTGTAATTTTTTGTGACAAACTACCAACTCTGAATGAAATGACCAGATTGAGAAATTGAGTTTATTCATTAAAAAAAATGTAATTAATCATTTTACCGAGTGTCCTTAATGTCACGAAGTAAATGCTCTACACCCACTTCTTCAGCTTCTTCGGCGCCAATCTCGCTGGGAACGTGTTCAAATGTTTTTGATGTTGGTGTTCCATCTTCGTGTACCTCTTCGACTGCGATGTATGCTTCCGTTGGTAGACCAAGATCTTTAGGTTTTGCATCAATAATAACAAGCACTGAATTTGGGCAATATCTGCGAATCAATTCGTTGACAGCGATATCGTTTTGATGTAATTTCGGTCCCGTGTGATACCAACCAACTACGCGTTCACGGGCATTTACCTTCTTAAACATTGCATACATACTGTCCAAATAGTCATGGTCCAAAAACCAAACCGACTTATCTTTATCATCTTCATCAAATGGAACTATATTCAAAATGATCACATTAGCATTAGTTGCAATTTTTTAATAAGAATATAATTGTTCACAATCAACACACACAACACTTACCGGCAAAACTATTCGATACATCAAGAACTCCCTTTTGTCGCCAGCATCCGAGCAAAACACCAACCACACGCTTTTGATTGCCGATTTTACCCATTCGATTAAAATGATCGACAACGCTAAGTAAAACCAGCGGATGCACAATCACTTTATTTACAACCACATTTTCTGACGGCATTTTTTCGTAAAAAAAAATAAAGTTTAATATTTGATTCTGTACCAGCAAATGCAATCTGAAAAAAAACACAAAGCACTAATTACAAATTTGATCAAAATGTAAATACTAAATAAATCAAATATTTTGATCGAAGACTTTCACATCGAATTCTGTTGGCGAACAATTTCAAAAAACTTACTGTTTATTTTTATTTTTGACAAAATTAACTTTCTTTTAACCACAAAAATGCACGATAAATGAGTCGCTTTTGGATGACAGGACATAATTTGAACAAACTTCTTGTGTACGAATTGTAGATGTAGTTGTTAAAGAATGATATGCATAATCTAAAAATGAGCGTGTTTAATGCTTTTGTATGGCTCACAGTTGGTTTATCAGTATTACAATGATAAACTTGAAACATTATTTTTATTTTCAAAATTAAATTAGTATAATCAGAATGAGATTTCATCATTAAAATTTACTGAGGAAAATTAATTGTTTTGGTTTTTTTCTTCTTTTTTTTGGCTATGTTTTTACTTCATATTGGATGAGTTTAATTCCTTCATTCATTCATGACAGACAACTTAACACTTAATAAACGCTTAAACATTCAATTTGTTTCTTCTCTTTATTCGATTTATTGACAAACATCCAATAAAAAAAAATCAAGCTTTATACACTGTAGGGCAAATTCAAGGATTTTTTACCCATTTCTAGTTAGTTATTTTTTTGTAGTTCTCATAAAAGTTAAAAAAAACATTAGCAAATATGAGCTCATCAATCTCAAATAATGTTGTAAGTATTAAAATACAAACAATGACAAACGAAAAGATCCCATTCATAACAACATTACTGAGCTTGGCTATGTTTCTTTACACTTTACATGAATTTAAAACGAAATTTGAACAATTTTATAGATCTCCAATAGTAATATAGAAGAACGTAGACTTTGGATTGGAAATCTTGACACCCGTATGACCGAGTAAGTAAAAAGAACTAATAGTGACCTATTTGCATGGAATCTTACTTTAATTTCTTTTCTTTTCTGTTGTTATATCCAATTGATTAACCATTTCGTTTTGTTTTAATTTTCGGAAAAATTGGTATCAACTATTAAAAATTGTGCAAAAATGTGGTGAAATTGAAAAGTTTGACATGATCTTCCACAAGTCAGGCCCACAAGCTGGGCAAGCAAGAGGCTATGCATTTGTAACATATAATGATGTAAGTGATGTTTTTCTTTAGATTTGTGGGTACTTTTTTTTAATTTCAATATTATAATTAAAATTAAAATTCATAAAACTCTCTTGAAACAGAATTCTGGCGCCACAAAGGCATTAAGTAAATTAAATGGCACACAGATTGGCTCTAAGCATGTTGTAGTTCGACTTGCCAAAAATATAAACTATGTAAGTAAAAAGTCAAAACGAAAAAAAAACCAGAGTAATAATGAATTGCTTATTTTTCAAATAGGACGAAATGGGGAAACCAAAGGCCAAAGTGGAAATTCCAGCATTAGCTGCAGGAACATCAAATTCAAGTAGATTGAGCAAAGAATTGACAATCAAGGCAATTGAAGCAAAATTAAAAGCATTAGAAAATCAGAGCGATGATTTAGTAATTAATCAAACATCAGGTCGAGACGTGCCGCTCATTCAAAAATACCAATTCAATAAAACTGGAGACAAAGGAAATGCCAGCACAACAACAAATAGCAAGAAAATTGGAACACGAAATACCCACGGACCATACAATCGTAATCAACGTTTCCATAAACGATAAATTTTGTAGCATTTTTAACGAAAAGTATTATTACTGTATTAAAATACTCTTAGCAATAAGTATGTGTGTCTGTGTGCATTTCAATAGAATAATTAACAAATGAATAAAGCAATTATACGTACAACAAATTGTATCATCTACATTGGTATTTATTTTGTAAATTAATTTTTATTACAACATAAATCTTTACAAGTAAATTTATTCTTCTTTTTCCTCGAAACGTTTGCTGCTACCATAGAATGGAATATAACGGTTGGTCACCTTCCAGTCGGAGATAAACAAAAACGCCAAACTGGCGGCGAACCCGAATTTAAAGGCTGATGGACCACTGTAAGAAGAAAATCAAATACCATAATTATTATTAGATTGATCATATAAAATTTTCGAAATAAATAATAACCCAATTTTGTCGACTAGTGAAATGTATAAATTATCATTATGAATTTGTGATAAAATTATAGGTTGGTATTATGTAATTCTAATTGACAAAATTTAAATCGAACATATTTGAACATTTTCTGCAGACACTGAATGAAATACAAAATTGTTTAATAATATTTACTTACTAGCTGCGTAAAAGATGAATATTTCTTTTATTGACGATGTTTTGCATGTTGAATTTTCTTTTTCTTTATTTTCGATTATTCACAAGCAGAAAAATGAAAATGCTCGATTTTTTCGATGCGCAAAGCAAATTGTGTCAAGCAAATAATTTTTTGACACATTTATTGAATAAATTTCATTATACTGAAGTTGTCTACAGTATATGTATTGAGCATAGAATCATGCGCATTGTGACATTTTGAACATGAAAACACAACCTTAAATCTCTTTAAAGAAGATTCATTGAATTTTTATTTCGACGTAAGAATAATAATAAATTTGAGCTCAAAATGCCATTCATGGTTGGTCCTTAGGGGAAACCCTTTTTAATATATATACACATAGTGGATATTTGGATTATTCACGCGATATTTCAATAGTTATGAGATATTTGATAAATTCAAAAATACACACACCATATCGTAAATATTTGGAATGTCTAGTGAATATTCAATTCATTTTTATCAATAAGTTAGCGGTCATGAATAATATTGTCGATGGCAAAATAACTATTGCTCAGAATTGAGATTTGGTAAAGAATTGTTTTTCCTTACAGAGACAGGAGGAAGCTATATGATCTCAACTACAAATCTCAAATTTAAACAATATTCAGTCATATGTTTAGAATATTTATGATCTATGATTTATGATATTTGCAATATTTACAGAATATTTGTAATATTTATATTTATTTTCTCTTGTCGTTTCCCACTAGGTTGGCCCTTCTCCTATTCGGCGAACGAAGCAGTATCTAAATTATGGTAAATTATACATAAAAGATAAAATTAAAATATTGAGCATTAACTACAACGATAAAG
The DNA here is from genome assembly GCA_029041755.1 of Resseliella maxima. NCBI lineage: Eukaryota > Metazoa > Arthropoda > Insecta > Diptera > Cecidomyiidae > Resseliella > Resseliella maxima. Next base: position 13,172 of record JAQOWM010000800.1, read on the forward strand.
GAAACCATCATCAGGGTGCCCGGTAAGAAAGACGAGGAAAGAAAGGTTTTGGACATTTCTGTTAATAAAACATTTTATTTATATAAACAGTGATTTTGTACTTTGGTATGTGCCACAAATTCAGTACAAAAATCCAAATGTTCAAATTGTCTCATTCAAAAATATGACACCATCACCGTTCATCAGATGTTTCTACGGTAATTTACTGCTTGCTTACTTGTTGTCGTATTTTTTGACGTGATCATTTTTTTCATCATTTTTTACGATCTTTTACGTTTATATTCCAGAGGATGGAAAGGAGATATTGATAGATATTGACAGCAAGAAAAAAGAGGAAATTTTATCACATTGTTTGCAAACGATCGGAAAATCAGAGCAAGTTTCACTCAACATTTAGCACATAATTCAGAGAAATTATTTAATTTCATTTTTTTTTTAGAGAACAAATTTTAGCTGAGAAAATTGCTGCACAAAAACAAGAAAATCCATCTATATTTGGAATCGGCTGTGAGCGAACTTGCATTTGTATGGTACCTGGCCAGGTGCCATGCCCAGGAGTGGTGCGATTACCAAAACATATGCGGGGAAAGTTTAGAAACACTGCAGATGAATAAAAATAAATGTCATAGAGAATGCGTAGCAAATAAAAATACAAATAAATTCAAATATTATTTTAAAATGGTGTTTATTTTATATTAAAAAAAAAATTTAAAAAATTATTTCACATCAGTCGGATTTTGTTCGCGTAATTGTCTGAAAATAAAGTTCATTTATATTTAATATCATAGTAAAATGGCAAAATTCAGTATTAGGTTCTTACTTATCTTCTTCTTCTTGTTTCAACTTCATTGCTGCCAATTCTTGTGGATGCATTCTTTTACGATGAGAATAATAGTTGCCGCTAGATGCGAACGATCGATTGCAAAATGGACAGATGAATTTTTTTATACCAGTATGTTGAACTTGATGATTTCTTAGAGTGTTTTTTAGTTTAAACGTTTTATCACAAACATCACAGCGAAATGGCTTGTCATTTGTATGTTGCACGCGCATATGATTCCGATAACATTGCCTGTTCAAAGCTGAATAATCACACATTGAACAATTATAACGAACTGATGAATGCTGGATGGTAATGTGTTTGCGAAGGCAAAATTTATTTTTCAACCTGAAAAAAAATGAAATTATTTATATTTATTTATTTATTACGAAACATAAATTTATGTCAATATGTGTTCACTAGCAAGCTAATAAACATGCTGTTCAAATGCGACATAAATTCCGCCCATGGTACGACTTTAGCAAAAAGAATACATTCAGGGGTGGGGTGATATTAAAGTGAAGCTTCAATACCAAGACTGGGTCCGGAAAACCATGGCAAAACCGGCCTGCCTCTGGAGAGTCAGGGGAAATACAATAATTATTTCACTTAGAACTAAAGTACGTTAACAATTTTAAATAAAAAGAAAAAGAAAAATAAAAATAATGTGAAAATAAAAGGAAGAATAGTAGAAGAAAAGGAAATAGCTTAAAACTAATTAACTACATGGTACCGAGTGAACGAAGATTAGATTAACGCGTTTTTAAATGAAGCTAATGAATCATTGTTTCTAATTTTAACTAATTATTAAATCAATGATCAATCAATCAATTGATTTGTATTATGATTTTGAATTTTACCATTTTCCGCACTTTGAACATTGTACTTGACTTGTTTTTGGCTGATGCGTTGTTAAGTGATATGACAAATTACTGCGGCAGGAAAATTTCCTCCCGCAAATATGACACTCATCATGCCCATGCTGCATATGACAGACATTTATGTGTGTGGTTAAACGGCCTGCTGATGCAAATCTAATTTTATGTAAAAGAAAATGTTGAAAATATGTTAAAGCCTAATATTTTTTCCACAATTCAATTAACATTATTTACATTTTTCCACATTCATCGCAAATGTGTGCAATTCGTTCGTTTTCGGGTTGATGTGAAATAGCATGTGCAACTAATGCGCTGCTGTAGCTAAATCTACGGGGGCATTGTGGGCATGCAAGTGGTCGTTGAAATTCTGGAAGATGATTTTGCATGTGATACTGCAAAATTTTTGGACAAGTTAACATTTTATTACATTCCGGACATTTGAATGCATCTATGGAAGATAAATGTAATCAGTAATATTGCTTGTAATAAATTTTTGATGTTTTTATATACCTGGTTGAAGATGACGGGCCATGTGTAAAGCCATTGCACGTGGTTTTATTAGTTTTATATTGCAACATGTTACATATCCTTTGATTTGATGGATGTCGACATAATGTTGGCATAGAGCCGAAAGGCTTTCAAATGCTGACCTTTCAGTTATACTAAAGTGAGAAAAAATAATAATTGTGTTAAACTGTGAAAGTTTTACCTTTTTTTTAATTGTAAAAGTTTGCATATGAACAATATTAATAATAATACCTGCATTGGTCACATTCAAGTTTATAAAATTTTGATATCATCTTCAATAAATCTCGCCCTTTATACAACAATTTTGTGTCTTGGATAAGTTTGTCTGGAAAATCTTTGAAATCATTTACATTGCTAGCTCTATCTTCATCGATTATAGTTTCATCATCATTATCACTTTCATCATGAATATCAACTGTTATATCATCTATTGCGAGATCATCCAGTTCACGTTCTATACTATTTAAATTAACTTGAGATGTTTTTTCATTTGTACAAACATCATTTACTACTACTGTTCCGTTTACGTTTGTTTCATGTCCGGATTTTTGAATTTCAGTCTCATTTTTATCATTGAAAATAAAATCATCATTTGTGTTTAATGGTGTCGATAATGTTGTGATTATTAAAGTTCCATTATTATTTGAAACAATTGCTGGTGATAATGTGGCATCAATTTGAGGCTCATTATTGGATTGCTTCAATTTTGATAGTAGCAATAGTTGTTGATTGTGTGCAACTTCATTAAAAAATGTATCAAATGCTTCAACTCGATCGATACATTCTTGGCAAACGCTCTTCGGAAGGGAATCATCATCAAAAATCTAATTTATAAAACAAGCAAAGAATTGATTATTTTTCCTGATATTTTCAGAGAAATTTGTATTTTCTTATTGGACTTTCAAAATCAGAAATCAGAAAACGCTATATAAAAATGATAATTTTGGTATTGAAGCTTCACTTTAATATCACCCCACCCCTGATTGTATTACTAGCTTGCTAGTGAACACATATTGACATAAATTTAGGTTTCGTAATAAATAAATATAGGCAATCACTTTGCTCACCTCAAGATTTAAATATTTTCGTATTTTATTACGGCTACGAAGATCCAATCTATGTGTTGAACAATCTATTAAATAATTTACACATAAACGGCACATAAATAAAATTGGCACTTCCATTGTAATAATCAGAATAATTATTCAACAAAATTCGGTTAACATCTTCACGAGAGTTTTGATAAATAAACAAAATCAGTTGAGTGACAGAACCAAACTCAGCTGTCAATTTACCACTACATTGAAACTTCTACTATATGGAGTATATTCAACGTCATTGACATCATTCCAAAGTGAATTATGCACTGGTAAACAAATATTCAAAATGTTTTTCAACAAGATTGATTGAAGAAGGACAACAGAAGTTGCAGAGTAAAGAAAAACTTGTATTTTATTGTTTTAAACAATTTATTCATAAATTTTTACAAGAATAACACCAAGAAATTTTTTGTTTTTTTTTTTCTCATTATATGTTCGCTTTCAGTGTGCAGCTATTTTGAGACATTGTAGCCATTGTAGATTTATGTGTCCTTTATGGGGAAGCATTTATTTTTTTGCATATTTGTGTAATTTATAGATACATTTTTGAAGCGTATAAAAATATTCTGTGTTTTTCTTTCTGAAAATATTTTATTGTTATCATTTGCTTATGTTTTATATATTTAGATATGCTCAAAATAAACGGTTTCAATAAATTGAATTTGTTTAAATAGAATATTGAAACAGATTTAAACTGCACTGAGAATCCAACAACGCTAAATTGATTCATGCTTGCATTTTTTAGAGAAGATTAATTTCAATTTGAGAATAAAGTTTTTGTTGTTGTTGCTGTTGTTGTATACTGAAAATACATACCACTCCAGGCCTTCATAGATATGTAATGAATAATTTTTTTGTTATTTTCAACATATAATTTGAGTAATATTGACAAAAACGGTTATTGAGAGAAACAATGAAGGAATTCTTTTGAGATTTTGATAAAATTGGACCAACACAAATCGCTTCTTCAATAGCCGTTTTCGTTAGATACATTTATTTACATAAATATAAATTTGAATGATTTTAACTTGTACAGATTTTTTAAATGTGAACAAAAAATATTTTGAATTCTCAGTTAATTCTGAATAGAGGAACAAAAATTGAAAAAACTACATTAAAAAAAAATCAACATATCATATGTTGATTTGTTTTAAATCAAAAAGATTTAAGCTACGTTTGTCAAGCACAAAATATAATAAAATATTGCGTCGCATGTTTAATATTGTCTGAAAATGTAAAGGTTGCTGCTGGTCACAATTTGAGACAATAGCCAATAGTTCATCAATTCATTCAATGATATCATCCATTTAAAATCGATGTAATTCATGGTCGACAAACGTAGATATTAAATGTATTATATATATATATATATATATTTAGAGAAAGTCGCATTTTTAGGCGTCAAGTCTTTTTTTTGTGTGCTTTATATTATCGTTTCGAGTTCTTTTTTTATTATTTTATTAAAGGTTATTCTAGAATTAAATTTGTAGTGTCGTTTTAAAAATTAATAATAGAGCAAATCTGATATACGTATTCAAAAAGTGTTTTTTTTTTTCTCTCAAAATGTCAAATAAAATGAATTGAAACTAACACCAAAATGAATGTTGCTGCAAACAAATGAACATTTTAAGAATTTTTCGTAGATGAACTATCCGTTAAACAATTAATTGTGTATCTTAATTCACTTTTTAATTTGCTGATTATGATGAATTTCATTGAACATTGTTGCTTACACTTTTTTTTTAAATTTGGAATAATTGCCAAGCAAAAATATTTATTCATGAAAATTACAGTATATTATTATTATTATTATAGATTTTTACGTATGCTTTACATAATTGAACAAACATTTTGAATAAATAAGGACATTGAATTGATATGTACTGGTTGTTGATCATCAAATTTCATAACACTTTTTTCGATTTTTATTGGTTCTTGTGAAAACCTCATATTCACTGTTGCTTACATCTAATAAAGAATTAAGGGTTATTTTTTCAACACATACAGAAATGATTCATATATCGTTTTGTGCTGAAAAATCACTGGTTAGATACATCTTTATTACAATTTACGATAGTAAATCATTTCATTTCTTGCAACAATTTCTTTTTTTTTTATCTTTTTCCAAACCATTTGTCACATTTAATGCATGTATACAGAGATGAGATTTTCACACTGGGTGTGCGTGCACAAATTCAATACAGCATCACATCTTAGTACGCGACGCACAACTGCTTGTATTTTTCAAGTGCGCACACATACCCATTGAAAAGTCAAAATTCATCATAGAATCACATTGCCAATTTGATTTTTGACTTTTCAATGGGTATGTGTGCGCACTTGAAAAATACAAGCAGTTGTGCGTCGCACACTAAGATGTGAGTGCTGTACTGAATTTGTGCACGCACATCCAGTGTGAAAATCTCTACTCTGCATGTATATTAGGTTTTGCTTAAAAACCTTAGTCTCCATCAATGATATGTTTCAATTAGGCTTTAATATTTGTTTAAAATATAATTTTTTTTTTTTTTTTTTTTTTTTTGTAGTTCGAGGCAGATAATTTTTGTGTGTATATGTGTTTGTGTCTTTGTTTAAATTAATCTGGATTGGACGACATACAAACGGAAATTTGCTTCTATTATTGAGATGAAATTTTGTTCGATTTTTTATTCTGGTTGTCATCTTATTTCAATACATGTTTGAAAGCGGATGTGATTCGTTTTTCACCTGCTGTATGCTGAACATCATGTTGTTTTATCTGTTTTAATAAAATATTTATATATGTATTGTATAGGCAATATTTTCCAAGTATTGAAAAAAAATAAACATGAACAAATTCAAATTATACCTGGTCGACTTGAACAGTACCTAAGCATAACAGCGGATCAGTAAAGTATAAGCAAGCCTGAAACGAAATTCAATCAAAAATTAACGATATTTTCAAATGAAAATATATTTTAAAAATAATTGATTAATATTAAATCACGAATGATATGTTTTCCATGAAAAAATAAAATGAATAATTGCAAACAGCTAAACAATGTTACGATTTTGCACGATAAACACGAATGCCTAATTAGTACCTTGCGTGGTGTTTGACGATGTCTGCGCTGAAGCTGGCAACATAAACCTCGAGTAATATCACAATCACTTGACGTTAAACAATCTTCGGCATATTGTTTTGCAATAGCCATTGGAGCCCGACAAACACTTGCGCTGCTCACTGCAGAAAGATCGCAAATCAATCCCGATTCACAATCAGCATCACGACGACACAGCTCACCCAATTTCCGTCCATAAGCAAACAAACAATTACCCATCACTGCAAATATACAAATTGATAAGTATTAAGTACTACTGATTTCGGTTATTGATCTAAACAATGTGCGATCTGATGAAATAAATATTTCATGTGGATTGTTACAGGGCGATAACTTATCTCAAACGTTCTTCTCCCTTGTTACAAATAACGTTTTTAATCTCAATTACATATACGCTGATGATTTGTCAGTTTATATGGATTTTTGTTTTTGAAAATTTGGAAATCCATTCATAAAATTAATGATGATATAGAAAGAATCAAGGCTATATTGAAACTTTCGAATTTCGAATGAACATGAACCGAACTTGAACATTATGAACAAACTGAACTTGAACTCGAACGAACATGAACACCCTTTTTTCTCTTTTGAACAACTCGAACCGAACCCGGACGAACATGAACATAAAAGTGAAACCATTCTCGAACATGTTCATGAGCAGCTCTAGTACGTAAAACATTTATCTGACGTTTTGAAATTTATTTTTTGACATTCCATTAAAGTGAATAACATTTTGCGGCAATACTGTGTCTTTCACATTTGGATTTTGTTCTGAACGATAGTTTAAAAGAGAAATATAGTTTCATAAAAAAAACCAAGACCGATAGTGATGTTCGCTGTGAACTTTGTAGTGCTGAATTTAATATTGCTCACGGTGGTGAATCAGACATTGGATAGGCATAAAGTCAAATCGTCACAAGAAATCGCTGAATGCAGCTCTTCAAGTCAACAAGTTACAAATTTTGCCAAAGGTTCAACATTAACCAAACTTGATTTACAAATTGCTGCGTACGAAGAGTTTGGGCTTTTCATGTGAATATTTTCAATTACAGTTTCCGTTCAACTGATTGTGCATCACAAATTATTCGTATTGGCTTTCAAATGGACAAATTTAGTTGTGCTCGCAATAGAAGAATTGAAAAAGGATTTGTCTGACTGTCATTTCGTCAGTTTAATTCGATAACGATTTATGCGATATTGAACTATTTGACCAGTTTTCTCTTGTTTAGAGTATTTACTTTACTTAACGTTTGACGTTTCCTTATTTCTTTGTTTATTGTGGTCGATTGAATGTATCGTGTGATATAAAAATATAGCTGCAAATGCAATCGAATATTAAACTTTTTTATTCTACCCCAATCAATGAATTTGCCAACGTTAAAAAATTTATTGAAAAATTGGAAACTTAAAATATTAGTTTCGCAAAGGTGAGTGTTTTGGTCAAAATTTACTCCTGAATAGCAAACGTTTGGAAACAACTGTATTCTAGGTAATTATTATGCCGTTCGATGCCGGTACATTCCTCATTTGTTAAGACCCAAAAACAAATTTCATTGCATTTGATAAATTGGAAAAATTTAATTGAATTTAATATTTTGCATTGAAGAATACACCGCCAATCGAATGGAAGTTTAAATTCTTTGACAATTATGGATCTTATGCATTTCCATTGTTGACAACAATTTGCTGTGTATGCGACCAAAAATATGCACTCGGAGACTCAAAAATGTGTCGAATCAAAATGTGTGCTTGGTGTCATGGCATGTAAATGTACATGTACGATCACATACAAACAACGCTAAGGTTAAAATCCGAATCTCTCCGTTGTTTCAGCACTCAATTGCACTAAATTCATTTCGGGCAAAAAATATGTTCCATTCGATTAAATTAAATTGAATCAAATTTGAATTTGAAACATAACCAAATTTTAAACAAAATTCGATAACATCAATTGAAGAATTTATATAAAAAAGCAGCTGATATTTTGTGCATACGAATCTACATACAATAACATACAAACACATACAAACTAATCGTATACAGAACATCAGTTCAAAAGCTAAAATAAAATAGCACGTGTTATCGATATTTGTCGATGTTGATATACTTAGATGTTATTTTATTTATTATTAATTATAATTGCTACAATTTTTTTAAGGGATTTTTTTAAATTTAATTCATTATACAGTATAACCTCTCAATAGTAGAACCTCTGATTAGTAGAAAACCTCCCTTAAGTAGAAAATTTTTTCCGCCATTGAAGTTTTCATGCAAATTGACCTCTAATTAGTAGAATATTTACCTCCCAATAGTAGAAATTCTCTCTTTAGCTCACAATATTTTTTTAATGACTTTTTTTGAAAGTGATAAAACAATGAATTTAATATTGGGTGTATGCAAAAGAAATGTCGATTTAGATAACAGATGGCGTAACTAGCGTTGTGTACATCGGAGCACACCGCGGCCATTTTCTTTTTTTTTGTCTGTCATTACGCTATAAATTTCAGTATATGTCATTTTGCTGAAGTGTAAACAACAAAGATTTTTTTTGCTTCAAAAATGTCGAAATTCGTGCCTGAAAAAGTGGTTTTGCGGGCAACTTTAATAACCTTCTTTCATTTGAAGAAAACCGCTGCTGAAAGTTATCGTTTGTTAGTAGAAGCTTACGGTGAACAAGCTTCAACACAAAAAACTTGTGAACAATGGTTTGCGAGATTCAAAAGTGGTGATTTTGACTTGGAAGACAAAGAACGGCCAGGTCTTCCAAAAAAAATTGAAGATGCGGATTTGCAAGCATTATTGGATGAAAGTCCTTGTCAAACGCAAAAAGAACTTGCAATGGAGTTGAATGTTGATCAAGCAACTATTTCTAGACATTTGCATGCAATGGGAAAAATTCGAAAGCTGGGAAAATGGGTGCCACATCAATTGACGAAAATCAACTCAGAGCAAGAATCGAAATATGCAAAAAACACCGAAGAAATTGAAGAAATACAAAAATGGCTCGCTGACTGGATTGCTTCAAAAGATAAGGAATTCTTTCGACGCGGAATCCACAAACTTCCTGAAAGATGGCGTGAAGTCATAGCTAACGATGGAGAATACATTGGTTGAAGTGCTCATTCATTTAGTTATGAAATAAAATTTTCTTTTCACCGAAAAAATCGACATTTTCTTTGCATACACCCAATAATAAAAACTGTTTTTTGTTGAAAAATTAATTGGCATTGACCTCCCGATAGTATAAAAAACACATACGATTGTTCATTTTGATTATTTTACCTCCCATTAGCAGAACCTCTATTTAGTAGAAACCTCCGAATAGTAGACATTTTCCTTAGTCCCTTGAGATTCTACTATTGAGAGGTTATACTGTATATACAAAAGGCATATGATCGTATACCGAGAGCTAATTTGTGGTCAGTACTGAATGAATACGGTGTGAATGGTCCCCTTCTGGGAGCAACTAAGAGTTTATACAGATGTAGCGAAGCGGTGGTGAGAGTGGATGGAGAGTTGAGTGAATGGTTTGAAGTGCGAAATGGTCTTCGACAGGGCTGTACAATATTACCGCTTTTATTTATAATTTATATGGACAAACTGATCAAGTCAGCTAAGCTGAGGGGTAACGTAGTTTTGAGGGGAAACATTATCTCCGCTCTTGCATATGCGGATGACCTAGTATTGTTTGGGGGCTCAGAACAAGAGCTACAAAACAGCATTAGCGATTTAGAAACAGCTTGTAGGAACTTCGGAATGACCATTAGCAGTTCAAAGACACGGGTTATGTATATAGGGAAAGATAGGAAACAAGTAAATTGTATGTTGAATGGAGGTGTGCTTGAGCAGGTGTCGCAATTCAAATATCTAGGATGCATCTTTTCGGAAGATGGCAAACTGGATAAGGAGTTCGAACATCGCAGAGTGAATGGTAATAAAGTTCTGGCACAGCTTAGGTCACATGTTTTCAATAAACGAGAGTTGAGTAAGGAGACGAAGTTGATGATTCATGGGTCAGTCTTCAGACCAACTATCATGTATGGCAGCGAGAGCTGGGTCGATTCAAATAATTTAACTCATAGTTTGGAAGTGGCTGATATGAAAGTTTTGCGTATGATTTCGGGTGTGTCGCGTAGGGATCAATGGGAAAATAGAATTAGGAATGAGAGAATACGGGAAGATTTGAATGTGGATTCGGTTGATGAGGTAGCAAGAAAGTCGAGATTAAGATGGTTTGGGCATGTACAACGTATGAATGAGTATCGTTTACCAAAGTTAATTTTGAAAGCGGAAGTGAATGCGCCGAGAGGTAGAGGTAGACCGCGGAGGCGATATTTGGATTCGGTTAAGAACGATTTGAGCGAAAGGGGGTATGATTGGAATGGGGAAACTCAAGACCTGGCTTTCGATAGGGTTTGCTGGAGAAGAATTGTTAAGGGGCTGCCATTACAAAATAGACCAGACGCTGAAGGGCAATAATGGTCTTTAAATGATTGTTGTTGTTGTTGTTATTCACAGCTAGGAGGATTCAACTCTCACGAATGCGTACATTTTTACGAATTTTTCATGAATTTTGCGAATGCGCTTATGGACATTTGCACGGTATTAGAGAATGTTTACGAATTTATTTGCTCCAATAATAAATTTGTAAACATTCGATAATTATCGAATATATAGTATTATAATACTGTGCAAATGTCAATAAGTGCATTCGCAAAATTTTTGAAAAATTCGTAAAAATGTACGCATTCGTGAGAATTTAATCACCCTAGATTCACAGTTACAATGGAAAATAAGTTTCACACGCAGCGGAGTATTTAGCGGACAAAATAAGCCAAAGTCAACGTCGCTTTCGCTGAAAAATGATGGAAATGGAGAAGCGAAATACAAGAAAATGGATTCATATGTACTGACATCATATATATATATATATGTGAAAAGAAAGTTGACATATCATCTCCGTCATTCTTTATTTTACTGAATTTTTGGGGTGAACAAGTGAAATCCGAATGTCTTTTCCTTTCTGAAATAAACTTTAATAGACACATCACAAAAAACTTTGATATTATTTCTCCGAACTACTGACTTTTTATTTTTCTTTTCCCCGAAATGGACTATGAAAAAAATCATATATTATCATAAAATCTAACTGAACTCCAGTTTCTCTTACATAGAAGCAAAATAACTTCTCCCTTCACCTGGAGCATTTTGTACATGTTTTTAGGTATGCCATCATTAGCGTTAATTACTGTCAGTGTTTTAGCCACAAGCTTTTGAGGATGAAATTTCGAATATTTGTTACAATTCCTATACAATTACTATCAATTCACGCTATTTTTAATGTATTATGATTTGATAACCATCACTAATATGAGTAAAACCAATTTTTCAACAAAAATATAGTCTAAGATTACAATATTTTAAGACATCAAGATAATATGTGGCCATTAAATAAATTTGACGTTTATAATATACATTGTACATGTACATTTCCCAACTATAAACAACTTTGAATAAGCTGCACGATTCAATTACTCAACACTGGAAAAGAAAAAAAAGCTGAATATTTGAAATGAAAATTCGCCACAATCTTTAACATCAAACATTTACATATTTGCTTTTCTTCATCTGTTGTGGATTTATATGTTTGATGGAAATACGACGCTCACACGTCATGGAAATAAGCATTCATAATGAATACGAAATAAGAAAGTTTATTTTGGATACAATAACAGTATCTGCAGGCAATTTAAATATTCAAAACTTTCTCAATTTTCACCTATAGAGGTGTAAAGAAAGAGTGGCCAGTGTAATCAAAATGTTTCATGCCAACATTCCAGCAACCATTTTATTACAATTGGTTGAGATTTTTCAACATCACAAACATTTATTATGTATTGCTTTAGGCTATTTTGACTCAAAAACTGGAGGCAGCAAGGGGCCAATTATTGAGAATAAACTCAAATCGTTTCAAAAATGAATAAGCAATTCTCTCCATAAATGGTATCTTTTTTCCTTTTTTGGATTAGAAAACAAATTATTTTATTTTCTTCAAACTGGCAAAGTTGAATTGGAAATCTATCTATCGGAATATTCAATAAACATTTCTTTATTCGCGATTTTTTGCACTTATTTTTCAGACTAAATTCTGTAAGAAAGGAAATCACATTGAAATAAACTTACCTCCATCAACATCAACGCACACAGAACCTGAAAAAATCGTCATTATTAAATACCAGATTAATAAACGGAGCTAAGAATAAGCAACAATTTGTTTTAATGTTTTCCTTTAGATAATACCTGGACAACAATGTTCATTTGCTGTGCAACGTTTGCCATAGCACAGCTCATCATCCAAAGCCAATTCATTTTCTTCGGCAAAATTTTCACTCTAAAAAAATAAATAATAGTAAAAAAGAAAAAAAATTCATGAATATTCTTGGTAAAAGTTAAATTAGATTTTTTAGATTATGAGTAATTAAATTTGAATGGGATTTATGCTATTTATCAATGGAAACTATGATAAAACTCAATACATTTTTTTTTTTTTTTTTTTGTGATAAAATTATTCCGTTTAAATTTACAAGCAACAAGGAATAAGCATTGTCCTCATACATAATTTCACGATTTTTAGGAAATTTTCTAGCCAAAAACCGAGAAATTGCTTCGAGAGGTTCCTTTTATTTTCATCAGAATGGCACCAAATTTGTTATGGTTTTGTATTTCAGTGAAAAAAAGCAGATTCTCAAAGTTTTATGATAATATCTGTATCGTATATATAGTTTCTGATCTTTACTCTGCATTGAAATTAGTCTGTTTTTCAATCTATTTAGCAATCGTTCATTTCTGTTCGCATTTACTTTTCGATTGGATGACTTTGTGAACACATAACAATCAGAAATTCGCATCAAATTAAACAGTTGAGCTTTTCTGGTTAAAGAAGTACCTTCTTATTTTCGAAAACCGAAGAATTTTTAAGATTTATGGCTCAATAAACGAAGCAAAATCCAGAAACATTTCTTTTTCACATTTCTTGCTGTAAATTGGCAATGGTGGTTACGAATTGAAATGAAAAAAAAATGGTTTTTCGAGACGATAAAACACTAGCAGAAAATCATTATAATTTTGAAGTGGTTTTTCGGTAATTTTAGACTGAAAGATGAAATATGTTACAACTCAACATTAAACTAACACTAAACAGATCAATAATAAAGAGGTAAAGTAACACAATAAAATTAGGTATTCAAATTTTGAAAAGTTTCAGTATTACATTCTGTTATTGGTATATTGAAATTCATGAACATGTTTCAATCGTTATAATTTGGAATAAAAAAATTTAATTCTCCATTAGCCATTTAAATATCAATAATTAAGTGCTTAGTTGTAGTTGATTATCATTATCTTTATCTCTATCTCTCAATTCATAAGAGTTGAAAATTGAGAATATAAAATACCAAAAACAAATTACATGTTTGTGACCTACCTCTTGATAAATGCGGTGAGGCGCTCCATATCCCATGTTTTGAAGCATTTCGGGTGAAAATCGATTGTTGTAAATTCCGCCCCATGCATTTACGGAGTTTTTGAAAAAGATGAACGAAATACTCAACACTACCAATACAAATGTCGACTTCATTGTCAATGACTCAATCTTTTAGGAGATCTCTGCTGCTGAACAAAGAACCAAATAAGAAACAAAATATTAAGGATGGCTTCGCATTAAATACCAAATGATAATTATTCCAATACCCAACAAACATTCAAGTAACGATTTTTAAATTCAGCGCTAAGACACGTAACGCTTTTAGTTATTTCTGTGGATAATTTGACCGTATTTTCGCCCATTTCTACTTTCGAAACAGGATTTTAATCAAATGAATCGAATCAAATCCATTTGTTATTCCAATCATTGTGTCCTAATTTTTTTCCAATAAAATTCATTTCTCTCATGAATTTCTTTGAAATACAACTTCATGCAATTACAATGTAAATGTAAATTGTAAAGAAGCAAGATATTTCATATTGACAGTCATTTTATTATAAAAGATTTTTATAAAATTAGATTCGACATGGTAACATTTTCAATAATGAACAAGGCGAAATTATTAACCTAAAGATAAAACTATGAAATTAAATTGATTGAAAAATTATTACGAAGAATATTTCGCGTTATATTTGTTGTTGATATGAAACTTATTGATGTGTGAATAATGAAAATTAATTTCCTGGAAAGAAATTGTTCGAGTTGTTGCTTTTCTCTCTCTCTCTCTCTCTCTCTCTCTGTCTGTCTCTTTTTCTCATTTTAATACACAAATACATTTTTGTATCGTTCACTTGAAATTGGACCAGATAGCTGCATATATAGTATAAACTCGATGATTTTCGTTGCCATAAGCTTTTTGATTCGACAAAATGGAAACGAGGGTCTTGCATCAGGATCCTGCTATGGTTACCGTGAATGAAGGTGTCACAGTATGTGATGTTTGAAAAAAAATTGATATTTTGTTCGTTACTTTATTCAGTCTGTCGAATGGTGACACAGAAAAAAAATTATGCACTATTCACAACCGTACGTTGTATTTCCAAAAATCCAACATTTTCTTATGAGGTTGTGAATTTCCAACAAAATTAATTCAAAAGGGGAAAAAAAGAGTATTCACAACCTCAAACAAAAAATGGAATTTACAAAAGAGGAAAATTTGTGTGTACGATATGCTACAAGCTTTCGCACGACCGAAGCTGTGCTACAAAGCAGCGGCTTTAACGGCACTCATTACAGAAATGTGATTTTCGACTAGCGAAATATAACAAATCAATATTTTCCTCTTTCTCTCAATGAAAGCATGTTGTTGAAGATGGAAAATATAGACGTAACTCCGTTGATTATATATCAACAGGTTTTGATTCTTGACATCCTATCATTTTACCTTTTTATTTATATATTTTAGAAAGGAAGAGGGAGAGGGAGAGGGAGAGGGATAGGGAGAGAGAAATAGAGAGAGAAGAAGAGAAAACTTTGTCGTTTATAAATTGCTTAGCAAAATAACGACTTGAATTAAAAGACTAAATAAAGTTCATAAGTTGCAACTTGCAACTACCCCTAACAAAGAACATTGAAATTGAAACACAAATAAAAATGAAAAGAAAAAAAACCATTTGCTACTCCCAATGTATGCAGTAACCACAGTTTCACTTGTACTGAGGGGCAAAAAAATAACAACGCACACAATCCACATCCAATAGCATTCTATGTTGTGCATAGTGCATAATTGTATTTAGTTTGACGTAAATTCTCCAACGTGCACATTAAATTCGAAAATAAAAATCAATACTGAACTAAATGTTCATTTTGTATGAGCTTTGTTCTTGTTCAACCGTTATTTAAATAGTTTCGATCGTATGAAAGCAAAAAACAAAATTGAAAATGTTTTTTTCTTTTCATTTTACTGCATTTAGTATTTTAGACATGAACCTAACAACTGAAAATTTTCTTTATTAAACCCAGCAGTTTAATGTTTTTCAAGTAATTGGCACATCGAATGCCATGTATATTATAAATATAACAGAGAAATATATTCACATTGATACTGAACACATTTACGATATGTATGAATAAGTGGTTGCTATTTTTTCTTTATAAATTCTCATTTTTAAATTTAATGCAATTTCAGCGTTAATTTCGCGATACATTTTAAAATGGAATCGCATTTCAGAATATCAACGCCAAGAAGATATAAATAATATTTATTTAAAAAGCTTGACAGCTTACCTTTAGTAACTTTATTTGATTGATATGTATTTCCGATTGAATACTAACACACAGAATACCGTTTATTAAATTTCGAGCAGTTGAACAATAACTTTTTATCAGATTGTCAATTACCTTGTGGCAATTTTTAATTTTTTTTTTTTTAATTACTTTGAAATTGAGATTCACTATTTGTCAAATTAATATACCTTTTATGAGGTGTTTTGAACTAACAAATTAATAATTGATTTAATACAGTCATGTATTTTGTCTTCATTTGTATTTTTATCACTTTTCACATGTTTCAGATTATTAATCGTATATTTTATAAATTGACAATTTTGTGCAATATATTATTTGTTATCCAATGTAGGGTTCCGTTCAACTGTTCCGTCTAGAATACAACAATGTATATAGTTGGCTTGGTTTTTCGCTCAATGACAAGTAAAATGCTATTCGCTTTTCTCTGCGGTCGTGTTTGCTTAATGTTTTTTGTTTCGATTGACGTATACGCCTGTCAAGCGCTACAAATTCGAACCATTTAAATTGATGCTATGGGAGGTTCTGTTGGAAAATTGTATTGAAACGCTTCGCTAAAGCTATAACACACTCTCACTCTCTCTATTTCTCTCCCTCATCCATTCACTCCCTTAGTATATACCTATATCGTGCACGCATATCATTGAATCTAAGTTGCGCTTTCCATCCAAGTTGAATAACAGGCCAGCAGCGTCATAAGCTTTTCGTTGTTTCTCTCTCTCTCTCTCTCTCTCTCTCTCTCTCTCTCTCTTTCTCTCATTGTGTGTTTTATTATTCCTTTCCTCCTTTCTGTTTCGTGTGCCTTGCACAACGAATTAAATTTATTACGTAAATGGTAAATGTCGTACATCATGCGTCATGTACATGCGCAAAACGTCATATTGAAAATTATATCGTTTCAAAGTTGTGCCGTCGTTGAAAGGAATATATGTATAATATTCATGAACAATAATATGTATAATTTATATAATGTGTATATTGTATTCCAAAATCGCCCACATTGTGTTCGGGAGTTTTACGAGTCGCATTACCGTTAATCTCGAATTTTCTAAATAGGATTACAAATAAATATTTACGAGATATTTGGAAAACAACAAATTTCATTTTATCCTCCTGAAGAAAGGTGATATTCAACCCGCCGCATTGAAAACAAGAAGCTAAAACATCACAGCCTTTATCTTTATATACTTATGAATGGAGATCCGCGCCAAAATAATCGTTTTTTATTTTCTCGTTTTTTTTTTTTTTTTTTTTTTTTTTTTTTGACAAAATAAAATGCAGTACAGAGCATTTTTTATTGAATTTTTAAAAACCATTTTAATCTTTTTTTAACAATTTCTTAAATATCTATTACATTAACATTTACTAAATCTGTTTTAAATAATATATGCACGATAAATATTTATACAAAAAAACGTATAAACGAAATTGTTTTTCACGCTGCAGCCAAACAAATTGAAAATCCAATCTAAGATAGTATTTTCTGATTATTCTGTTACAATTTGGCAGAGAGTCTTATTGAATTATCTTACAAATTGTAGAAAAATTGATATATAGACCAAATGAAAAAAAAAACATTACAATCTCAAAATTTCAGCATTTAACAGTGAAAGCATTGCAAGCAATGTCTGCCTATAAAATGTTTTTTTTTTTGTTTTTTTTTCTTTTTATTCCTTTCTTGAATTGTATAAATTTTAACGATATGAAATAAATATGCAATTTTAATAAATAGTTGAAAAAATAAATATTTTATAAAATTAAGTTAAATTTAAATTGATATCTCATTCAAGCAACAGTCGATACATTCATTTGTACAAGCATTAATAAAAATTGACTACACACATTAGCTTCAGTTTATATAAAAACTGAACAAAAAAAATATTTTTTACATGATTCAATTAACGTTTTCCTTTCTTTCTTCTCCTTTCAAATAAATTAGCTAGGGTCGTCGTGTTTTATTTTTTTGTGTTTGTGTGTATGAAGAAAAATTGAATGAATGAATGAAAAGACCTTGAGTTCTTGATTTATTCACATGCCATGCAAATGTTGCACTCGCTTTGCTCGTTCTTGTGCAATCAAAACTGAATAGTACGTGCCTTTTTGGGTTTTTTTTAACAGGGAAATAAGAGGAAAAAAAAGTTTTAATGTGCGTAGACGTCATATTCTGTATTCAAATCATGCATGTATGCATGTATGCACATATATAGCTATTTTAGCGTATTCGTTTTTCCTCCATTTATTTTAAACTCCTGTTACGCTCTCTAACCACGGTTTATAGTATGTCGTTCGCATATAGACGCCTGGTAAGTATGGTGCAGCACATTTAATGCCATGTGAAACAGTTCCAGCTAATTCCCACCGTCCATCTGGTCGCTGCAAAACAAGTGGTCCTCCCGAATCTCCCTGCGCATATAAATAATGAAAATATTTATTGAACTAATGAATGCACATGAAAATATGTTTGTATTGAATACATTGAATTTTATTTGTTTGCGTTCACTAGGAGTATATGATCTGAGATTCAAATATAAATTTCAAATATTAGTTCGCCAAAACACTTGAGATTTCACATTGTTTTCGAAAATAATATTTTGCTGTGATTTGTGATGTTGTACTTTTGAAACATCTTTATTTCTTTAAATTTAACCGATTATTATTCGATTTAATTCACACAGAAAAAAAACTTACTTCGCATGAATCCTTTTGTCCGTTTGCATATCCTGCACATAAGAATGACGGCAATATTTTCTTACTGTGTCCAGCTGCATGGAACATTTCCTGGCATACACTATTTTCAATAATTGGCACCTTGGAAAGGAAAAAACAGATCGATATATTTTTGAATATTTCATTAGTCAAATGAATTGCCTATAATCGAAATATATATATATTTACTTGAACTTCTTGGAGAATTGACGGTACACCACCGCCATATTTTAGACGGCCCCATCCAGTGACAGTGGCCATTCGACCAGTGAAATCGGCTCCATCAGATGGCATACAAATTGGAACTATAAAAGGAAGTAATGAAAAATTTTGTTCCAAATGAATTGATTATTTTCAACTGTATCCAAAACCAAATATTACCGATATGCGTATCGTAGTGTATGGGGCTTTCCAATTCAAGTAATGCTAAGTCATTTTCAAATGTGGATACGTCGTATTCACGATGTGCAACAATTCGCTTGACATTTTTCGTAACAGATCGTTTCTTTTCTAAATCACCAGATATATCGAATTCTCCAAATACAACAACTAACGATGCCAAGAATCTATAATTTAGGACAAAATTAAAATATTACATTATTTATTTGTTTCAAAATAGAAATTTACCCGGGCTGACAGTGAGCGGCAGTCATGACATAATTTTTGGTTATTAACACACCACCACACTTATTTTTGGTAAATAATCCCAACCAAGTTGATTCACGGACTAGAACCTGCCACGGCCATTCACCAAAGGTAGCACCTTTTCCACCAACAATTCTTCCTGATTTAACATGAGGTCGAACGCCACACTCTAAAAAAATTTGATTTCATTTATAACAGATTTACATCGACAGTATATTTTATCCATTTGTCTATTTCATGATAATGTCCAGTCACTTACGAACACGTCCGCTTTCGAAGTATGGTGTGCTTTCCTCTTCAACTGTTTCTTCGCCAACGTCCTCTTCTTCTTCTTCTTCTTCTTCTTCTTCAATGATGTCAGTAACTTCATCATATTGTTGTTGCACTGTTGTAGTGGGTTGTCGTTTTGGTGGTTTTGTTGTAGGCCGCTTTGTTGTTGTAACCTAAAAGACAAAACAAAAATCAATTGTTAATAAATGTAGTCACACATTATAAACTTTGAATTTGTAAATAGCCATTTTGTATACCCGATTGAGAACAGTGGTTAAAGGTTTTTTAGTAGTTCTTCGACTTGGACGATTAGTTGATGGTTTAGTTAGGGTGCTTGGGCGTCTAGTAGTTGTTGTTGTTGTTGTCGTTGTGCGTTGTGGTGGTTTTCTCGTTGGAACATTTGTAATAGGCCGTTGTTGAATTGTTGTTGCAGATGATTGCGGTTTAGTCACCGTTTTATTTTCAACAATATCAGCTAAATCATGGAAATTATCTTTCAGTGATTCAACAATTTTATTTACCAACAAATTCATTTTTTCATTCAGTAAATCGTCTTCGATAAATTGTGGTGTAGAAATGTCATAATCTTCAATTGTTGCCGTTGAAATTTGACCCGTACTGTTCAAATTTGGATTTCGTACCGGTGGAAAATTGATATATTCATTTGGTGAAGTGATATATTCATCGTTAGGTGTAACTGTTCCAGGTAAACCATTTTCATCGACAACTGCATATATTGAAGCTGATGTCACTGTTTGTTGTATATTCGCAATGAGAGGTCTTGTTGTTGTTGATGTTATACCATAATATCCTGGATCATCGAAATCATTTGATAATATTGGTCCAACGCCTGGTGTATAAATCGATGGTTCATTTTGACCAGGTCGCTTCGTTAAAATCGGACTGTATGAAACAAATTGTTGTGTATTTGGTATTTTCGATGGTGTATAATTAATTAACTCTGGATTTGCAGTCCAACTTGTGCTGGATGAAATAAAATTGGCCGTTGGTTTCGGTGTAATGTGTATCGTTGGCGATGGATTTTCTGTTGAACCTACCAAAAATACATGAACAAAATCATGCATATTAATGAGATAAATGATAAAAGCAATAAAAGCAATAAAAGCAATAAAAGCAATAAAAGCAATAAAAGCAATAAAATAAATGACATTCAAATTCTATTGTTGATACTAACCAAGTCCATAGGGACCAAGAACAATCACCGTTGGTGCCGGTGTACTTGATCCAATTTTGTTAATGATTGGTGCTTCAGATGATTGTGGTTTATTTGGCGTGGAATATGAAGAAGATATGAGTGGTTTTTTTGTTGTTGAATGTGTTGGTCGAGATGGAGTTGGACCGTTAACATAACTTGTTGAAATTGGTCTCGATGTGGTTTTTTGCGAGGGTTTTTTGGTATTTGATGTTGTCGACTTGGTAGGCTTTTTGGTTGCATTTGTTGTTGGACTAATTCGATTTGGATTGGAATTAGTGGATGTGGGTCGTTTTGGAACACTAGTACTGAATACATAGCTAGTGGACGGTGATTTGGTTGTGAGTGCATTTGAATGTGTTAAAATAGGAACCTTTTGGAAAATTGTCGCCAATGTTGATGGCGTTGAGGATGGTGTGAAGATCGACGTTATTGCATTTTGTGATGTTGTATATGTGACATTGTATGTTATCGGTCGTTTTGTTGATGGAATATATGAAATCGGAGCTGGTGTTGTTGAAGACGGTAATTTGGTTGTAATATAAAATGTGCCACTCGAAACAGAGCTTCCAAATTTGGTTGGCAAACCGCTGCTTGTATATTCGTATGTTGTTTGTGGCCCAACCTCACTACTGTATTGTGGGCCAGTTTTTGTATCGTTTAACATAAGAATGATTGATTCGATGGAATTAATTTCATTATTATAAACAACTCCCGGTTTTGCTGACGGAACGTTTTTATCATTTGTTAATGTATGCACCAAAACATACTTATCTGTAGTTCCATATTTTGATGATGTTGGCTTTGTTTGATGTGGTAGTTTTGTATTTTGCACCTTTTTTTTGTTTGGATTTATGGTGCCGAATGTTGTAAGTGAATCTGTTACTTGTGATGGTAGCTCTGGACTATAAGCTTGCCCTGGTGCATGTGACGACAAATAAATCGATGATTTCTCTGGTATGCTTGTCATTGACGTTTCAATTAATACCGTATCGCTTTCACCATAGCCCCCATTTGATGGAACCCTGTTGTCATTACCGTTGAATGTACCAAGTGAACTTAAAAATGGTTTATTATAATCGTCAATAACTGCTTCGGTAATTGCAAGTTGACAGCAAGCACCAAATAAAAATCTAATTTTAAAATAATACATAATAGATTAACACATGGATTTAATGAAATGTATAGCATGTGTTTACCCATCCATGCATGCACCGACTACTTCACCGTGCCGTTGAGAACATTCATGATTGAACATACATATGGTTGGTCCATCTGCTCGCGGATCTCCTTTCGGAAGGATTTTTGATGGTTTACAAAATTTTGGTGTTATTCTATATCCACCAAATAATTTACGTTCTCCTAAATAAGAAAACAAAATATGTACGAATTAATAAGGCAAGGCTTTTACTGAGCAAAAATTTTCTTTGAAAAAGACGGATTGCAAGAAGAATGACAAGATTCAAGTTCAAGTAATGAAATGTACATCATTAATGCGAATTTTTTAATAATTTGCATTACAGCATACCAAGCACATGTGGATCTTTTCAATTTATTTTGCAGAATCTGTGATTTATTCATTCATTAAATTATTATGGAACATTGTATGTATCTTGCTGGTACATAACCGTGTATTTTGATTTTATATGCGTGGATATTGCACTTGTATACTATTTATTTATTAGTTTAAAAAAAATCGACCACCAGTTGAAAGTATTTAAAAGAATTAACAGCGGTCCATACGCTCTTTGTACGAATCAGCCTACTTAATTTCGCTTTTTTTTCTTTCCTTCCGTCCATTCGTCAATTACTGCCAATCTGCTCATTCATCTTCTCTTTAGTGAATAAACAATACGCCGACTTGTTTAAAGTGTTGTGTTCCATTGCATTTTTTTGTTGTTATTAAACTTGAAAATAAAAGTTGACCCAATTTCTTATCCACGTTCGAATATGCTTAAAGTATTAGACCTTATTTCTATAAGCTAGTCGTATGCAAAAAAGCCGCAACAGATGGGGAAAAAAATCAAAAAGCACCAATATACAGACATTTTCATAAAGATCTGTTACACTGCAGTACTTAAAATTACGCAAATACTTAATTTTATAAAGTATTAATTGCGGCACATATTTATGTCCAATATACCATATGGTCCAATTATATATGGAAAACATATTGCAGTGCATATGAATTACACAGAAAAATTTTGCATTAGATCTCATAAAATTAATTTCAAATGAACCATGATTTAAAATTGAATCAAAATATTTTTACATTATATATAATAGTTTGGAATTTTTTTCAGTTTTACCGCCTTAAATTCAAATTTTATTTGATTCTGTTTGTCAGCTGTTAACTGTGAACTGTCAAATTCGAATTAAGACGTTTGTTTTGTTTACATTACAGAGCATAAATGTTGTAAAATTAAAATAACATTCATTTCGAATAAGAACAATAGAATTATTTGAAAATGGAAATATTGTGGTTGAACAATTCGGAGATAAACAAAATGTTTATCAGATTTTGTTGCATTTGGAGGTTGAGATCGTTACTCCCTCAAAATTTGGAATCAATTTGGTTTTGCTGTTCGGTAAGAGTAGTTCAAAAGAGCAAAATGGAAAAAGACGTAAAAATTGGGAATAACAGTGAAAAAAGTGAACTTACTATTCTCAAGAGAACTTTGAACTCTGTGTTGTTTGGAGAAAATTCCGCTGAATTAAAAGAAGCAATTACAAAGCGAAGTATAAATTCAACAAAAATTTCAATTTTGACGTATCTGCTTTTCTTATTCAATGTCAATAAAAATGTGAAAGAAGACAATTTTGATTTTTTCAAACAAAACTTTAAAAATGTAATTGAGAATTGTTATTTTGCAGTGAGTGCAATTAAAAATGTAAATAATAAACGCCAACTTAAGAATAATGACTCCAGAAATATGATGCTGAGTAAATTCAACGATCTTATGAAAGTGAATAATATTTTCAGTATACCATCGAGAGATAATTACGGAAATACATTAAAATATCTTTGCAAAACTTATTCAACTAGTCTTTCAAATAATGTAGAAATTCACGCGCAAAAACGAATGAAATCATTTTTTTTAAACATTTGTGAATTAAATGGAACAAAAAAAGCAACACAAAAATACATTATTCATACATTGAAATACATTTTTGAAAAGAAGTCAATTGTTCAGCCGCACCAAGAGTTAATAAAAACAATTCAAAAAAGGGCATCGATATCATACAAGAAAAATTAAAAATAAAGATTTCTCGCGGATTTTTCACAGATTTATTAGAAAAAAATTTGTTTTCGTGTGTTTACATTTTCCGCAAAATTCCAAATCAAAATAAGTAGAATAATGAACAAAATAAAGAAAAATATAATGAATTGATTGGAATCAGAGACCACTTGTATGACTACAAAAAATTGAAAGCGAATGAAGAAACGTTGAAAGAATTATATTTAAAGCAAAATAAAGAGGACAAATTAATTAAAAAAGAATAAACGATTTAAAAAAAGTGAACAAACAATTAAAATTATCAAAAGAACAAAAGACTTTTACATTATTTCCGAAAATCACACACAAAAGAAAATTCAAAAGATATGAAGAAGATACATTTTACAATCTTTTAGTGCAATTGAACCTTTGTCCAAAGAGAGAAAGTAAATTAAATTCAAAATTAGAAGCAAATATTGAAGCAAGTGAATTTCGAAAACCCAAAGGACGTGGTAAATGGACATATTGGCGAGAATTTATCAACGAAAAAAAAAAAATATGACTTTAGTTTTGTTAGTAATGGTGAAGCAGCTTGTCTTCAATACAAAATTATAAAGAGAAAGCGTTTAGTGATGAAAAAAGACATTTGTATTGATAACATGAAGAAAAAAATAAGGGATAATAAATACAATCGAATAATTGGACTTGATCCTGGCATGAAATGTTGGTTAGGTGGTGTTATTATAAATTCAGAAGAAGTAACAGAGGATTTATCAAAAATATCTTCTAAAGAATATTATCATATGATTGGTGACAAGAAACGGCAAAAAAAAAAATGAAATCACTGACAAAAGCAGATAGAAACAATCGAGACATTTATGAATTTGAACCATCACCAAACACCAAAAATGGATGGATGCACTATATTCAACATCGCCTAAAAGTAATGAAAGACTGAATTGATGCATGGTGTGATAAAAGGTAAGATTTGAAAATGTGTTTCAAATAATAAATACTCTCGATTGTATTTCAAAACACAAATAATTCCGATTATGTTTCAAATGATAAATTGTAATTGTTCAACAGAGTTGCAAAACTTGATCTCGATGCACATTTCGCCAAGCAGAAAACAACAGGCAAAATTGTGAACAGACTTGTTGCCAATGATAATAGCCTTGTTTGTATTGGAGGTGCAAATTTGTCATCTAACTCTACAATTAAAAAACAACGACGATGTCCAGGGACCCGAAAATTAGCCATCGCATTGAAAAAGAAAAGAAATACAGATGTAATGTTTGTAGAAGAATTTAAAACATCCCAAGTATGCGGCAAATGTTTACAACCTTTTGAAGAAATTCATCGAGAAGGAAAAGTAGCGTTAAACAAGAAAGCTAGTCGAAATAAATTGTGCGTCAATTGTAAAGGAAGTCATCGTGATATGGAAGCAGCAAAAGTAGTCATCAGCAATAAAAATGCACGTGCATTAATGAAACAACGTCAAAAAACAAAACAAACGCCAAGAAAATCAACGCTCATTGTCGAAAATTCGACGCTTCGACCAGAACTCATCGAATTTTCAAAGCAAAAGCAAAAATATTTCATGGCATCGTGATGTTTGATGTTTGTGCTGGACGTGCAATTCTTTATAAAGGTAATGATGGAAAATTCATTTCTTTTCATAATTGTACATTTTGAATTCTTTTTGCAGAATTTTTTTCAATTCCAGGCATGTGTATATTGAAAAATATCGAAATTGCTGAATCGCTGCGAAGAACACCACCAAGAGCAAAAAATAGCAATGAAACTACTCATAATGAAGATGCAAATGAGACAAACAGCACGAGAAAGCGGAAAATAGTCGAGTGCAATACAAATACAACAACAAAGAGACAAAGAAAGCAATAACAACATCAAAAAATTAGTTGACATAAAAGAAATAACAGCAACATTTGTTGCAATGTTTGATTTCCAAATGGAAATGTAACACGAGTCCAAAATATAGTTATAATTGGACCATTAAGATATGTGCCGCAATTAATACTTTATAAAATTAAGTATTTGCGTAATTTTTTAAAGTACTGTAGTGTAACAGATCTTAATGAAAATGACTATACAGACATATAAAATAATTCCGTTAGAATGAAGATATGTAAAATAAAATTATGTGACATGTAACTGATAAAAATGAGAAGGCAAGACTCTAAAAATAATGGTAGAAATGACACAAGCAAAAAATTCACTTTAAATAAAAAATAGCTCGTCCATGTAAGCCAAACTAAACAGAATCGCCCAAGCAAATATGAGAAAAAAATTACAACGAAAACAACTCACGGGCGTAATTTTTCTATTCTTTCTTTTTTTTGTTCGTGGTGCGCATTAACCAGATAGAAGATGTACGAGTGAGAGGTAGTGCGCATTTTCGGCCGCACTCGATCGCACTCAAGTATGCTTAATTTCTGTGCAAAGTGTATTTTCTGTGCCATTGATGTAGTCGCTGTATTTGGTCTCGCGCACATTTGATATAACCTATATCTTTTTCGTTTTACCTAGATTTTGAGGCGTACAAACATGCGCGTTCGACTAGTTATTTTACTTTAAATTTGGTCATCAATATAAAATGTGGCTTAATCAGTTAAATTCTAAAGAGCAAAAATATATAAAAATTCAAAAGAAACGAAGATGGTACGTAAAAATTCAAAAGACTTAATTGGTACAATCACAGCAAGACCCGGTAAAGAAAAACGATTTTTCACAACGCCATTTATTATACAATTGACAGCAACTTACTTAGAGCCAAAATCATTTTTGTTCAGTATTTTTTGTGTCCGAAATTGTTGCAAAATATCCATTTTGTATGAAAACCAAAATAAGAAACAAATGGACAATTTTTGTCAATTCATTGTGACAGTTCGCGCGTTTTACCACAATAAATGGTTTTTACCGGTATTGTATGCATGAACTCAATACCAAAAATTTAGTGCGAACGGTTTTCACACAAATTGGTATCGAACACAATGCAGCCAAAGTAAAGTGGTTGCGTTCACTGGGGGATAGACACGGATTTTATTATAAATTTTTCCATTCATTCATTCATTCATTCATATACTTTCTTTTAATTTGTATAAGGAGAATGTTTCAATTGAATTGAATTAATGATAAATTAAATGGTTTCTTTTTATAATTTTCTTATTAATCATATCAATATTGTTTATGAACAAGTAAAATGCTTAATAAAAAATTTACTGATTATGTTAAATGTATGCATTTTTAAATATCATCGAAAATTGAAATTGTACCATACCCCTTTCAGCTCAGAGATACCGATTCGAATATATTACAAATAATTACAAGCGACGAACAAATGAATAAACTATGATAATAAAAACGAAAAACGTATTATAGGTCATTAGAGAGAATAACGCACTATTTGCCAATTAAGAATGATGCTAAGTTTGATGATTTGAAAGCGCTGACAAATAACAACTAGAGAAAACACATCACACCTTACGCTTCATACGCTGTGCTAATGCAAACTCAAGAAAAAACATATGTGCAAGCGAACATAATTAAATATGGAACATGTATATTGGAATATTGTGTATCGGCAACGACAAGTCGACACGCAAATGAATTATAAGCAAATTAGTGGATATATTGAATGTTCACGTTCCCATATCGTATGGCTCAAATACTTGACATTTCAAATCATATTACGAGAATGTCTTCAAGTGAGACTTACTAAACGATAAACAACAATTATGTATAATTGAATAGATCAATATTGATAGACTAAAGCCGAAAACAAAAACAATTCTTGGAAAATTGTGACTTTTCCTCAATATAATTTAATGGCTATATACTTAACACTATACAGTATTCACTTTTAATTAACTCATTTAAAGGAATTTTCATATATATTTTCGGTCGCAAATCTTCTAAGTGAGAATGTAATTTAAATAATTCATTAGTTGTATCAACTCAATAACTATGACAAAGAATGCCTCTTCCCTGTAACTTTCATTTGTATAGTTGTTTGCAGTTTGTAATTTAAAAATTTAACAGCAACAACAACGAAAATAAAACGAGAAAAACTTAATTGAACATGATTCCGTTCGTACATATTATAATCACAATCTATTGGCCCAATAATATCGGGAGAAATAATTTTACCAAGCCCATTTAATTCCTCGTATATTGTTGATGGTATTTATTCGAATCAAAAGTGATAAATCAAAGCTAATGTTTGTGAATCTGGATTACCATTCGAAAAGCGGATTGTTTATAGGAATTTATTTAAAAAAAAATTGCTTGGTAAAAAATAGAGTCAAGCGGAGTATCACCAAACATTTGATTTATTTTGCCATAAATCAAATATGTCATTTGTATCTCAGTGTAGTATGTTTTATACTTATTTCATCCCGGTAAATTAACTCGCATAATATTGTGATGCCATTCATCTCGTAACACAATTTTAGCATAAGCACAACTAATTCTAACATGTAGTTGTCGCCGATATAGTTGTTTATTTTTGCTTTCAGTGCATTAATAATATAATGCAATGCAATGAAATGAATACCAGCCCATAACATTTAGAATAATTGTAACATGTGATCAAAGATCTTTCAATAACGTATTCAGGACATAACGGTATTTAAATACATCAAGCGCATCGTTCTATATCAAATTGTTATCCATTGGCAATTATACCGATGGTTGTGTATCCATAATTTACATACATATATCGTCGTTGCGGGAACATATTTATTAACATTGTACATATAATCGGCACCAATAAGTAATCAAATACGAAGCAGAAAATGAGTCAGTAAATTATAACGTAAAATACGATAATATATCTAAATACCAACTATTCTTGCCAGATTCAATTCGATTTGATTCGATTTGATCTCATAAATTGGCAATTAATTCATGGTCATTAGAGATGAATCTTATGCTATTTAAGTAAAAAAAAATTTGAAATTGAGTGTATCAAAATGCAATTATTAAATTTGTTAAGAAATATTTTGTTCAATCAAATTTTCACGCTTTACATTATAATTTTTTCAAGTGAAAAGTCACGGGAAATTGTTAAACAAGAAAGAAAATACTTTGAATTTAGTTTGAACATTTTTGTATTTGTATTCAATATACAGAGCATTGCCGAAAATTCGAATGCAAAAAACGTCAACGAAGAGGAAATAGTTCAGTAATTAGTATTCAATACGATTAGATTCGTGTTGACACTACAAAACTAAGCCAAAAAGAAAAAACAAAATTACGACAAATTCTATTCACAAAAGACTTTCACTCGTTCCATGAATCCGGTCATGATTTTAACAAACGATTTTTTTTTAGTTGATTCTGTATTGGTTAATTGGAAGAAAATGTAATAAAAAAAATTTTCGAGCATGCTGTTTGAATATTCAATCACGAAGGCGTGTTCTACTGTATTCATCTTCAACTTTTCGCATTTTTTCTTTTTTTTTTTGAATAACTTTTACTTTTCAATGGTAGTAAAATATCGGTCAATATTTGTGATTTAAGAGATGTCGATATTCGCATAGCAAGGGGTCAAACTATTATCGTTTGCTCATTTTCAAATATAAGTTGAAGTAATATTTGTACACATATCTGTTTATTTTGTTTACATTCAGTCGATCGTCAATATTCTTGAGCATTATTTTGTCAATAAATACACAACCGAATGGCTGCGTTATTTAAGATAATCGACTTGACACAAAACCTTTCATATCTCAATAGATTTGATTGCGATTGGCTTCAACATCAACAACAACAAAAGAAACAGCAACAGTAAAAATGAAATATCTGATGAGAAAGTCAACTGAGGACAAACAAAAGAAAATGATAACGACACGGATTTTGTTTTTGTTTTTGTTTTTTGGGTTTTGTTTTCTTCGAAAAAATGTGTGGTGCAAATCGAAAGAATTAGAAAGCGGTATGTTTGACGTTCTATTTATCTGGGAATCTCCGCTCATCCTCAAT
Source organism: Resseliella maxima (assembly GCA_029041755.1). Taxonomy (NCBI): domain Eukaryota; kingdom Metazoa; phylum Arthropoda; class Insecta; order Diptera; family Cecidomyiidae; genus Resseliella; species Resseliella maxima. The sequence goes on from JAQOWM010000800.1 coordinate 43,441, forward strand.
GCTCTCACTTGTAAACATTCAACAGTTTAACAAGAAATGCTCCATTCTATTAGATATCGCATATCGCACTACTTTACTTGGTCGTTGACACACTCTGCACTTGAAATATTGTTGAATTTGATTTAAATTAATTGGAGTTACAATTTTAAATGTAAGAATGCCCAATTTCATGCTTTTCATATTTTTCAATTGAATAAAATGTTCTCATTTTGCGAAAGTTTTATATCATTTACAAAATGAACAAAAAAGCGAATGCAGAATAAGTACAGAACCTATATTCTTTGTTTCGAAATAAAAAAAATATAATTTTTTTCTTTTGTATAATACATAAAATGCATCATATGCCATGGCTATAGAATGTATTTAGAGAGGGCCATTATCGTTGTTAGTTTCTATAAGAATAGTTTATCTAGTCTGATTCACAACTCTGCTGAATTAAGTTTTCATCTATGGAATGAATATGCAGTCAATCTTTTGGTTTTGTTATAAAATCAAGTTAATTTTATTCACTTCAAATGACTATATTATTAGTTATTAGTTATTATCAATAAATAGAATGACATATATATTGCTATCAGGTCTATTCAGAAGTATCATATATCGGTATCGATCTGATGTCTGATCAGAAAAATACCACAATATTTTGACAAAATTGTTGCAGATAAATGAGTTCAATTTAAATATAAAAAAAAATATGCTAAATGAATGAATAATGTTATTCTTTAGTCATAACGCAACAACGATTTTTCAATAGTATCCGTTATTTATATCGGTATATTTTGTTAACTGAAATGAAGCGATTAGTGTGATAATAAATAACTCACGTTTACTCAATCGCGATCGAACTCCTGCATGCTAACGTTTCTATTGAAAGTAATACTAATAATTATTTAGAGATTATAAAATGCATAATTTGCTCAAATCCCAACAATTCAAAGCCGACACTAAAGGCAGACGAACTTACAACTTATTTTTTCAATCGTTAAATGCACTGTTATTCGAACAAATACATAAATAAATGATAGAATATACAAATAGAAAATAGAGAAAGAGAGAGAAGACATTTGCCATAAAATTTTAAACTCATTTTGAGAATAAAAAGTACTTGAATTCAAATAGAGTTTTGTTAAGAAAACAAATCATCAAAAAATTTATTTGCATTCACGCCAAAATTTGATATGGCATTCCTTTTTAACGCCATTTATTAGCCGTAAAATAATTTACTATGGTATTGTTGAATGGCCTAGTAACGGAATTGTATGTAAATTGTGTGTCAGCATAGCATAGCATAACGATATTTTTTCTCAACTAAACAATTACTATTTGATTAAATAGTATTGTCAAAAGCTGTGTTTTTTTTTGTTTTTTAATAAATTTACCACAGAAGATAAACGTAAGAATACTGTTGTATAAAAAAGAATTGAAAAAAAATGCTACTATACTGAATTGATGAAAAGAAAATAAATTACGAAAAATGGACTGACCAATAGAACAATGGATCAATGTCTATGCCTTGCAACAATTCAAAACGGTCTTTTGAAAAAGAAATCCACGACCTAAAAAAATTCGAAAGGGAAATTTCAAAGCTTCACTCCGAACGAGCCTGTCTGTGTTACAAAAGAAAATTATTTCAAAAGACATCCTTTTTTATTTGAATGTTTCCATCTGAGCCCTGTATACGTTTCATTCTCAAAACTATTTCAGAGGAAAAATATCATTGGTTAATTGGATGCGTTAACATTTCGCATTTAATCAAAGTTTTTAAAAGTCGAATCTCAAAAATAATAAATGGCAATTTAATGTGATTTAAAATCAAAGTGAAAGTTGTGGATCGTGCTATTTTCCGGCAATTACTATATTTGAGTTTCTTTTCTATTCTATCTTTTTAATGCTATTTTTTTTTTGTTCCAAAGGCGATAAGCACTACGTGTAACTTTTTCTTTCTAAAAATTTTCTTTAAATAATCAAGCAATGATAATGCATGACCCATCAACATCACATCCATTCCATGAAATTTAAACTTTTACAAATAATGGTAACCGGTAGTTATATGATCGAGTTTTGAACGCACGTAATTTGTGCTGTATCAACATATAAACACATATAAACAATGATACCATCGTTCCGCATATACAAAAATTAAAATCATTCCAAAATTTCGTAGCAAATTTCAAACAAATTAGTACAAACTATTTCTGCTGAATTTAAAAGTGCTAATAACATTTTTCAAAACACATTTTTCATTGAAATTGATTGAAATTTCATTTTTCAAATTGATAAATTAACGCTAACCTTCTAAAGTGAATAGAAATTTTCTTTAGTGTTTTAAATCAACTGTATACTTTTGATTATATGTGACAATAAATCATGTGCAAATGTTAGTTTATGAAGTTTTTGCTATTTTTGTTTTCAAATTTTAAGTTCGAATGTTAAATTTGAATCAAATCAGCATCGAATCGCTTTGAAACATGACTCTGATTTGATACACAAATATCAACTGAATAAAAAAAAGTTCAATTAATTTGGATGATATTTCATTTTAATTTGTTTGAAAAAAAATCATAATTTTTATTTACATTTGTTTTCAAACTAATGCATACAATTAAGTCTTGTTAATCAAAACTAGCAATAAAATCTTATTATAAGATATAGAGTGTTTTTGATAGATTTACCTATTCACATATAGAAAAATGAGAAAATGTTCAGAAAAATAAATTTTTTATTTCTTCAAATGATCAATATGGAGAATTTGATGTAACTATATACCAAATATATAAAACACTTTATGCATTTAATGATCCACAATATATTTGTAATTGGATGAGTGTAAAAATGTTCTTTGCATTTGTTAAAATTGGCAATAATTTTGAACACGAATTGATAATGTTAGACAAAGCAATTGTTGATTTTCCTTACCACATTTTTATTGAGTAGATCGAGAAGAGAGTATGTTCATTCGACTTTATAGCAAAAAAGGAGAGTAAGTAATTGTAACACTAAAAATGGTTAAAAGTGAGTACGGATTTTACGATTTTGCATTGTATTTAGTATATAAGTGAATATGCACTACTCTTTAGTATAGCCGAATTGATATTTTCCATACTCTCCTTTTTCAAAATTATTTTGAATTTTTTTACGTATTCTCCTCTCGATCTACTCAATAGATTCGGTTGTTATTGTCTTTAATATAAAGAACATGAATACCTTTTTCACATGAATGAATGATGATCGATAGTAATTTCGATCACAATCCAATCTTTTGTATACATTGTTGTAGTGAAATGAAATAAAATGCCAACAAAAAAGAATAGAAAGAGAAAAAGAGAAGATAGACAATATACAAATCAATTGAGCAAATAACAGAACGAAAAATGTACGGTTATTATAATCGTTTAGTTCAATATTTGAACGGTAAACCATAACTTTCTATTGTGGAGTGCTATTTGATGTTTATATTGCGATGCAACTTGATGGACCTTCAACGGTGTAATGAAATTATTAATCGGTAAATTGACATTCCATATGATATTTGGCAAAATCACATGAAATGGTGATCATTGATGCATTGTTTGGCACATTGATGCATTGATGGTGACAATCACATAATATATTATTTGATATCTCGAAGAGCTCTTTTTTATTGAGAATAGTGTTGGTTCAATATAAAAATATTTTTATGTCATGGACACGATGCTTGACAAAACGTTGTCAACAAATTTAACGCATTGATTTAAATTGATTCAATTCGTAACGCACACTTCTCTTGCACGTACACACACACACACACCCACACACACATATTCCATTTTCGAAAAGAGAAAAAAGAAAAGAAAAGAAAAGAAAAGAAAAGAAGTGTATATACTATAGATATTGAGATTAAAATTCGGCCAAATTCATCTTCACGCTATCGAAAAAAACCAGACAAAGACTGGAAAACGTGTTTGTACCATCTAAATGTTTGTGCCTTTTTGTCGATCAAACGTGTTTAAATTTTTTTATTCAAATATAATTGTTGATACATTTTTTTCCCATTTTTTTCCCATTTTTTCCCATTTTTTTCTCATATTGAAACCGGCAGAAGGCCTTTCTACTGGTAGAAAACTTTTGATTTTTGTTTGCAGTATTTGGGCTGTTGTTGTTGTTTTTTGTTCGAATTAAAATACTTTGGAGAGGAAAAAAACAACAACAGTCGACAAAAGTGTGTCCAATACAAAATGAGAATAAACGTGAGTAATAAAATACTTAAACTTGTACATGTTGCTATATTAATAAAAGAATATGCACAAACGCTCGTGGCCGTCGTCTAATAAAATGAAAGTTTTACTTGGAATTCCATGTATGCATTGTATGCATATTTTTTGTCTATGATTTGGTTTCCAATATAGCGGCATCGATTGAAGAGTGTAATACCAGAAGAAAGAAAACAAATTTGATACGGTGTTCGATTGGAAAAAGGTTATCAAATGTATATATTGTGCAACGATCGTGCGCCAAAATATGAAAAGCGTTTTATCACGACAAGATGCATGGATTGAAGCTTATCAATTATCAATAGTGCTAAGTCAAGACATTGTTTCTTCTATCATTTTAGCATTTGAACCTGAATGATATAAATATAGGGCAATTGCTCACGCAGATTCTCATTATATTTTTTCTCTTTTTTTTTTAACCAATTTCATTGGTGCTCTATGAAAAGAACGATAGTTCATTCTTGTCTGTGAGGTGATTCTTTTTAGCCTGTGGATTTATTGAGGTAGTCAAACCGCGTTGACGGCATATTCAATTTTATATCAGAAGAAAAGTGTAACCGTTAAAAATAAAAGCACTTAACTATTAGCGAGAAAGTAAATTCGCACGATCGTTGATTAAGCTTTCATTCAGGATGATATTTTAACATTCATATAGTACAAAAATAAATGCCTAAAAAGCAACTTGGATCCATACATTTATCAACAGTAATGCTGAGATACAAAACTATTGTCGCATAGTATGCATAAACGAGGTTAAATAATATGAATAGTGCAATGTCGTTTATTTTTCTTCGTTTTTTTCTTCTATTTTGGTCAGTACACTAGTACAAAATTGTACTAAAAAATGGAAAAAACGAAGATATCATCGATACAATATTGCATGTGAACTAAATAGCAATTAAACATGGTTAAAAGAAAAGATAAATGTGCCAAAAGGTAAATGGGACAGTAGAAACAATCACCTTAAAAGAAATGTGAATTCAGCAAAAGTTGAAATTCCAGAACGAAACGAAAGAAAAAATATAAAGTCACAATTCTTTGAAAAAAGATCGCTACAACAATTTTCGTGAAAGAAGTAAAATGAGTAAAGAACACAACGAGAAGTAAAAAGAGTATGGAATCATTGCTACATTTATTTGATTTATATTTAAAAAAAATTAGTACACGGCGATCACATAAATAACAAAATATCATTTTATATTTTAGACATTGAAAAACTACGGTCCGTAGTCTACGAACACGAAAATACTAACTTCAAACACACGCACTTGATCTTGTTTTCGTTGCATTGGCATGTCTTTTAAATATTGGTGATCATAACATACTATAGTATCATGTAAACATCGTGCCGTTTTACTTTTATTTGGTGAGCATTTGCTGGGGCCATGAGTTCAAAGGTCATTTGAAATTGGCCTTAGCCATTTATTTCCAGCGATTTTTTGTTTGGTGAAAAGGCGTTCAGTTTCAAATTAGTTGAAAAAATTTTGGGCACTCCTGTTGATTTAGAAGAATTATGATTAAGTGAAAATGAGCTACGAGAAAATATAAAGAAAAAACAATACGAACAGAAAAAGCGAAATAACTAAAAAGAACACAACCCAAAAAAAAAAAAAAAACATGGATCATAATTATTTAAATACCTCTGCGTTCTCAGGCAATAATTTTGTCCAAAAGCAGATTTTTGGAATACAGGTTTTGTGTGTGTGCGTGTGTGTTTTTTCACCTCTTTCTACATTGCTCATATTAAATAAACTGTTTAGATAATAATTTCACACACTGAATGAATATAACACAAGTAATACCGTCATCTATTTCATTTGAATTTCATTTCATTATTCACGCATTTCCTTTACACACGAAATGACAAATATCAAACAAACAGATATGTGCATGACATGTGTAAATGCCATGACATCATGTACTGTATTGGTTTCTCTTTATCAAAATGTAAATTGCATGTGAAAAGACCTGTTTGTCTTTCGAATGTAAAACTTTTTTACGATAGTCACTGAAAGCCATGAAAAAGAAATTTTCAGCAAATTTTAAGCAATATCAACTCATACGCTAACGCTGGTAAATGTTAAAAAAGATAGTGAATTATTTGAAATGATTATTTGAACGAAAAACCACTTAATTATGATTTAAAACCAATGTGATCATCTTGTGTTTAGGTGGATATACTATTTGTTTATTATTTCGCATATTGCTCTGGATGCGGCTTTTGCCCCTTTGTGGTTCATACTCTTTTTTTTATCTTTTTCTTTCACGATGCGAATTTTTTCCATCGTCTTTGGTTAGTTGTATTCGGTCTTGGTTCTGGTCTAATAGCCAGTGTTGGAGCGTGTCTCTGTTGCTTCTTCTACTAACTAACAAATAAAACATGAAATATGACTTATTTGTATATTTAACAATTTCGATGGCTGTGTTTCTGTAAGTAGGTCAGACGGTTGTAAGAAGATTTGTTGTTAAGAATAGCGCATTTTCTTTGTGGAAAAAAAGTTAAGCCAACAATAAAAAATCATTCAAAATGATTTAATGTTTGTACCGTGACTCATTTTATTTTTGTTGTTGTCGTTCTTATTCGAGTTTTTATTTCGATTGTTTAACAATTCCTAAAAACATTCAAATCGATTAGTTTTCTTCATCTTCTTCTTCTCTTTCTTTTTCTTTGAAATACAGAAAAAACAACTACATAAAGATATTTTGATTTTAACTTTTGCTTTCGAACGATCAAATTACAGCGAATTTAGTTGAAAAATTTTACATTTAACGATTGCATTATTTTATTCAGGGAGTAATATGAGATACAAATATTCATATGAAATAAAAATATTGGATAAAAATATTCAATATTTTTCTTGCACACAAAAATCGTTCGGAAAGTATGTTTAGGTCAAAGCAAAAATTATTCTATGGCTGTGACCTAAAGTCCTGTACCACTCCCTGAAGGAGAATATCGGCTATTTTTATTTGATATTTTTATTCTATATGAATATTTATATCTCATATTACTCCCCGATTTTATTAAATAGCACGGATAATTTTTGACAACATAAGTCACAACACAACATTTTTACAAACGTTTTGTGACAAATATCAATAATAACCATTGTTCTTCATAGGTCAGATTTGACTTTATTCAATATATTTCTTGATAAGGTCACATGTTCCCAATATCATTCGGTATATTTCCATCATATCTTGAATCGATGGAATTATTCCGAATAAATTTTGAAGATTTTCTGCAAATACTAGAATTCGTAGAATACCAGCCTACTACAATACAAAAATTGAATATTAATATATATAATATTGATTGATGAACGACACAAACATTCATCCAATACTGTTAATTTCATATATAAACATAAAATGAAGTAGCACATTTCATTTGAAGAAATGTATAATTTCTTTGAATTGTTGTTCGTATTCTTTCCCTTTGTTAGAATGGTTTATGAAATTTGCATGTCTGTTTCATTTGGAAAATGATTGAATTTCAAGATACAAAAAACAAGTTAACAATATTTTTAATTAGATTAGATCATTTCAAATTCAATAACAAGTTCAATAATCATTGTCATTCTTCGTGTTTATCAAATCAAATGGATAGTTTTAATCAAATGGGTAGTTTTGGATAATAGAATATTGAAATTTAGTTCAAAAACATACCTCGTTCATTCGTTGTACTTAATCCATCAACGGTATAGCTAAAATCGATTATTGTTATTAACACAAAATATAGCACAAATATCCACTGTCCATTCAGTTGTAATTTTGAAGAACATTTTAATAGATTCATTGTCATTCGATTTAATTTCATTCTGTAAATGAAATGGATGAATTTGTGATTATTTGTATTTGCTTATTTATCAGACAATTTGGAACTACCGACGTTTACATCAAGAATCATCTACATGCAATGGATGTATTAAATACGCTTGCAATTTACGTGTCCTTAATAAGTCGAATGCGTTCTAGCTATTTTATTTTGTAAAACATACTATATTTAAACTTCAATTGAAATTGAAGCACACATTTTTAGGACAATAATGATAAGATGATTTGAACGCACGCTCTTTATAGTTAGAAATAGGCTGCCAAAACATGAGCTCAAATTGAAACTAAATATTAAACCAATTTTATTTTAAAAAAAATAATTTATGTTACGATTTTTTTCATTCCATACGCTACTTTTGCCGATTAGTTTTTTTTTTTTTTAATCAAATTCTCCTTCTAATGTTGTTATGTATTGCTATTTCTCTCACGTTCAATATTAATTAAGTTTTACATTTTCAAAACATCAATGATGTTGTCGAAACCGTGATATTTAATATTTTATTGATTACACATTGTTTGATCGGTTTACGTTCCAATTAATTGGTTCAATAGCAAATAAGAATTTTTATTCTAGTTTTACTAGTCCTCTTTGTTTTGCTTCAAATTGTAGTTTCTAGTTGTTTCATTCTATTTATCTTGTGTAAGCATCTATTGAGTTTACGTTTACAGTTTGATCATCATTGATTACACTTAAAGGTGAATTATTTTAACAATTGTCTCAAATTGAGAAAATATTTATACATAAAACAATAATAACAGCGAAAAACGTGCAAAGTAAACGACACTTAAAATTCGCAATGGAAATGAATAATTTTGGTCGAAACATAAATAGTGTAAACTATGCGATCGAAACAATGTCGATCAAAATCACGTACACTAGCACTTATTCAAATTCACAAATTATCACTGTGTACATTCGATATTAGTTTATGGTATGAGTCCGAAAGATTATGTGTGCTTGAATCGTAATGCAGCAGTCAAAATTTTTTCGATGAATCTCATATATGTTTCAACAATTGTTTAGGATGAACAATTTTTATGTTATATGTCAAACAAACATACGATGATAATAAAAATTTTGAAGTAGCTGAAAAACACCGTACAAGTTTCGGTTGCGTTGAACGAAAGCATCAACCAAAACCACAAACAACTTCTGTAACAATATTTTCTTCTTTGCGACCTTCCGCAATGATAACCGATATTCAACTGACAATTAAACTCAAGACGATTACTAAGCCGAGTCTCTTTTCTCTTGTGAGTGTTATAATACTCTGTTACAGTGTATTGTTGATACGTTTTTTTTTCATAATGTTTCCGTCATCAGCTTCGTAGTTATTTACATTTTGTTGAATGGAAATTCTTTCATGTATCTACTGAATTTTTGTTTTCTTTTGCTCACGCGTTCGCGCTACCATTGCTGTTTTTCTCTTTTCTCTCTCTGTGGCTTCATATAAGTAGATGAATGTCCCATAATAATATTGATACAGGGTGTATATCAACCAATGATTATTTCAACTAAGCCACATATCGGCCGTAGTTACTAGTTTGACGGCAATCACTTGTCAATTGCCTTGTGCGCATAGGTGCCAAGTACGAATGTGTGCATGCTTTCTTCTTTCATTCTTTTCGTTTATCCATTTCTTCGCGGTTTATCGTTTTATATGTTTCAAGTTCCACAGACGGTTGATTGTTTGTATTACAATCTTTCGTTTGTCGGTTTTGTATATTGTATGTTTCTGTGATTTCATGCCATACAGTACATATATTTTTTCTTCCATTTGTTTTTTTGAATATTTGTTTGGATATGAGCGAATGATTTTCTAAATACGTTGTTCTTCTTTCATCTTTTCTTTTCTATCTACTTTAATCGTTTCATTCGCGAAATTTTTACGTGTATTTGTAATCAAAATGCGTATGTGTGGTGTTGTTGCGTTTACAATCAAAAGCAAAACAAATGAAACATAAGCTTTATTTTTCTATTATATTAAATGATGAATAGAAAGAGATGAATAGCCACTATAACCATGACAGTGAAACAGTTTTTTTATTTCATTTTCTTTGTATTATATGCATCAAAATTATATTAGAGTTCCGAAGCAGACGTTATAGTATAGTTTGATATGAACTGAATTTCATTTCAGATATGGATGACATTTTGATGTACTGTGTCACAAACAAGAGATAACAACACACACATCGCATCATCTAAAGTGATATGGATTTATCGAAACAACTTTAAGCAAATTCCTTTCAGTTTGGACGCTAAGCGGATGATCTGTTTATTTTTTTTTTTATTGCACTCAAAGCTATTCATTTGACTTTTCGTGTACATTGATTAGACTTAGACAAAATCAATTCAGTGCTCTGATACAAAAATTCTTTTGTTGCACTTTATTTCATCATAAAATCAAAGAAAATACATTCTTTGAAACAAGAATACATTTTAAAAATATCAGCATTTTAAATACACACAATCTAAATGATTTTGATTTCTTCAACAATGAAAACCGCATTGGTTGAAAACATTCTGATTTAACATCGATTAACATCAGGCTTTCAATAGACTAATTATTTGCTATGCTTAAAACGCAGCTGTTGCTTGCTTAGCATCAAACACTTGATTTGAAGGCAATGTAAAGACGGGAAGACCTCATTGAAATCGCTAGTGTTGAAATTGATCCGAATAAAATGGTAACAAGCGTTGCTAATTCCAAATTAAAAAACAATAGCCATTGTATTTCAATGTGCACTAAACATAAGAGCTTAAGATGTTAATTTAAAAGAGAAAAATGCAGGCCAACACGCGGCTAATGCTAATGTAAATTAGTATAAGATTGATTATATGTTATCGTCACAGAAGCTGGCATAGGCACGCCAAACGAGTTTGTAGTTTATATTTTTTTTTTATTTATTCATGTCAAATTAGAATGCGGTCTGGTTATAATTTTATTGATTGTATTTAATTTTGAGTTGAATATAGACGTGAAAAAACGCAACGAGTGAAAGAGAAAAACAAGTCGAATGCGATGTCAACTGGAATAGCAAAAAAAGCGCATTAAATGATTTTTCATTTGGGAAAACCGGTTGAGGAAGCGGTTTTCTTGGTTAAAATAGTCAAGATTTTTCCATTATTTTTCACGTTTTGTATGGAGAGTATTTAAATGAGCCGCTATTAATCTTTCGCCTTGCTTTACGTTGTCTTATTCATCTTACCTCGCCTCGCCTTTTGATTCAACGAAGAATATTTAAAGCCAAAAAAAAAACAGAATATTTACAATAAATAAAAGTATGCTTTAGCTGCCGGCATCGGCGTGAGAGCGGAAAAAAATGGCACACGCAGAATACCAACGATGCAACGATTATGTAACGATCAACAGTAAATATTGGGTCATGAAGCGGTTACTAAAATAAAATTATTTACTCCAATCGCATAGTGTGCCGTTCTTAAACGGCATCCTATTATATTATCATATCTTCGCTTCATCTAACAACCTGACCATCTTCGCTTATTTTCTTTTTTCCTTCTCTATTCACGCATTTCAATTTGTTTTCATTTTATTCTTCAATTAGCAGAAGAATCAACACTTTGCCGAATTTAAGGTAAACGGAACGCATTTTATTCATTTTTTTATTCTTTCATAATACATTCACAATAATAAAATAGGTTTCATGTTTGACAAAGAAACAAATCACTTTATTTTATTTTGATAGGCTGGAAATGCGTGGAATTACTTCCATTTTGATAATTTATTGAAATAAAAATCTAAACCATTTAATAATTAGTAATTACTGATGAAGTAAATGTATTTCTGCACCACATACTAATAAAAGTAGTTGGTTAGTTTTTCCATTTAATTTCAATTTTTTATTATATTTATCAAATGAATAAAAATTTTACGAACAAAAAATGATGAAAAAATACACAAAACAAGTCATCGTTAGCCTACAACTTATTTGAGTTTCTGTTTTTTTTTCGTTTCATCGCTTTTCGATTTGTTTGATTCCTTCAAAGGAAATATATGTAAAAGAAATAAATTTATTTTTGATGGGTAAATTTCTCCTTCTCTTCAATTCTCACTCTCTCTCTCCTTTTTTTTATTTTGCCACGTGCTTGTTTAGTTTGTCAAAAGTAAAAGTGAACCAACATCTAATTAACTGCAACCATTTTAAAACCATAAATCTAAATCGAATATATATATTTTCTTAAATAAAAAAGAGAGTAGAAATCAAAACATGAAAGAAAATTAGTTCATTATTTGGATTATTATTATAATAAAAAAAAACTTTTATTTCGTTAAAAAAATGCTAAAAAGTATTGTTTTTATAGATGCAATTTTTCAATAGGGTCATTAGTGAATCTGATATACAAAAGAAAAAGAGTTGTGCATGCGAATCGATTGTTTAATATGTCAATATGTATTGAGTTATTTGCATGTGAAATGTTTCATTGATGTGATTCTCCTGAAAAAGTCTCTATTATATATGATATGCAATCATTTTCAACGGTTTTACAACGTCAGTTAAAGAAAAAATGCTTCGAGACGAAATTTATTTTTCATTTTAATTTTTGGAAATGGTTGTATAAGTATTGAGTGTTTATGTGAATGGTATTAACATTGATATTGAGAATTATATTGTAAAAATCAACGAAGAACAAGGCAACATTCACAATCGCGACTTGTTAGCTAGTATGGTACCGCTATATATATTGTACCACTGGCCTACATTTTTTTCTTCTTATTAAATGTCGTGGATTTGTTTTTTTTCTTTCATTTCTTTGGCTCTCGTTTACACCGCATGAATGTATTTAGTCAGCATGTAGATTGTAGAATGCATGAGACAAAAAGAGAAAGATAAAGAAAGAGAACGTCACACAAAAGGAAACACATCTTCAGAGCACTCTGAAGATATGATACGAATAGCGAGCTAATGAGTGTGCACATGCTCATAAGATTTTTTGTTGTGTTGAGTTGAGTTGAGTTGAGTTGAATTGAGTTGGTGTTATATGTTTTGATCTCAGTTTCTTACACATACACAGCTCATTTTATTCTCATTCACTTAATTTATTCTGATTGTTTGTGCGGCATATGTTTTTGGTCTTTTTCTGTTTTCATATATCGTTGTTCTTGTTACTGCTGTTGTTGTTGTAGTTTTATTTTTTCATCACTTCGTGTGAATGCCACATGGGTATTGCTTTTCATTATCATTTGAAAAATGTTACAATTCATTGTGTGTATTGTTTATTAGTAAATGTTCAATCATTTTGAGAAAAAGAAGAAAAACAAATATAAACATAATTTCACCCATATATCCCTGGTCCCTCTATTTCGTTGTTTCTGTTTCATTCATTTTTTTTTTCTTTTTCAATTTATACTTTCCTAGAAATTTAATATTTGATTGTCTTCATTTGCTCTCAATGATCAATCAAAAAATCCATAGATTTGCGATATTGAATCGAAGACAACAATTTATAATTACAATATTTTCGTTTCTTTATCTATTTTTGTTTTAGTTTTTTCTTAGATATTTAATCACGCATCGTATATAACTTGACTTCGTTTTGATATTCAATGTGCCGTTTTTCTTAAATGATATACACGCAATATTGGCTCAATAAATAGATGATCTTGGATAAATAGCGCAACGTGTTTATATTAGCTACTCTTGTAATTAACGATCACCATTCTCATCTCGCCATCGCTAAAAAAAATTCACATTTACAGCGATTTGACCTATTTTTGTTCATAACTTCCTACCATATATAAAATTTCAATATTTTGTTTACAATGTAAGTTGCCACTGCAGTGTGAAATGATCTAATTTAGATTGATTATTTCCATTAATCTGTTATTTCTTTTTTTTTTTTCGTAAAAATTTTCGAATTTTTTCAAGATGAATACTGATAATTTCTAATTAAAATATTTTTATGTTAACATTTTCTAAATGTTTAGATGCACATTTTAATTTTTTGTCTGTTATTCAAATAAATAATCGTGTCAACAAATAAATAAAACTTTAAATACATCTCAATCGCAAGCTGTGAAAAAATACAAAAAGCAATACATAAATTTCAGAAAAGAGAATAAAACTGATTAATTTAAATCAATTTCACTAAATCAAGTAAACGGGATCATTGCACCTTTGGGCAAATTGTCATACAATTACGCACGATTCTTTCGATAAATTATTAAAAGAAGAGAAAATAAAAAAAAAACAACCAAATGAAACCGCACGTTTCAAGGAAGCGTTAACGCGATAAATTTAAGATGCTTTCACTCAACTGCTTTGAACTATGTAAATAATAACAAAAATCTGAGAAGCAACCAAGGCTTTCTACTCGAATATACGATTGCAATTTAAATAAAATGTTAAGTTTAGTTGCTATTTTCCTCCTGAAACAGAACGAGAAGGAGAAAACAAAAAAAAAAAAGAATATGAAATTACATTTAAAAAAAATGTGCTCACGGAAAACACTTGAACTTGCTCTATGAAAGCCTCATGAAGTGATGAAGTGAATGAACAATAGGTGATATTTCACATACAATAATATTATTTAGTTACTCACGCAAAATGACGTTCTGTTTGTTTTCTCTTTTATTTATTCACTGGTTTTTGAATTTTTGCTTTTCACTTGTTGAATAGCAGTGAGTAATAAGTATACTGAGTAGGGTGGAGCATTTTTTTCATTTTTAAACTTAGGAAAACACTACTACTACTACAACACTACAACACAGATAATCCATTGTGTTCTCGTTTACTGTGTTCTCAAACTAGAATATTCAATTATTCTTAAAAGTGTGCAAAGTATAAAACTTATGAAAAATGATTTGAACTGCTGCAAAACGAAATAGTCGAAAACATTGTATTTGATTGTCTCGTAATAGCTACAAGGGAACTTTATATGAAACTCTCGTAAAGCGGTTAGTTTGCACACAAAAAAATGAAAAAAAATCTTAAATTTTTTTTTCGATTCTGTAACACTATATTTCATACCGAATCCAATAGTCGTATCGAAATATTCAAATTCGCATTCCTTATCAGCTATTTTCCATTAGATAATCAATAAAAAAACGACACTCAAACAATTTCATGCATACTGTTACACTAAACGTCAGTGCTATAGGCACGTTTACACATAAAATTGTATTTATTACACCAATACGAGTGTAAATGGGCCATTTACACAAGAAATTGTTATTAGTATACCAATACGAATGTAACACATTTCGCAACTGTCAATAGAATATTGTTGTCAATAGGTCCTCAATATGAATATAATTTAAGTAGATATTCATTGCAATTTTTGAAAAAATGGATTATATTTTGGTTGCGAAAAAGAGTTTTTACTTATAGCAAATATATTTGTTTATATGAAAACTGAACATCGCGATTATTTAATGTAAACTAATTTGACAGCTGCCATTTGTATTAGTGTAATAAATATAATTTCATGTGTAAAAGTGCATATATCACTGACGTTTCGTGTAATAGTATACATGAAATTGTTTGTGTGTATTGAAATGGAACATGAATGAAGAACTTTTCTAAACGAAACAACGAAATTAAATCTGAGTATCATAATAATGAGACAACAATGGAAAAGTTCTTTGAAGTGAATCATTGAAAACTAGTTTTATTGAAATGAAACATGCGGTGTTTTGTTGAACCTTTGGGCCGATGTTCCACTTCAAAAAACCTTTTTATTTTTGTTTCATTTATATGAATCTCGAGAATATGTCTAACATTTGCACTCAGTAATTCATTTAACTGCCTCAGAGAAGTCGTAAGTTATTCTAAGAGAATCTTGCACTTAATTTACCAAAACA
The DNA here is from genome assembly GCA_029041755.1 of Resseliella maxima. NCBI lineage: Eukaryota > Metazoa > Arthropoda > Insecta > Diptera > Cecidomyiidae > Resseliella > Resseliella maxima. Next base: position 59,354 of record JAQOWM010000800.1, read on the forward strand.
AAAATTCACGAAAGAAATTCGAAAGAAATTCGAAAAAAATTCATAATCTAGATCACCCTAATAAACTCCTGTCAAAACTTATTGAGAAAACTTTCAAAACGTATGCTTATTGATATATAATGAGCAGCCACTGTGTTTTTATTAGGAATAATATTGAGTATTGTTGTTACTTATGCGTATACGTTGTTAATTAATACGTAAGCATTGCGGTCCAAGTAGGCATCCAAGTAAGCAACGCTCAAGTATTCATAACAATGTACGATGAATAATTAATCTTATTTCTAATAAAAACACTGTTGCTGATCATGAGTTTCATAGTTGGATCCAACATTTTTTGTGGGAATGTTCATTTAGATGAAACAATCAAGATATGTGCATTAATAAACTGTACTTACCTGAAATGTCCATCCACCCTAACATACATTAGTATTTAACATACAAATTTATCGTTCGCCCACTATTCTGAAGCAAATTTCAAGCGAAATCGCAACACTTGCCTTTTTCAAAATTAAAGCGCAGTTTCGATAGTATTTTTAAACATGACAAATCGATAATGATGACATTTATTTCATTTAATCATTTCATAAAAAAACATTTAACATTCACAAATTCAAATTTTTTTTACATTTTCTCTCCTCATTAATTGTTTCCAATATGAAACGTACAAATCTATTGCTGTAATTTAAGGTTCAGTTCTAATATCACATCGCTATATTTTTGGGACTACTATTCAGTTAAACTAATATTTAAAAGAATATTTGCCAAACATCAATGGAATTATCGCATATGATATAGAGAAATATTTAAATGCTAAGATAATCATTCATTGGTAATTTGCTTTTTTTTTTCTAAGTTAAAAAATATAAATCTAAATATTAGTAGCCTAAAAATTAAATCAAACGATGTTTCTTAACCTACTAGTTACATTAAAAGGGCATAATCGCATCTGTAATACAAGCCAAACAGCAAACCGCTCTCGATAAAATTTCACTTATTTTTGAAATTACAGTATATTTAGGAAAGTGTCAAAAAACTGCTTCAAGAAAATATTTTTTATTCACAATTACAGCTGCTCATGAACCGAACATGAACCGTTCATGTTCGAGAATGGTTTCACTTTTATATTCATGTTCGTTCGGGTTCGGTTCGAGTTGTTCGAAAGAGAAAAAAGGGTGTTCATGTTCTTTCGCGTTCAAGTTCAGTTTGTTCATAATGTTCAAGTTCGGTTCATGTTTGTTCGAATATTGTTCAATTAACTGAACCAAATTGAACTGTTCAATACCACAATTAAGTAAGCAACAATAATTCGAATAGGTTTTGTTTATATCGGAAATTCCTATTTTTTCAAATACAACCGAACTATTGCTCAGTTGTTTTTCTCAGAAAATGAAGCAGTGTTGAAGTCACTTCAAAAAAGAAATTCATTGTCTCTTACGCCATCTCTAGTCGAGTACGGTGTGAATTTAAATTAATATCAAACTAAATTGAGAAAGTGTACTTCTATGCCGTGGGCAAGTACCTGAACGATCGATTAATGGACTACGGCAAAAGTCGTTCGACGTTACGTTGGAAGTGATCTCTATCATTTATACACTGAATGACACATACACCATAACGGAATGCAAACGACAAATCGTATCTTTTTGCCATTTCCGATGGTATACATTGATAAATCGCTTTCATGCAAGAAATTCATACGTTGATAAATCGTATAGATGGCATCAAGTGTGAAGAATTTGAACGAACAGGAACAAATCATATTTATGAAACAGTTGAATTAATTGAACAACGTTCAGAAACATTTTGTGTGTTCATGTTCGTTCGAGTTCGGTTCATGTTGTTCAAATTTGAATATATTGTGTTCATGTTCGTTTAAGTTCGATTCAAGTTGTTCAGAATTGAAAATGACCTGTTCATGTTCGTTCATGTTGGGTTAAAATTCGAACGAAATCGAACGAACATGAACAGTTCGGTTCAGTGGACAGCTCTATTCACAATCAAAAATGTGTGACAAATTGAATTTGACAAAAAAAACCAAAATTATCATCACACGAAAAAGAAAACTGACAAATGACATAAGAAATCCCGCTAAAATATGACATTGTGTGGAATCCATTTGAGTTCAAATATCATTTTGAAGTATTCTTTACAATTTTACATTTGTCAGATTTCAAGTTTTAGAAACTTATTTATTTATTACGAAACCTAAATTTATGCCAATATCCTAGCAAGCTAGTAAACATACTAGGTCATAGACCTAATGCGACATAAATTCAGCCTATGGTACGACTTTAGCAAAGAGAATACAGTCAGGGGTGGGGTGATATTAAAATGAAGCTTCAGTACCAAGATTGGGTCCGGAAAACCATGGTAAGGCCTCAGGAGATTCAGGGCAAATACAATAATAATTTCACTTAAAATTAAATTACGTTAACAATGTTAAATGAATAAAATAAAATAAAAATAAAGTGAAAAGAAGAGGAAAGATAGATGAGAAAAGAATAGCTTAAAACTAATTGGAAAAGAAACGTCATGTAAATTCTTCAATTTGAAAAATATCATTTTGTCATCAAAATTGTAAGGAATACCTCAACATGACATTTGAATTCAAATTTATTCCCAATTATGCCATATTTTAGCGGGATTCCTTATGAGAATTGTCAATTTTTTTTTTTTTTTTTTTTTTTTGTGATTATCAGAAAAATTGATGTTTTTTTCATCCGTAGGGCATAACAATAACAATAACAATATTTTTCAATTCAGTTTGTACAATTCCATTGTTATAATTTTCTATGGAATTGAATGCACTTATTACTGTGATGTAATAAGAATTTGAATTATACGGTCAAAACAACGTGAATTGTCAATGAATACATTGAAAATTATAGTGAATATATTTTTCAATAGATGGCGTTAGCAATTTGAGTGAATTTGTCCATGCGCTAGGGATGGTTTTATTATTGTAAAAACTACTATCAAACAAACGTAATATTTTGTCACACTTTTTAGCATCAGAGTGACTATAAACAATAGGTTTGGAAAAATAATAACAACAGAAACAAAGTTTATAATTTTTACACAAAATAAAAGGTTTTGCAATAAGAATATTATCATTTCCGAATTGAAAACTAAAAGCACATATTATTCCAGTATTTGAAATTAACTTATTATATAATTAAATCATAACGTACTATTCAAAATGCCTATCTCTATATTCAAAATGGTATCTCTTTTATAAAAAATACTGCGAGTTGAAGTAAGTATTTCGAATGGGAATACATTTTTAACATCAAAATTCAAGGGGGAAATCACTCTGAAAAAGTAATTTTCGAAATTACTTCCACAATTACTGTTTTAGTAAAAATTAGTTTTGCTATTACTTTTTTTTTGCAATTACTTTACATTTGGCGATTATTTTTGTACGTTTTCATACCCAATGCTTATAAAATGACATAAGTAATTGTCAAATAAAAAGTAATCGCAACAAAAAAAGTAATAGCAAAACTAATTTTTACTAAAACAGTAATTGTGGAAGTAATTTTGAAAATTACTTTTTCAGAGTGATTTCCCCCTTGTCAAAATTTCATGGAAACATACAAACTCGCATGTTCTATTATTTTCTCTACACGAACAAATCATTAATTCATAATTGCCCAAGAAAATGTAATTTATAAAATACAAAAATGTCATTTTTAAATAAACAGCCAATTGGCAGGAATAAAATCACCAGTTGTCCACATAAAAGATTTAGATTTCGATAATTGAAATATTGTAATGGATAATGGATGTTCGGATTTCATATTAATACTCTCCCATTTTAAGCAAATCACAATACTAAATATGTATATTTAAATTATTATTTAAATTTTAAAAAAAACTTAATTTGAACTTAGGAATTGCTGACAATCGTTTCTTAGTATTGAATCGTTTCTTCGAATTTCTTGGCAATTTTTGTCATCGTTTATCGTTTTCTTTTTAGTGATACGTTAATTCCATTGTTGGTTTTTTTAGATTTTTAAAATGGCAAAAAAATCATCTACTCCACTTTTTCTCTTTTGGTCATTGTTGGTTTCTTTCCATTTCACGCTATTAAAATTCATAGCGAAATTGCAGATAAAAAAACATAAAAAATGGTCAAAACTCACTACTTGAGAATATAGTGACTGAAGAGAAAATAAAACTGAAACACATGTCAAATGAATACGCAAAGCACGAAGAAGTCACCTTTGCATACATTGTACAAAAAATTATTGTAATGGGATGAATAAATCAGCAACTGCATAGAACATTTTATTCACGTATGCCCCACAAGAGAATAAAAGTAGGCATTTACTCGATTTCTCAATCTATATATTGTCATTTTAACAAAAAGAAAAAAAAAACCGAGATCATATTAAGTAAAATAGTGCTCGCAAATAACTTTCGGGAATGTGTTGAAACAATCACATTATTATTGTTGCAATTACAATGGCAATTTTGTAAATGAAACAAGTGCAGAAAAATTCCTCTCACGACTTAAGGAAAAAGTATTCTTTTGTATCGAGTGATTGCTGAGTTTTTTTAATTTTATGTTTTGAGCTCAACAATACATGAGAATTGTATTTTAATCAGACCATTTTGGATTCGATGCAGCTTAAAGTTGAACATTTGAATTGTATTCGAATTAATAGCCCGTTTTACAGACATTTGTTCACATCAATTTGAACAATTCACTGAAGCAATTCGTTATAATATCCAATTTGGCATATAAGTTTGCAAAGAGCATGTCTTGCAATTGAAATGAGAACTATTATTTATGTTGAGATTCGCACTAAAAGTGTGAAATTTCAAAGCGCATAGTGAAAGTTATAAAGTCAAGTTGTATAAATACATTATTAAACAGAAAAGTATGTGTGAAATGTGAAGAAGAATGGAACAATATGACAACCATGTGTCTGTTTTGCCTCAATTTCCCCATTCTTCAAGTTGCAACCTTCAATGAACAATTTTCAAATATTACACACAGAGAACGGCATCAGTGGAATGAGCGCCAATTATCAGTAAAATGTCAAATTACAGATAAATGTATATAAATACTGATAGAAAAAATTACAATTATTATAAAATATTGTTGGTATACCAAAAATTAATATTATAGTGTTATCAATCAATTGAATACCCTTGCATCTTTGTGTGTATAAAATGAAAATTACTAAAGCTTTGGACGTTATTTCAAATGTATGTTTGTTAATATATTTATAATATCACAATAATATATGGTACACCGAACAGATTTATTAATTGTTCTTTTAGAATTTCTTTTTATAAAAAGAAATATTTGCTAAAAAAAACAAATAAAGTGAAATGATGGATAATTATATGTATATTTTCTACTTTTATGTGAAATCGAATTTTTCACAAACATATTATGACTAAGCTCATTTCGAAGTGGAAATAAGGTAATGAAAGCCAAACAAACATACATTTTCTCTAAGTTGAACAACGTACTAACAATAATGATGTTCATCTGCAAACTAATCTTCAAAGTATATCCATTCACACTATGTATGGTGATTAAAACAATAGGAAATAACAATAAATAACAAGTAATTCGAGGAAAGATAAGAAGAAGCACCGAATTCACATGAATGTCATAAATATACAGATGAAAAGCATATGAACTAAATGAATATAATTCACCAAGACAGAAAGTGTAAAAAAGCGAAAAAAATACAGTTTTAATCGTCTAGACAATACGAGTTTTTTAATCACTGTGCTGAAAAAAAGCATGTCCCGTAAAAGAGAAATTAACTTCATTCTTTTGAACCAATAATGCCTCGGAGATTTTTTTTTATATTGATCATTATTATTATTGTTATTATTGTACAAAACTATGTCGCCAGGTGAAAACAAATTAAATTCTCTTTTTCTTTCCCTTTCATATTCACTTTTAATCTGCGCTAACATCATCCATCATTTGCATAAAAAAAATCCATAAAACATAGAACTGTGTGCCATTCGACGTAATGTAATGAGGAAAATTGGAAACTCAACATTTGCGAACGTCATTACTATATTTCAAATGAAATCGAAAAATTAAGAAAAATCAACTTTTATTTGTGATCTATCGAAATAATATCATCGAAAATGATAGTGATAATGATAATGATAATGAATGGGTGAAATTAGTCTTTCGCTTTGAAACCCAAATTCATTGTGGGCATAAACAGCTTTTGGAAATTTAAGATAATTTGCACGATAACAGTTTATTTCAGAGTTTTGTATTCCTATGAAAAAAGTGCTTACTTCAAATGACTTGTTACCTGATAAAAGAACCTGTTACATTTGTGCCTTTGCTAAAGTTAAGGCACAAACCATCCATTTAAATTCTATAGCAAAGTGCACATATGTGCCTGAACTGACGCCAAAGTGAAACAACTTCTTTACATTCAAGCGTAGATTCAAAGAATATTTTCTGAAAATATACAATGATTTTGATTTATAATAGTATACCTATCATTCGATAGCGAGAATTCATAAAACTTCTTCTGCTTAACTTTTCTTTTATTTTAACTGTTTTCACCATTAATATCCAAAGTTCGGGCATCATTTTTTGAAGAATAACACGTGTTCGTTTTTTCCGATTAATTGAAATTCCAACTGTGTTATTATTGAATATTATTCATATTAATATAAATATTCTACAGGTTTTTTATATATCAAGGATTGTCTACCTGATCGAGAGCGTTATTTTTCATAAAAATATATAAAAATAATACTTATACAAGTCTGACATATATATGTATATACATTCATCTTATTTGTCAAATTTTTTTTTGTCCAGAAAAAGTTCAATCCAGAAGCATCAGTTTAGACAGAGAATGATAAATATTAGATGCAAATACATTTTTGTATTTTTTGATTTTTTAACACAAAATTCCATCCATGATCTCAGTAAAGTATATTATATATTGTATCCTGCATGAATTCCTCACATGTTGGAAGTTGGAAGCATGTTTGTTCATAAACTTGTCGTTTAATAAAAATTCGAAATTATTTAATTCAGGCAGCTACAAGTTTCTTTTTACTTTACAAAGCTTTTATGATGAAATATATATAATTTTATTGCGACGAAGTATTGCTTTAAAAATCAAATCTATCTGATTCATATAGTCAAGCTTTCTTTAAATGTATTAGGCCAGACAATATCTTCAAAGCATAACTTCAGGCGTTCAAATCATTGCATAATAGATGGGAAAATACTTACAAGGACAAAACTGTAATGGTTTTATTCGTTGATTCAACGACTTTGAATGAAACAAGTAAAGCAATTTGAAAATTTTTCAATCATTTTCTTCTTTTTTTTTTTTTGATTTAATTATTTACAGAGAAAAGCCTACTTTAAAACATTTGATTTTTTTCATTCAGTTTGAAATATATGTATATATATATTAAAAAATAAATAGTATAAATAAATAATGTCGTCTCTCATAACCAGTCAAGAATTCATGAATTAATTATTATTATTTAACATGAGATGAGAATTTGTAGCTCATATTCGATGAAATGCAGTTCAGGAATCATAGAGAAGACACCTTATATATTACACCTAAGCACCATGTGATATTTTATATATAAATATATTAATTTACTGGGTCATACATTTCATTTCGTTGCCATTTCGTTTTGTTTCACTTTATTTGTGTGCAAATTATTTTAAATGCTTTCTTTATATAATAAAAACATTTTGAAAGTTATTCATTCAAATCAAAGACGAATTAATAACTGTTCATTTTATTTTCTCCTTGCTTTAATCGCACATCTAGTTCATAAGTTATCACTTGTGTTTGGGAAAAAAGTTAAATTAAATTAAAATTAAATTAAATTAAATTAAATTGAATTAAATTGAATTAAACATAAAAAGACATTAATTTAAATTGTTTTGTGATACATGTGTAAAAGAACGGAATCACAAGAGTTCATGTCATTACATTTTGTAAATAATCAACAAAAGGTAATTTTACAGAACACAGCGACCAATTACATGCTCGGTGTTTCACTCCGTACTACTCAATTTGAATGAATTTTATAAAACTATGTAAATGTCTTGGCTTCATTCATAGGGGCATTTGAAAAGAAGAAGAAGGAGAGCGAGAGAAAGTTATTGGAAAAAGAAAAAAGGAGAGTGCATTTGGCTCGATTAAAATTGTAGAATTTGATTGATCCATTCACGGAATTCGGATATTCGTGTATAAACTCCAGGCTGATTTGGCTCCGCACAACCTATTCCCCAACTGATAACTCCCGCTAAAAGAAAACGTTTATCGTCACGTTGAATCACCATTGGACCACCGGAATCACCTAATTTTTAACAGAGAGAAAAGAAATTCGTGACAGATAATTCACTGGAAAGTATCACAAATATATATATATCAATTCGAATTTACCTTCGCATGAGTCATAGCCTCCTTTTCGCCAACCAGCACAAATGAATATGTGTGGAATATGTTCAATGTAGCCAGCATTCCTATACATTCCTTCGCACAAGGTATTATTAATAACTGGCACAGAGACCTCTTGCAAAACACTTGGTAGCGGACCATCTATTATAATAAGAGCAAAAATAACAAATTAATATTTAAAAAAAATGTCATGACGCGTTTTTCAAGTGAATTGGTTTGCATATCAAACACAAACTGGTCTTAAAAACTATAAAATTTGATGATTCAATAGTGCACACGTATTATATATATATATCATTCCCCGACCCATCGGCGTCTCATGGGTAGTCGGACTACAACAAGACACAACGCCGATGAACGCCCGCTGAACATAAAAAAATTAACTTTGACTGGAATCACAACAAAACAAAACAAAACAAAACAAAATCAGTGACAATACTATCATAAAATCGTATTTATGAATTTGATGTGTTAACAATTCTCAGGATAGGAATGGAAAAATGCAAGCTTGGAAGCAAGCAGCAAAACCAATTAAAAACCCATACTAGTTTCAGATGTTTATCTCAAATATTCTCGCTTTTGTTTGACAAAAATTGGTTTTGGTCAAGATTTATGTGTCAGATGTACCTCATACAACGATGACAATGACATCAATAGATAATCCAAGTAATAAAGTGCTTAGGTCAACTAGCGCATTATTAAATATGAACTTGTAATATCTTGAAAGTTATCGACCCGTTAATAATTCGAATGTTATCAATTTATTATTATTGCTCATCTTGAACTTGATCAACTTTTAAAGCCGAAATGAGGTTACTAAATATTTAATCAAATGAATATGTGCAATTGAAATACCACTCACCTTCATATAATCGTCCCCAGCCCGTCACAAATGCGGTTCTTCCAATAAAATTCTCATCTGAATCGGGTACACAAACTGGAATTATGTTGGGTTGAAAAACTACTGGTTCATAGAAACGTAACAATGCCAAATCATATTCGAATGTTCGTGGGTCAAATTGTGGATGTGATGCTACGATTTGGACACGACGCTCTTGATATAAATACGGTTCTTCTTCTTCGGCCAAATCATATTCACCCAATCGCAACAATAAATCTGATGGTGGAACGTTATCAACACAATGTGCGGCAGTAATTGCCCAATTTTCATTAAGTAAAGCTGCACCGCATTTATGTAAATAGGTTGATGTTCGCCATTGACGTAACGATATCTGCCATGGCCAACGTCCAAATGATGCTTTTGATCCACCAACAATTCTAGGCTCAGGATACATGCGTTTTCCACAAACTGCCATTACAAGTAAAGTTGAATTAATCAAAGATGTTATCATTGTAAATTTATTTATTTTCTATACACTAATATTATCACTGTAAAATGTCAATGAATGTGTTGCAATGGTACTTCAGGTTGAGATTTTTTTTTTTTTTTTTGAACATTAATTTGCCATTTCAATAATTTAATTTTTAAATGAATGGAATTGAAAAAAAAATATTTTTTCGCAGATTTAAATTTTTGTGAAAATATTGTAATTTTTTCTATTTTAAATAATGTTTCCAATAGAAATTCCACAACAATTTCACAAACAAAAACTTTATTTGATAAGAATTTATTATTATAAACAAAAATTCCAGAAAAAAGGGATCGAAATTCAAACCGCGAACAACAAAATACAATTATTTCCGATCATTTACAAGAGGCAATCTACTCTGTTCTGTACATTTTACTTAACTGATGGCCCGAGAACAACATTAGCATCAGTAGCAATCATTTAAATAGAAAAAAAGACTCATCTCTATATACACAAATCTACGCGCACGAGCGCAAGTATAGCTGAGCTGTTTATTACGGGTAAAGTTTTTTTTATTGCTTGTCTTCATTGTTCGTTTTTTTTCGATTCTATATATATATATATATATATATATATATATATATTTTTTTTTTTGTTCTGATCATTTAAATGTTTGTCTGGCACTTTTCTCTACAGATATTACGACGAATGATTTAATGTATGAGTGTAAAATACACAAATGGGATTTTGCAAATCATAGTAAAAATAACGAACCCCCTTTGCATGGCATTGCATGGTTTCAGCGAATATGGCGCTAAAAATTTTAGAAAAAAACATGCTAAAGGAGGATATTTCATTGTTTCAAATTAGCCTGTTGATTGCGAGAAACGATACAAGATAGCGTTATCCAATTCAAATGTACATAACTTGTTATTTGGCAAGATAATGAAAAGTTATAAATTGCTTATTTACTGAATATGCAGCTATTAAACATTGTTAATTAAAGGCTCTCCATCTCATTTTCAAATAATGCGATTCAATGTAATTTAATATTCAATAAATGTATTACACCAAAGAAGAAAACTCGCTTATCATAAATGGTTTTGATTTCATTAAACTAATATTACTGATTTTGTCCTTGTAAAAATTTATCAAATGAATTGGGTTGATTTTCCATTTAAATGAAACAGCAACTAGTGTTGTTCATTAAAACATAAGTCATTTCAATCAGCAAAACCGAAAAAGAAACTAAAAAAAAAGATGATCATTGTTTGATGAATGGGCAAAATTCTATCAGCCATACGCAACCAAATCACTTATAACAATCAATTGATGTGCGTGATTGAAAGCAATTCAACACATAATTGAATTTTGGATCAACTTATGCTTACTAATTGCCTCTTATTCAACTGCTTATGTGTTTTAATTGACGATAGTTAGCACAAAAATAAAAAAGATATATTGAAACTTTTAGAAGGGCACAACGTATAAAATTAGATAATATGGAAGTTAATTTTCAAAAGGTCTAACGGTCGAATTCAATTTGTATATTCACAATTATCAAATACATATTTGCGTGAAAAAAATAAATAAATTGCATTTATTAGATTTTCAAAATGTAACTAGTCTTGATCATTAGTATTTAGTTGGGAGATGCATATTAGAGCAATCCCACTTATATATAAATGCATTAAATATATACCTGTGCATATAGACACACATTGTATATATTTGTGTTTGTGTAATTAAAGTGATTTTAAATAATTATTTCGCAAATAGCAAGTGAATTATATGCTACAAAATCTTTAATATGAAAAGTTAAGTTTAGCATAATACGTATTCGATGTTTTAAAGGAACTAGTTTGTGCTTTATTCATTCTTGTCATTGGAAATAACTCAAACAAATTATCAAAAGTTGATAAAATTTCAAAAAAAAAAAAAAACAATAGTCAATGGTCATTAACATCAAGTTTCAGTCTGAAAAAAAAACGAACAAACCAACATACATAGACAGTAGGGATATATGTATTACAATAAAAAAAAATAGATGCGTTATAACGATAGCTTTATGTGAATGAAGAGGGGAGACTTTGCGATTCCGGCTATTGTTATATGAAAGATTCAGAGGAAAAATGTCATACAGAAAAGTTCCGCCGAAAAATGATAAAAATACTTATATGCCACTTACTTGGAACACATTTTGCGTATAAAATACTTCATTTGCCACTTGTTTTATTCATTTTTCCACGGAACTTTTCTGTATGACATTTTTCCTCTGAACGCTACATATGTGTGTATGTAATACTTGGAGCTGTCAGGACGTTCTCAACCATGCGTCGACAAATGTGAACAACTTCCTAAGCATACATCTCCGTATATATTGAACTAGAATTCGTACATTATGTTGAAGTACCATCAATTATTTGCTGAAACAACTGGTGGTGATTTGATACATTTTCAAACCAAATTCTAATAAGCACACATTTTATTTAAATGCCGAAACTAAAAATCTTCAATCATTTTCAAGAGATATGAATTTGCATAATCATTTAACTAATTGATGGAATTCATTCTATGCTGTAATTATATCACAATTGATTGGATTGATCAACAGTTACGATGTTGCTGCCGATTTGGCGGCGTTACGCGAAATAAAATCAATTCATGACTAAATATAGAGAGCAGAAGACCAAAACAAGATTATGCGATAAAAATAAATCAGTATGTTTGCGCGCATGGTAATATCATCTTAAGTGAACTCCCCACAGATTGGTGCTACAATGTGCACACAAACATGACGTTTACAATAAAACCACTTAACCTGAATAAGAGAAGAAAACATTTCTACTACAAGAATGCATTCAATTCCATTCCATTCAATTGGAACGTTTGCGTAGAAATAAGTTAAAACATTCGTATCGGTATCTTTAACTCTCTTTCTATTTGTTTTTTTACTTTGCCTCAAATAATTTGTTCAATTTTGCTTAATTCCCGCTTCAATACAGATATTGTTGATGAGACTTAAGCAACTATCCAATGTTCTCTTACAACTAACTAAAAAAAATTTTTTTAGTCTGAGTAAAATTGAAACAAATGTAAATGACGCAAGAAAAAAAAGCAAAAGAAGAAGTCAATCCGATCGTTCACTTATAAGCACACGCTCTTTAGCCTTGAATGCTAAGTTCAATGATTTCTTTGTCACGTTTTTCTCTCTCATTTGGATGCCAGCAAAATACTCCGACTCATCTTAGCAGCAGCTGCTACTTATAATAATTATTATAACATAATAGAGGGCTGAGAGTTTTCTGCATTGTATAAGTTCGGGATATTTTGCTTTGTTATTTGCGAAATGAATTTTGTTGAAATAAATGTATAAAAAACAAATTTGTTTTTTTTTAGTGATACGAGTTCAAGTTGAATATTCCATTTGTTTTGATTTGCGATCTTTTCACTTTACTATCGATCATTTCATTTATTTTTTTTTTTTAGTTTCACTTGCCTTGTTTGTAGCTGGCGGTTTCAAGATATTGTGCAATGCTTGATGTTGTTGAAATGGCTTCCGTTGTTGGTAGATCGATGAATTCCAATGTGACATTTTCGACAGTTGAGTTTTCTATGTCGTATGTTTCAAATGTTGTCAATGGCAAGCTAGACGTTGCAAAATCTGCAACTGTTATCGGCTCACTTGTTGTATTTTCTGTGCAATAAAACGGTCATTGATTGAAATAATATTAAATTCAATCACGTGATAAAATAAAGAAATCATACCTATTTTGTTGATAATTGTTGTTGGTTTCTCGGTAGTTTTGATTGTCGGTGTTGTTACACTTGACGATAATGATGATGATGATGATGTTGTTGTTGTTGTTGATGTTTTATTGTTCCAGATTGTACTGGTACTTGTGTCCATAATAGAGGGTGGTGCAATTGTTGTGGAAGTCGATGTTATTTTTTCTTCTTCTTTTGTAACATCAACCGGTTTATATGTTGTTAACTTATCATTATCTGGCTTGACGTTTGGCGGTAATAAAATTGTTGTTAACGTTATTGATGGCTGTGTCGTTGCGATTGTAGGCTTTGAGTTTGTTTGATCATCTGCATATAAGAACCCAAATTTGCATTAGTTTTATTTGCCGAATTGCTAACTTAAGAAAAAAAGTATATTTCAAAAGAAATTCGCAAGGCCCGGCAACAATAGACGTCAGCGCTACCTGAGGTGGCCAGCGGAACTAATACTGGCACAAATTTGAATCAACGCAAATTATGTGGATGTTGTTGTCAATATTTTTGATGGAAAAAATTAAAAATAAAAAATTGAATCATTCTATTTGATTTATTTTTCGTATTGACATAAATTAAACGAAAATTAAATCAAACAATTAAGAAAAAATAGATCATCCACATCCACATCATTTGCGTTGATACAAATTTGTGCCAGTATTAGTTCCGCTGGCTACCGTTTTTATGTCGCTGCTATGCAACTTTTTTACGATGCCAACTCTTGGAAATTCGTTCTTGAAATAAATACTCACCAGAATGCTCAGCTGATGGTGATGTTGTTGATGATGATGATGATGTTAAAGAAAATTTGTTACTTTCAGTTGATGGCTCTCCAATAGTCGAATTGAACTTTGACATTGTCGAGCTTCCAAGTGTTGTAGATGAATGCGATGGCAACGGTGATGTTATATGATTTATAACATTTTCCGTTTCACTGATTCTAGTGATCATTGTCGTTTCTTCAAGCTCATCATCATACATTGTAACACTTTCCGTTGTCATTGGAATTTCTTCATCATTTATAGTGTTTGTAAAGGTAGTCGTCTGTGACGATGATGCTTTCGGTGTACTGGTTGTGATAGCTGTTTTTTCAGTAGTTATTGTTGATGCAGTTGTATGTGGCTTTTTCGTTGATGCTTTTATGGTTGGAATATCAATTGTGCTGGGCATTGTTGTTGGTTTTTTGGTTATGGGAGCTTCACTCGCGGGAATAATCGGCTTCCTCGTTGGAAACCGAGTGGTCTCAGTTAATTGAATTGATGATGTGATGATCTGTTTTTCCGTTGAGCTTGATATCATGCTTGAGGACTGTGGCTGTACACTTGGTATTAAAATCCATTCAGGTGGGTGGTCGGTTTTTACTAAAATGTCAACGAAATCATTCGAAATAAACAACTATTAATAAAACTTCCACAAATTAATGTTGAATGAACTCGGATTTTAGAAATTTATTTATAGATTAAGAATTGGAATACTCAATTAATTCATTAATTCTTTGTAAGTGTTTTTGATAAAATTGTAATTTGTTTTTAGTGGAGATTAGAAAATAATTAATATGGGAGATAACATATTGTATATAAACTATTAATTAGTAACCTACCGGTTTCGGTGTGTGACCAGGTAACCAAATCGGGCACTTGGGTTGTTGTTGTTGTTGTTGCTGTTGATGTCGTTGTTACCTTTGTTCCATTTATTTTTGGGAGCGGTGTCGTTGCTGAACTTGAAACAAATGATGTTGCTGTTGAGATTGGTTTTTTCTTTTGAGGTGGCGTGGATTTTGATTTGGTAGATGTAATGATTGTTGATTGTGTAGTAGAGGAAAGCTTTGTTGATGTCGTTTGTACTGAAACTAAATTTAATGAATCCAATCATTATTATAAAATAAACCAACAATTTATATTAAAGAAATAAATAAAATACAAACCAGTTGTAGAATTGTTTTCCGTCGTTGAAGCTGTTGTGATTGGTCTTTTCGATGTTGTTTTTTGTGGTGATGGCTTAGCCGTTGCTTTAACTGTTGGTTTAGTTGTTGGTTTAAGTGTTTGTGTTTGTTCAGGCCGTTTTGATAGTGAAGTTGAACTAATTGGCGTATGTTTAGTTGAACTTTGTACATTAGTTTCTTTTTGTGTCGTACTGTGTACAGTTGTGAGTGGAGCTTTAGTTGGTAATGTATTTTTTACGGTAGTGGATGCTATCGCTTGAGTCGATTGGATGGTTGTTTTTGGAACTGATGTTGTTGTACGCCTTGATGGTTTCTTTGTCGTTATAACACTGGCCGATGCAGGGGATGGGAATGTTGTTTCTGAAAATGAAAATGAAATATACATATATTACTTAAAATTCTATTTTTTTCATAATTTTAATCAACAATTAATTTTCATTCATGAATGAAGTTTTGATAATGATTTTTCGAAAAAGAGAAATCTTATTTTTAATTATAAAATTATGAGCAATTTTTTCATATATATTTTCGAAGAAAATTTTTCAAATGCTCAAAAATGTGTTTTACACATGTAAGAGGAGATTAGTGTAAAACGTTTCATTTCATATATCAAGTATAAATAGTTAATGGTACTCCCAACTCTATTTTGATAGAATTTTTGATAAAAAAAAACATACCTTGAACGGATTGAAAGGTTTGCAATTTGATATTTTCCTCGGTTGTAATGGGTAATTTTGACGAAATAGAATTACGAATAGTGGTTTCAGGCAGTTTTTCGATAATTACTTGCTCATTACTTGCTTCGGTTTTACTCTCGGTATTTAGAATTGTTGTAATGGGAACAAGTTTAACCGTGGTAGTTTCCGGTTTGAATGATGATATTGGCCTCGATGGAGACGTATGCAATGACGAGGAATTATTTGTTATTGTGACTTTTTGATGATTTGTAGTACTTAAAACAGGTGGCTTATGCGATGTTACTGGTCTTTTAGTTGTGCTTGAAATTCTTGATGTTGATGGTATTATTGAATGAAGTGAACTGACTGTTGTAGATATGATTGGCGAACCGAACGAAAAATGCGGAATCGTATTTTGATCGATACTATTTTCAACAATTTCTGGTTCAACGAATTCAGCGTCATCCTAACAAATAGAATGAAAGCAACATTTAACCACATTCTTACAGACAAAAATATAGAAAATAAAAGAAAAGAAATGAAAAAAATATTCATAGAATGAAAATAACTACCTTTAACTGACAACATGATCCAAAGTAGAAACGATCGATACATGTACCCAAATGCGTTCCATTCGCTTTGATACAATCTATGGCAAACATGCAAACACCTTCTATGCCCGATCGCCGAACTACACACGGCAAATGCCTGATATTCCTACCAGATTGAATTTGAACTAGTAATTGATGTGAAAAAAAGGAGAATAAATTTAAAAGTCTGTCTTTATTTACAATTTCTAAACATATCTCTCTATACAATAGAAGTTAACGACGATTAAGTTATATTTTCTGAATCCAATGAAAACCAACAAAAAGATGGTATGAAAAATATGTGCTTAAAATTTTCAAACATAAATAAAACAAACATCATATTGAAACATAGAATGTTCCTAGAATGTGTTCCTAGAATTTAGCCACATGACGTAATAACGTATTGAAAAATTTATATGAAACTCACTTGAAGCGTGGAATGGTAGGTGAAATGATTCTCATGGGACGACATTTTTTCTTTTTCGTTTGTTGATACGACGAAAATTCCATAAAACTTGTTAAAAATCATTCAGATGAATGTTATATCATTTGAAAGAAAATCAACACCTTTGAATTATCAATGAATGTTACAAAGATATAAAATGATTGTGCCTTAGATTTGCGATCTACTATTAATATTCTCTTCATCTTCTATCTTTTCTGAGAGAATGATCTAATGGACGCAAATTTATTATGTGATTGTGTGATTCGATTCTCTCTGTTATATGTTTGTTGGGATTCTCATTCACTAACAATTTGAATAATGGTGCACGATTCCGATGACCGCTAAGTTTATAAAAATGCAAAAATATCTCAATTGATAGCGAATATTGAACCGATGAAGCTGAACATCAAAGAGAAATGTTCGTTGCTCTCATATGTTTAACTGTATACATTTTACAACGGTACACATCAAAAATGAATAATAAAGAATATGAGCAGATCAGTTGAGATTGCATTACATGTGGATCTTTTATTTTATTTCCTTTTATTTTTTTATTTGAAAAATTTACATCGCACGATATAAATCGCGCATCTGAATATACTCCGAAAATTTAAAGATGAATAGGATGGTTGATGGTATGATACATTGAAAAGTCTTCATTAGGTGAGATTTGTGCGCGTTCACGCTCATTATGTAATTCAAATAAAAATGTAGAGATTCTTATGGAATTGTTGTAATAAGAAGCCTTAAGATTTTGCGAAAAAAATGCTCAACATGTTGATGAAGAAACTGATTGAAGAAAAAGAATGGACAAAGAATATAATGCCAACACAACTCGAGATTTGTTCTCATGATCTTAAAATGTTACAATCGACTACGTATGTGTTTAAGTAACTCATTAAGAACAGTACTAACGATATTTACTACAAACATTGTGAGAAAACAGAACTCAAGAATTACAGAATACGATTATAAAACGGGAAAGTTTTAAAATACTCTGAAGAAAAAAAAAAACAAAATCTACGAAAGATGTGAAATAAGCGACGAACCTGCACCATTTGCCAGTTGTGTCATAACCTTGGCTCACACATTACAAAATATTGACTGTAATAATATAATCGACTGATAATGTGCCAATTTCCCGTACAATGTTCATTCGTTCGTTCATTCATTCGGTGAACTCATCAAACAACTTTCGACAATCTGGAACAAGAACGACCATCGACAATAATATTTTCCGAAAAAATTTCTTCTTGTAAGGAGCCACGATTATGAAATACACGAAAATCACATTTGTTGCATGCATATATAATATAATATAATACAATATATATGCGTCTAAAATTAACGGTTCAATAATTAATGAACATTCAGGAAGAAAAACAGAGAGAAAGAGGCAAAAAAATAAATGAAAAAAAAAGAAAATCACCGATTGTGGGAAAATATTGCGTATTATTGCTAACCTATTTTAATACAAAATTAAGAATATATTTGGCCTTTTATGCGACCACTTCACACACATATTAGTCTTGCGTGGACTACTCTTCTCAGTCGCTTCACCGATCTGATCAGACTTGATTTGTCTTTTTTTTTTCTTTTTTCTTTGTTCACTTGAATTTTTTAACGAGTACATGCTGGGAAATTAGTCTTATATATACACGTATTGACACGCTTAAGCAAAGCAGAAAACAAAATCAAGTTTATTTTGTACCGTTATGCTGTAGTTTCTTGTATACGTAATATGAACATACAAACAGCAATCACAACAAATATGACGATACCGATGACGATAATAACGACGACCACAACTACGTGGACAAATACAATAATATCAAAACGTGAAGAATGGAAAACAAATTGACAAAAATGTCCATGAATAGCATAATAGTAATTTGAGAGATAGAGTAATATCAATATTACAATTAATGTATTTTATTTGTGATTTCTTTTTTTGTCATTAATATGCGAAGTAGTTATTTTCCCACCTGAATAATCATAGGATTCTATATCAAAAATGAATTAACACTAGGTCTTGATAAAATAACGAAATTTTATCTAATAAAATTGATAAAAGAGAAAAAATCAAGATATTTATCCTGTGTAGGATTAACAGCAAGAAATATAACTATATGAAATATTGCTTATTACCGCCTAAGGAACACAAATGTCCGAGTTTTGTTTAAGTGTTTAATAGTTGCAAATTAATCTTAAATCTCTTGTATCTGCAAAAATGCGGTTTTTTTTATTTATACATTTCTGTATAAACAAACTAATTTAATAGTTTTAGAAAGAATATGCGATAAAATAAGAACTAGGAAATAGTTTGAGATGCAGATATGAATGCATGGTGCTAATTCTTTATGAAAACAAGTACATGGAAAGTGCGCATATATTTGGCGTCTCTGCATATTAGCTGTATATGTGGAATGTACTGATAAAGTCTGCAATTTGAATGTTAAGTGGTTGTCTTCATGTCGATCATGTTATGCAAAATTCTTTGAATTTAACCTTATTTCGTATCATTTTTTAGTTAGATTTGAAGTCATTTTGAATCACAATTAGTTTGAAATTCTATTCAAGACTAAACCTAACTGTAAATGGTTTTGTAAATTTTCAGAATTTTTTACTTTTCTTCAATTTAGACGAATTGAATGTTTTACCTAAAACAAACTATGTAAAATTATTGAAATTAAATAATTACATCATCCGAGAGATTTCCTAAAGGAAACCACTTTTCAGAGAAAGTACAAATATTTAGCCAAAACATCTTCCGTACAATGTACAACATACAATGCTCATTGCACACTTCTATCGTTTTATTAAACATTCTCGTTTTCCACAAAGAAGAGTACGTTTTGAATTCAATCGGCATCATATGATGGACCATTAGTAAGCACAAAGAATATAAATTTTGAATTCATTTGGTTCATACAAAAACTCGAAGATTTACCTCCGCATTCTCACATGCCTCAATTTTTTGCGAAATAAGGTCAACAAAGTTGCTTCATTTGCATGTCATAATTTTACGTTTATTTTATTTAAAAGCCATTTCTCAATGAATCACTTCGATTCTCGGAAAGATTCTAAAGAACTCATTCTTCTTTTTGTTGGGTCAAATATTGTTTGTGCACTGTAATCAATGCACGGAGTGTGTATTCAACGGAAATTCTTAGAATCGATCGATAATGTAGAGTCTTTTTTATTATTGTTATTTCAAAAATATTTAGGTCATTTCGTTATTCTGTTTTCCATTTCTTTTTTTTTATTATTTCTCTTTGCACATTTCTATTTTAGAATGGATGGACTGACATCGATGTGTCACCATATTTATCGATACATTTCGATTTTACTGTGGAGAAAAAGAAACATAAATTTATGTGGGTGCGTGTGTATATAATATATAGTGAACGCCATTCCAAAAAACCAAATCATATGAAATTAAATGGAAGAAACGGTGAAAACAACAATAACAAAATCATGGTTATACATTCAATAGTCTCTTTGATATTGTCTTGTTTATTTTAATTTTGTATTTTCATGGTTCACATACAATGTACTTTCTATTCGTAATGGAGAACAGAACATTGTGTTAATAATTTGGGTTTCGCTTATAAATGGATAAAAATTCACTTGTTAGTTTGTGTTGTTGTTGTTGATGCCAATTATACTTTCGTGTCGGATTCCCATAGACACAAAAACTACAATTGTTTTGCATAAGATTATATCGGTGAATATTTGTTGTGAATAACACACGAAAAACAAAAAACAATAACATAAGAAGTTTAATCTAGTATTTATCAATGGCGCACAACTATAAATATAATTTTGCTAGGAGGTAGACACCAGTCAAAAATAAAGAATCCAGTACAAAATTAAGAATCTAATGAATCGTGATTTATACGGTAAATATAATCTCACTATAAAATAATAATCCGAAGTTAATTATGAATCCCGTGAATCTTACGAATCTTGAGAATGAAAAAATAAAATTCACAATTTTAACAATATAATATACACTGATACTAATAATATAATATAATATTAATAATAAGTCTATTGAAATGAAAATGAAGTGTGTATTGAATAAATAAATAATGCAAAAATTAATCAAATATTTGGAAAAAAAAAAATTTTTCATAATCTTGTCGTGTAGATTGAATCGTATAAATAGAAAACTTCATTTATTGTTAACTTCTACTGTTGTCGTTATCAATATCATTCTAGTTAGCAATATCAACAATATAAATTCTTGCAAATCATGAATTCGTATGAGTCCGTTAATCATTATACGAATCCGAGAATTCATAAGAATCCATTGATTCATACAAATCAATCATCAAAACGTGAATTGATTCACGTGTGTCTACCCCTAGTAATTTTACACGTCTCATAGAAAGTTGCAAAGGGTGCCAAAACTATTTCAAATCGACCTCAATCTAAAATGATGACCAAATCGAAAACCTGTAATAGGCAACTAAATAGTTTACGGTAAATTCGATGATCATTCTCATATATTTAAGCTCGCTTCTACACTAATCGATATATTACCATTTTTCTTCTTCTACTTCCTAGATCGCAGCTCTCGTGTTTATATGCAAGCGACTTAATCTCGCTTATGGAACGGGCAGAGAACAGAATTATGAAGTCAACCAAATAACCATGCATACTAACAGAAGAAATTGAGTGCGGTAAATAACCGAATGAACTGAGATAGAATATAACATCAGAATCATACAATAAAGTTAAAATGTAGTGACCCATTTTCAAATGAATCAAAAATAATTTCTCCCGCTCTTTCGATTTACACATTTTTCTTTCGCCCAAACGTTGAATTTGTTTAACACATTTAATTTTTTTTTTTTTTTTCGTTTTTTTCTCATCATCATGTTGTTGTTGATTGGATTCGTTTACGGTGATCTTCGTTTTCTCGCGTTTTTTAATTGAACATAAGAAATGACATACTTACATTGTGTTATACTAGGATTGTTTGTAAAAACGGGACTACCAAAATTTCGGTGAATTTGATTAAAAATTAACACTAGAAACACTTGTAGACTCCACCGTATTGCTGGTGATGAATACGATAATGATGATGATAATTGAGATGATGATGATGATGATGATGATGATGATGATGCTGATGATGATGATGATAGTAGTGATGGCGATGATGATGACGTTATTTTGCCTCGGCTGGCCATCTGCATCAAACAAAATATAAATAGAACAAGTTTCGATTATTCAAAAATTTAAATAGTTGTTTTTTATCAAGTTTTATGTTCAAGAACATGTTCATTCCAAATGAGAATTTGATGCATGAGTGATAATTTCTCGCGGTCAAATTTTCAATTTCATTGTTGATGTGAAAGTGCAATGCAAATCAATTTAATTATATCTTTCGGATCACAAAAGAGAATTGAATCCATTGAAACGAAAAGACAACGAGAAACTATTCCAAAGTGAATGACATGATAAAGTAGTAAAATTGATTGAGGTCATTCATGAGCTATTTTGCGAAGACAGAGTAATAACAGAAACTATTCAAAAATGACAACGAAAGAAAGAAAGAATGAATGAAAAAGCAACCTGCATTCAACGAAAAATATTCAAACGAAATTTCATTTGTGTTGAAATTGTTCTCACTTGGAATCACACTCGTGCGACAAATAAACGCGCATCGTGTGAACGTACGCCATCAAATAGCAGAAACAACAAAAAAAGAACAAAAAAATTCGGAACAAACTCTGAACGCGTATATTTTCAGATGAAACCAAAGTGAAGGTAAACAATATTGTCGCTATATTTTTGTTTTCCTTTTTGCTGTTGTCGATAATTCGAATAGAAAACAATGGAGCATGGCATCATTGTTGTGGTTTCAAAAGAAGTCAGATCACTACAATTTGTTCTTATATCACATGAAGAAAGCCAGCTCGGAAGAAGAAAAAATAACCAAAAGACTTTCACAATGATTTAATCAGAACAGCAAAATACCTGCGCAAAATGACTGAATATAGATAGCAAAATGTTTATTTTTGCTGGTAACTGTTTTTCTTTCTATTTTATTTTGAATTTCTTAAAAAAAATTGGAAATGATATTCATTTGAACAAGATTGAAAATTGTTTCTTCTGCTGAATCACATAATTCTGTTTTATTATCAATATGTTTATTCTGTACCATAAAACATAATTGAAACATAGTTTTGCAAAGAGATGGTTGAAAAAAATGAAACTGAAACAAGCGGCAATAAACTATTTCAATTGTATACGATTTATTAGAATTGGTATTATTGACAAAATCATACAAATCCATGTGATTTAACCGTTGTTACCTAAAGCACTCATGCCACAAAGTAATATTGAATGAATTGGTTGACATATAAAGCAAATGTGAAAGAACTCATTCTAGAAACTTCAACCATGATTGAATATTTTAAATACTAATGTCTGAAATGCTCCTAATTACTTAAAATAATTTTAAAAAACTGATTATTTTGATAACAATTCAAAAATTTTGCTTTTTCTTACAAAATTCTGATTTAAGTAATAAAGATTATTATCAACATATGAACATTTCGATTATGAATGAATTTAATTGTTTATTTAAAAAAAAAAAAAAAAAAAAATAAAATGCTCACCTTGAAAGTTCGAAATTTGTCTGTATTTACTGTAAACATATGTATTAAACTGAAGTGTTGAATTCAAGTTTAAGTTTGTATTCTTATCTCGTGTTTGTCTTCTATTTGTAATTAACTGTTTTTGTGTCTCTTTGAATCGATTTTTTTAACAATCATTGATCATCGATACTTTTGATGTTATGACTGTAGCTGAACTATTACGTTCTTTCACACCAATGTTTCGGTTTTTGCATACAATTTATTTCACTACTCGGTTAATTACAATTTTACTGGATCTTATTGCTTTGGTGGCATATCGGTCGGATTTGATATATAAAAACGTTTTTCGAAGTGCAATTAAATAATTGAATTTCTTAGAGTTTACCAAAGGTTAGATCATATGATCAAATATATTTCTAAAAATGATGATGATCTTGCAATTTGCCACATAATCAAGTAATGATTTTTGCACTTTACAGTATATTTTAAATTCACACTTTGCAAAACTTGACGAAACAGTTTGCATTTGAAAACCAAAAAAAAAAAAAAAAAAAAACATAAATAAATATAGAGAGTCAATAAAAATCGTGATGTGAAACACACGCACAAGAACCAATCAAACCATTTCAATGCACACTTCAACAATAACAGATTTACATGAAAATATTTTCCTTATAAAATCGATTAATTTGTTTTGTTTACGTTATTTTTGTCTAGGATATAAAGAAACTAAATGATTCAACGAACCAATGATCACACACGTTTTTGATATCTACATGTGCCGGTATTACGATATGTTTTGTTCTTGTCGCTTATTTCTCTGTGTTCTTTTTGTTTTGTTTTTATTTTTGTTTTTGTTTTTGTTTTTATTTTTGTTTTTAATTTATCGAAACTATTTGCAGTTGTAATTTATTATGATGCCAAGTAATTTTCACAAGCACAAATTATTTTATTCTTTGAATTGATAGTTGATCTTTTAACGCCAATATTCTATAGAGTATATAGCTATAATTTTGTGAGTAATTCGATCCCTGTTTAACTGCATCGCATGTGTGATTTATTAGAATGTCATGAAGCACTTCCACTTTGATGCATTTCTGTAATTTTAATGGAGCAAAAAAAAATGAATAAACAAATATTCGTTAATATATGTAGAAATGAAAAGAAAAACTTGGATTGTGTTAATTTGAAAGTTGTGTACGGTAATTTGATCATTTAAATCCTTATTATTGTGAATTTAATATAATTAGTCAAGGATCACGAAAATTTAATATCATCCATAAATGTTCATCATATCGGTTTTCATTCAAGTACAATATTTTATAACCACAATTATGGCTATGTATTGAAATTTAGCTTCACTCTATTAGCGAAAGGTTAAAAATTCTTCAACATAATTTACAGTGTACAAAGTTTGTCCATATAAAATTTTTTTTTTCGTTTTTATTCTTCTGATATTCGTCACCTATTTACTAAGTACTTTCAAAACCTACATTCGGCTTTCGAATTATCTTGATCAAAGCTATTTTTTTAAAAACAACTGAAGAATAAACAAATCCATCACGGATGGTCATCTACATTTTATATATTCTAATCGCAACACTAACCATTACTTAAAAGTGGGCCATTTCATTATATGTACCAAGCACAGATAAGTTTTTTTGGTTGAATTTTTTACATTTAAATCCAACACATAAATTGAACTATGATCTAAACAAAGAAAGATCAGTTGATAGTGATAGAGATAGACATAATAACACTTTGGCACTTGTAGATTCTATCATGAGAACCAAAAAATAAACGAAAAAAATAATATGTTGGAAATGTTCACATGAGAAATAACTCACTAAATTATTTGGCGATAATAATCAAATTACATCATACGCACTTGACTCGATTTATTTTGAGTCGGAAGACTAATCTGTTGAAATGTTTTTGCTGTTGTCAGTCTGGTTTAAAATTGAATCGAAGATAAAAATTTTTGGACGAAATTGAAAGAAAAAAAAAATGATCTAAATTTAAAAAAATTTTGTTAAACGCGTTGTCTCTTCACCAGCGGTGTCTTCTGACTAATCGAAAGAAATTTCTTCGACACTGAAAGAGTGAGCAACAATAGCAGAGGAACAACCAACCATTCACATATCCACACAACAGCAACGACAATCGTTAGTGCTCTTGCGAAAAAGCCATTTGATATACAAAGTGAGCGTAAGTATTAGGTTAAGTAGCATTTAAAAAAGACACAATACAATAAAAGACAAGCCAAAGCCAATGTGGCTCGTCGACGAATACGCAACACAGGTAGAAGAAGGTAGACAGACGCATACATTGGTAATAGTGCATAGCTCATCATACAATATAAAATGCGGTGTCTATACAAAGAGAATACACAGTATATGGAATCGCATCGCACATATGATAATGAGTTCTGCGATAGAACAATGGATGCCATAAATTGTCTTTTAGACGTCGACGGCCTCGCAGTGCTGCTGTTGTTGTTGTATGCCATTGTAATTCATAATACTTGTATGCTTTGTTCTGTTCTGTTCTGTTCTGATATGCCAGTGCAATTTCACAGCAATGTTGACCATCAACGAATCCATGTGATGGATTTAATCAAAACCATTTGACTTTGTGCTGCTTGAATGTAACAAAATAGATGAAAATCAAAATATAGATTTAAACACTAACATTTGAATTTTTGAGGAAAAAAAAATACGCATGGTGTATCTTGTTGTTTAGTATTTGTTCTGATTCTTAAAAGAAAAATTTCTTCTTCTGTGTTTTCTCAAGACATTCGTTATGATTGTGATCAAATGTATGGTGGTTCGACCATTTTTCTACTACGTGTTTATGTTCGTATTAGAGAGAAAACATACATATATCTATACGATCTACGATCGGTACGCGATCACAACTAAAAGAATATAAATCAGAAAGCAAATACAAGCGCACGTTCCATCCGACAATAAATAAAGAATACAAAGATTAGTAGAAGAAGAAGAAAGCGAAATAAAAATATATTTGATTAAGTAAACGGTTATGCTAACGGTTCAACAGTTGGTTACGTACATGTTACGCGTATATGCTTGTTTTATTTCATTTCATCTTTCATTTCATCTTTCATTTCATCTTTCATTTCATTGTTTGGTTTGGTTTGGTTTGGAACTGAAATCAATATGTAGATGAACGTTTAATTAAGTAGCATAACATAATATGCGCAGTTTTATTCATTTCTTGCACTTCCACACACACACACACACGCATATGCACAAGCACACGCACACGTATTTAAATCAAAAACACATATGCCACCAAGACATCAAAAAACACGTAAGATTTAGCCAAACAAAAAATAGTTCGAGGCTTCTTGGTGTAGGAATTTCATTCTTCATATGCAAAATGGATTATAAAATAAGGAATGGGATTAAAGAACCGACCATAGGTATATGAAAAATAAAACGATTTAGCCGTGTAACGATTGTTGCCTATGGTATTTTCAGATTTTTTTTATTATCATAAACAGTTATAACTGCTCTTGTTTTGATTTAATTGGCCACTTTTTTGTCCATTCAACTTAAGTTGAAGACACAAAAATGTCAAGAAAAAAGACAATATAATTACAAACACGATTGTTCCCTAGGGGCCGAAAACATAAACGTTTCGTCTATGATTTGACAATATTGAGCAATTGTGTGCAAAGGTCTATGTAATATTTTCTTCGAAAAACTATTTAAAATTCGGAATAAAAGTACGTATTTTAATTTTGTCTCTTTTTTCAGTTAAAAAATAGTACATTGTTCAGTATTTTAGAAGATAAAAATAATGAGAAAATGATAGAATACTCATGTCCACATTAAAGCTGTTGTTTTTTCGAAAACCATTCACAATAATTCAAATATTATAGTAAATTTACTGGAATATTGTGAAAAATGCTCCATCTAATAGAAACAATTTAACCAATTTAAAAACAAATTTCCAATCCCCTAGTCTTCTTCAAATCTTGGGCGAATGGCTTGAAAAGTTGAATAAATCAATTTGGAATTAAAACACCTGAATATGCACAATATTAACCAATTTGAATGATAGAAGCGATGCATAGACACCATTGTTTAGTACGTGGTGCATAGGCGCATTAAATAATTAATATGACAATGCAATTATGCAGCGTATATTGTCAATAAATTAGCGAAATTCTTTATCAACAAAAATGTATAAAAATATTCGCATTCAACGACAGAAACAACAAAAAATTAATACAATGAATATGAATGTGGATAAAAATTCACGAATAAATAGCAAAAATAGCAATACAACAATGGAAAAAAGGAAAACATGAACGAATGGTATGGAAAAGAAAATCAGTATTTTAGAGTATGCGAGCGAGGCCTTGACACTGAAGACGTTTACATCAAGTTGAAAGATAATCAAACCAGATCTATTGTGTGCAACAAAAGTATTATTCTTCGTCGCTTATTTTGACCTCTTCTCGGTTATTTTCTCTGTTCTCATTCGACGACATCAGCGTAGTTGTTACTAATTTACGTTTTGCTAAGCTGGATAGATTTTTATGTTGCTTTTTGAACAGTTTGTTTCAGTGTATACAGATTAGACTGGCCATTGCATTGGTTTCAGTCTATTGATCGCTATACATTTTAACATAAAATTGTTTTTAATGTTTTGATTTAACATATGTATCGGCTATATAGCCGAAAATTCTTGATTAATCTATTCTTAAATGGATTTACGGTTGATCAGTTTATTTTGTTCGTATTGATCTTTTATTCTTTGCTTTTGATCGGAATAAGAAACATAACAATAATTATACAGCGAAGAGTTTAACTTTTCAATATACGCCGTAAGCATCACATTTCTTGTAAAAAAGCATTCTTTTTGAATCAAGCCAAATCTATAATAGTTGTAATTAAAATCAGAGAGCTTTAAACAAAATATTTCCCCCTTCAAGTCAGTGACTTGAACTCACATTAAAAGTAAAATATTCGAAACTCTTCGAATATTCTGTGAAACGGAATGTCATCAATATTTCGTTTAAAAACTTGTTTTGTTCATTTTCCACTTCTATATTGAAATAAAATCATTTTTGCGAACATTTGAATATACATTAAAATGTTTTAAGTAATAATTAATCTAGGGGAATTTATGGAATAAATATCCGTAGAAATCTGCAAAAAATCTGCTCAAATTTTCTAGCACTAAAACATCAAATATTGAGTGTTGCCTACGAATATTTGCGGATTTGTAGCAGATATTCACTCTATGATCACGAAGAATATCTGCTGCAAATCCAAACTATCTGCAATATCTGCAACACATCTGATTTGATAAATTCCCCTAGTAATTAATACTGTTTACCGAATAAGGGACAATTTCTGATATTCAGCTAACATCACCTTGAATACTTGTCTAAATCAGAACAAAGTACAAAAATATTTTGTTTTCCGTAACTCAAGTTATGTTTACGTAATTTTTGAATATTATAAACAATTAACCAAATAAGCAGTTTGTGATTTACGAATCATTATGATTCCTACTGATTCGATGATGTGTTGATATCACTACCTCTTTCATGAGGTTTGAAATTCCTAAATAATATACTATTTATTCAAAATTCACTACATATATATTAAAAGTTGGTAAAATGATTGTTATTTTTGGGCTTTTTCCCAGGAGATGGACATATAAACCTTAATACATTTTCCCCACATTTTCCTGAAAATAAAAGTGACGAATTCAGAAATATTATTTCTTTTCGTAATATTACGGATGGAATTCAATAGCCAGGAAATCCAATAAACTCTCAAAGAATATCAAAGGTCATCAGCGAATTGAAGTTTGAATAATAAATAAAATAATATGCAATGTTTTCTGTTTTACAAAGTAGTATAAAGATATTAAATATATTCTATTTTCAATATTTTTCGTCAATATATGTTTTTCTTTATTTCTGATTACAGTATGAGCAAAACCATAAAGTTTTACGTTTTTCCCAAAGAAAAAAATGTTCAATAAATGTTTTTGCTTTTAACTCGGTACACAACTATTTTTTTTGCAGAAGACAAATTCTATTGAAAAACAGTCTGTCGAATGAATTTCAGCTAATTTTTCAAACTCAAACTGTTTTCAAAGTAAATGAAATCATAAATCAATGAAGAAAAGAAAAAAACGAAAACAAATAACATGTTCAATAGAAGCATTCATGTTTATAGTTTCGAATTTAATCTGTTAATCTGTCAGGAGTGCGGCAATATATTTTTTTTCACAATTTTGTGGTTGAAAAAAAACTTAAATAAATGATTACATTTTATATGGGAAAAAAATAATTTTGGAGCTTGAATGAATATTGACATATTATGCGCAGTTGCATTAGACAACATGTTCTAAGCATTTTTGTCTTCTTCCATTGGTGTATCTTGTTGGGATTCATCTGATTTCTCCTTCTTTTCGGTATTTTTGGCATTTGAGCTGGCATTTTTCTCAAGTGCTTTTACGAATTGCTCTAAATCACCAGTATTTGCGGCTGCAATTGCTTCCGAATTTAACTGGAATTGTGAAACAACTGGACCAAGCTGACCTGATTGTAAAGCGGTTGAAAATGATGACAATGCTTGTTGGAATTGCGGTGACTGAATTGTATCTTTCAATTGTTTTTTATCATTATCTGATGTATCCATCGATGGTAAATGAGCTACTAATCTACCTAAAAATTTGGTGAGATTCACAAGATTAATAAAGTTAGTATATGAATAGAAGCGTGAAAAATAATATTTCAAAAACAAAAATATGATTACATACTTCGTTCAGATTCACTTGTAGTAACTTTATCGAGAGCTTCAGCATTAATTGCGCTAGCTAAGTCAATTGATCGGCCACCGGCAGCTGCACCATCATTGCCACCTTGCAAGCCAGATAGCAAATTTTGCAGATCGGACAAAAGCACCTTTGGACCACCACCAGTACTTGACGTATTGGCAGTTCCTTCCTGACCATCTTCTTGACCATTTCGTCGACTGGATGCGGTTGTTGTTTTTTTTGGCGCTTGCGGAACCTTATTACAGATAAAAAGAAATATTCGTATAATTTGGCTTTATAAAATTTGGAGAGATTTTTGACTACATTTGAAGCCGCTGTTGAAGTAGCTGGAGTTGTTGGTGAGTTTGTGCTAGCAGCAGTCGTGCCTGATGTACGACTCCCTAGATTTCCTGCTCGGGATGTTGAACTGTCAGATGAACGGCTATGAAGATAAATATAGAAAAATTTTCTCAAATACATAGTAAAAAAAACTAAAACAACAATTCCGACACTTACTTTATTGAGCCTAAAATATTACTGAGTCCACCCATTTGGCCTACACCACCAAATAACTGTAACAGCTGCTGTTGTGACATATTGTTCAGCATATATGATAGGTCATTTCCATCATTGTTGCTACTACCACCACTACGATTGGTTGATAAGCTGTTTACAGACGGTGGATTATTCATAACATCGTTAATGCGTTGACACCATTCTTCATCTTTATCCGATTTCGGTTCTTGCATCCAAAAGAACAAACGTGCCGATGTCGATTTAAATTTTAGCAAATAAACACGACCAGTTTTGCATTGTTCCACACGCTTAAATTCACAATCATCCGGAAAAATGATTAAATCATCCTCGACTTTATTTGTGGTACGATTTTTCCAACAGAAATGAATCAAACCATCATCCGCTTGATACACATAAAGTAATCCTTTGCGTGTATCCGGATGTACCATTTTACCAACCATTGTCATGCGACCAGCACGGAATTCAACCAAGTGACGATTACCACCTGATGAACCTGGCAACGAACTATTATTTCCTATAATATGCAAACATAAAAAAGGAAATCGATAAATTACAAATAAATTTTGTAATTGAAAAAATCAATCTCTATTCCAATTGAATGTCACATTTACCAAATATTGGACCAGCCATTTTATCTCTTTTTGTTTAAAAAATAAAAAAAAATCTCTCGCCCTAACAAGAATGAAACGATTTAACTTAGCCAGTCAACACTTTTACAAAGTATGATCAACAAAATGATGTCTCAGAACAATTTAAATTATTTGAATAACTTTTGCTTTATTGTTGACTTGAAGAAAAATATTTTTGATTTACTTCGACTTTCTTTCAAAAATTGCAAATCATCGATGATATTAGTTCGCTTTCATTCAGAGTCAACTCATAATTCACCTCGATTCATCTGTCATTGTGTACTAAAATAACTTACAATTGCACCACACCAAAATGATGTGTTGAATTTTGTACATTTTACTTTGAATTGAAAAATTGTCAAACTTGCAACTTTATTTCAATTCGAATTCTCGATTTATTTCATTCTTAAATTTTAATTTATTTCAAATTAGTTTTGAATTTAATGAGTTAAAATTTTTAAAGATTCAAATTCAATATTATGAGCTGAAATTAATTTTTTTTATATCAATTGATGTGTATTTCAAGTGGTGTCACATAGTAAGCAAATTGTGAACTACGCTTAAGCTAACATAAACGAAAGCGGTGAAAAATCAAAAACGAAAATTGTAAATGTGATGAAAAAAAATGTTTATATAAATGAATTTAATTTTAATGAATTACAAAATAAAAACATCTAGAACAATATCCGGCCAAATATTCCACTAAAAAGACGAAAATATGCAACTACATTTAATTTAAAATAATTGCAAAGAAAATCTGTAAAAAATAATCAATAATTTCATGGAAAATATAATAGTTTTATTTACACAAAAATAGTTTTGATTGTCAACATTTTTAATATTTCATTTAATAAATTTAATTTTAGCTAGAATATTTATAATCTTTTTAAATTATTCAAATTGTTAGTAGTACTTATTAAATTGATTTTTTTTATTGGTAAACAATAAAATTAAAACAAATTGGATCGTTCAATGAATCTCTTTTTTTTATTCATTTCTACTTTCAATTCTAATAAATTGTGGTAAAATTATGTTTTGTCCCTTTTTTTAATGGATACAAAAATACCATTCACTCGATCGCATATTGCATGCATGCATGTTATTATCACATTTGAGAAATAAAGTCAAGTGGTAAAAGAAAGCACATGCAATAATCCCATGATTGATTTGGAATTTCAACGCATTCTATTATATTGGTATTACTATTCTTGGTAAACCAATAATGTATATTTTGTAATTATTTTTTTTTTTTCTTTGCTTAAATCTAAATAAATTAATAATAAACATAAATATTGATTAAAACTCGTCTTTTCCCATGACTTTATCAATCCAAGGCACAAATTTTTGTATATTTGTATAAACTCCAGGTACTGAAAAAGAGAACAAAATTAATTATTTGCTTTTCCTAAGTCAATGAAAAGCTATGTGAATACATACAGTGTTCGCGACCGCATCCAATGCCCTGATAATGAAGAGAGAAAAAACATTATAAATTGTTGTTTCTTTTCATAAAATTAATAAGTAATTTAAAATATACCCAGGAAACCAGGCCAATCAGCGTTTTTCTTCCATCTAATGAAATTGTTAAAGGTCCTCCAGAGTCGCCTTGACAACTGTCTCTTCCTCCCTGAACATATTTTAAGGAAGAAGCAAGTAAGTATTAAGATTAATATTTAACTAAATTTTGTGAATGAATTTGTTCACCTCTTTGTAACCGGCGCATAGAAACACATCATGAATTGTTTCTCGTCTACCTGCAGCTCGGAACCATCGTTGGCATCGATCATTTGATATTACTTCTACATCAACTTCCTATGAATTTTAGTAAAACTCATTTAGAATTGTCTGTATAAAATATATACATTTTATTTGGATGAAAACAATTGAAATATACTTGTAAAACCGATGGAACAGTGCTTTGACCATGTCGTGTTCGACCCCATCCAGCAACAGTAGCCTTTTTACCAACAAGTTTTGATGCTTTTGGTGGTAGACACACTGGCAGTATGTGTTGTTTGAATACGACGTTTCGATCAAGTTTCACTAATGCAACGTCATTTTGGAAATCAGTTGGGGAGTAATTTGGATGTACTTCTTTTCGTTCGATACTGTACTCTTCATGATTAAGTCTTTCATCTTGATCTCTAACATCCCATTCACCTAGTCGTACTTTCATATTTGCATTTGGTGTTGTAGCCACACAGTGTGCAGCTGTGACAACCCTGTGTAATTTATTATTATTTAGTTGTGCATTTTATATTATTAGGATAGATAATAATAGCTTATCTACCATCGATTTGAAACTAGCGCACCGCCGCAGCTAAGTTTTCTAGTCAAAAAGCCAGATTTAATAAGGGCTGCTTGCCATGGATGACTCCCAAATGAAGTTGAATGACCACCAACAATTCGATTTGCTCGTGTATATAATTCTCCACAGCCTGTGAAAATCGTAAACAATTCAAATAATTATTAATATCATATATTTGGGACAAGCACATAATGCCGTGAATAACACTTTGCGTAAATTGAAATAAAAATCAAACTGTGCTGAAGCAATTCGAAGAATTCTGTGTGCAAAGACGTGCAAACTTCTACTTCTATTCTAGCGTGCTTTTTGAAAGAGATGTGGGCGAGGATTAAAACGTGAAAATAATTTAGGAAGAAAAAATAGAAAACCAAGCAAAAGACCAAATGAAGAGCATTTAAATCAAGTTTTAAAGAAATACCCAGAAAGGGTCGATAATCGTTGTCTGCATATGATGTTGGTTTGTTAGAAAAATCACCATAATTGTTACTGTGACTGAATACAGCCGCCTCAGCTTCAGTGCCAAAATCACTTTCGTCGGCAACACCGAAATGCTCGTCAGGATGAACTAATGGATAAAATGAAATGTGATTGGTTTCATGATCCCAGGAGGAAGTTGCTGGACGTTGATTCTGTTGGTTATGATGACTGAATGTGTTTGTATTGGTTGTTGATGTGGTTGAAGGTTTTGCTGGTTTAGGATATATATAAAATGGCTTATATGGACGGGGACGTTCGGTGGTTGTTGTTGTTGGATTTGGAGGATAATAACCAAGTAAATGGATTACGTCACCTGGAATTTTAGTTTCTCGTTTTACATAAATAATTATTTCCCTTTGAAAATGATTTAACTCTATCATTTTATATTAGCCACAAGTCAATCGATCACTGTATTTGTGGTAATTTCTTTTTTTTTATATATTTTCTATTGTATTTGATCAATTTGTATAAAGATTTAAACAACGGAAATATTTTGTTTTTTTTTTTGTCTTTGTCGATTTGGTCGTGTATAATCTTCTTCTTTTAACGAATAAAGATTTGAACATCGATATAATGTCGTATTTTATCTGATAAAAGAGTTTTTGATTTATCACTTAAAACAATGGGCGTAGAAATGCACTGAGCTATTATTTATTTTTCCTATGTTCGAAAGTGAACTTGCATGTTCTCTTCACTTCAATGTTTAACTTTCGTATTATCATAAAACATACA
Source organism: Resseliella maxima (assembly GCA_029041755.1). Lineage (NCBI taxonomy): Eukaryota > Metazoa > Arthropoda > Insecta > Diptera > Cecidomyiidae > Resseliella > Resseliella maxima. Next base: position 94,646 of record JAQOWM010000800.1, read on the forward strand.
CGAGTAGAATGCTCTTGTTCAATGCTCAACTCATTCAAAATTTCATTAAAAAAATCATCGATTAACATAATGTTATAACATTTGTATAAGTTTGTTGGTGAAAAAGATCCTTATTATCCAAGCATATTCAATTGCCAGTCCAAAATGTCAATAAACATCAATTTTAATTAAAAAGCTCCAAAGGAAAAAGGGAAACAAATTCATTAAAAAGTTATTTAATTCCCCTACAAAAGGTCAATAAAGAAAAGATCACAGAAACTTCCAAATTGGAAGTTCCAATTTCATGTCGATTTTTTATGGACAAGTTTGTTGTCTATTTTTTTCAATTTTAAATAACTTTTGATCATTTTCATTCGATACTTTCAAACATTTTTAATTGAAAAATGTTTTATACTAAATAATTTCCATTCAATATGATAATTTCATAATTACTAGTGTTTTCATTATCTCAAAATATCCAATAAATATTTTGTGAAATTAAAATGAATGCCAGTAAATTGAGAAAAAAAAACAATGTTTTACCATATAAATTGTGTTGACTTTCTTCACACAAAATAAAAACACAGTATTCTCTTCTTTCACTTTTTCTTCGCATATATTGTTGAAAAATCCGGATACTATTTTTTAATGCAATTAGATTTTCTCGATTTTCTCTTCGATTGACCTAGTAATCCGAATCTCAAATAGATTGGGTCATAATATCGCGAATGATTGTATTTTTACATAGTTCAAAGTGTTTTCGTTCACTAACCTTCTGTACCTGACATTCAACAAAAAAAAAAAAAAAAAAAAGACCTCCAAATGTCTAACATAAAAATATCTACAATTCAAATGAATGAAATGTTTTTCTTAACGAACTTCGAAGAGAAAAATCACTACTGAACAAATTCAGGCAAAAAAAATATCCAAACAAAATTAGAGCACGATATTAGACATGTTTTGATCGACGTATAGGTATGTCTAGAGTAATTTTCGGTTCTTTTAGGGATTAAGATGGGGAAACACATTTGGATGTCAATCCACTATTGTACTGATACTTACTAGCATTTTGTACCAATCCCAGCGATGTTGATTCCTGATGTAGGTCTTTGTCCACGCAACATGACCAAATCATTCCTCCTGAGCACGAATCAACCGGTTTTCCGCCAGCCAAAACACATGATATACTTAAACCGCATTCAAAACGCCGGCCTTTGTATTTGCATGTTTGAGGTATCACTGGACAAGCGTAAATAATATAAAATAAAAGGAATGAAAAAAAGAAAATGAAATGAATGATCACATTGAAACAACAATGAAATTGGATAAAGATAACAAATTAAGACACAATACAAATATGTGGTAAATAAATATATCATCTATGCCGCCTAACAGTCACGAAATATTAATTTGAAAGGCGATATATTAGGGGAAATGGTCTTATATAAAGTGTTTGTTGTTTTAATTCATTTAAATCACGACTCGTCCCGGAAACATAATTTTCACTTCTTGTCGTTAGACGAAGTGACCATAATGAAATGATAGCAATTCGAGAAAGTATAATCGATTCAATTTCACATCATGCTGCGATGCGCTAATAGACCAATATAATGTAAACTTGTAAACTGCTCTTTTTAATTTGTTCAATACACAGTTTGTTTTTTATCTTTCTTTTTAAGAAATTGGTTACCGGTTTTCTTCACTTAAATCTTCTTTTTACATAATTTAAACATTGAACTTGCATCGTCATAAATATATGCTTGAAGAAACGTAGGGAATTGGCGCCATCCATAACCCTTTGAATTGCTCTGTAGTCATTGTCGATATTATCAAATATGTGAATATGTAAACAATTCATGAGTCAGCAAATATCCGACAGAAAATACAAATGGTATTAGAAATGCAAATTTAAATGAATTTTAGACGCTTTGGTGAACACGATGGCAAAGTCAAATAGATGATAATGGTAATACTGTTATTTAATTTGTACCGAGTGAAATGAGAAAAAGAGATTCTCAGAGTGGAGATTTTTTAGTTTAGTTATGAACGAAACGAAACGAAACGAAACGAAATGAAATGAAAAGGAAAATCACTTAATAAAATTAGATAAAATATTACATACTCATTTAAATTTGCACGCAATATTTTTTTATTTGAAATTGCACAAATGAAAGAAAAAAAGCAAAAAGAAATGTCACTTGAGTTGTAAAAATACGAGAATTGTGCGACTGTTAAATATTCACCCAAAAAGCAATATTGAGGAAAACAAAATTTGTAATCCTACGAATTGCGTAATGGCCTATATTATTTCGAATGAATTCGGGTAACAAGTTCGAAGCATTGAATTTTAATTGGTTTTGTCATTTATGAAGAGAGAGAGAGAGAGAGCGAGAGAGAGAGAGAGAGAGAGAGAGAGAGCGAGAGAGAGAGAGAGAGAGAGCGAGAGAGAGAGAGAGAGAGAGAGAGAAAGCATTGCGCATCTGATGGGAAAATCACGGCTCAGTGACGATTTCTTTCACTATTTTACCTTTTATTAGCATTCACATCCAAAGTTTATTCGATCATGAAGCATTTCATTAACAGTGATGACAAATGAAAACAAAAGCATACTTAACAAATATTGTAAACTGTATACGTAACAAACAAAAAACTCTTCATACTTTCATAACTGCGCGTGCAGCCTGCAGCAATTTCATTCAATTTGAATTTGCGCGTGTTTTTTTTTGTCATAAATGGGAAAAGAGGTATATGCGAAGTACATGTTTTAAATAATTTTCTCGACAAATTTTTAAGAGTAATGCTTATTATGAACAACAAATAGAATAGATTCATTCAGTATTAGTTTACAAATTGAAATGATCATCAATTGTCTTGCACTCCACATGGACATACAATTGAAATTTAATTGTGGACAAAAGATTGTTTTCTTTTTTTTATCATCAACATAATACGATATTGTTTTTCTTTTTGTTGTTGAGTGTTCAGAAATAGTCCGAATAGTAATATACGTACTGCGACCCAAGATATCCATCAAAGAATTTGACGTGCCATAATAACTAGGTTGTCGTTTGCTGAGTGCTTCAAGAAGAAGTAATTCTTGCTCTTGTTGCATCGTTGGTCCAGCAATGACAATACTGATTTTGAGGCAAGCATTCAAACATAACAGGAATATCACAGATTTTATATGGAAAATTTTATGATGCACTGAGAAATGGGATTTCAATGTATCAGGCACTAATATGAACATCGTTGTTAATTTCTTTTCTTTTAATTTTAAACACTAACAAAGCTCACAGAGAATCAATGAAAATGCAGTGAAGATAATTTACAAGCAAACAGCTCAATTTTAAATTTTAATGAGCAGCTACCACCAAATAAACTCGATGTATTTTCGCATTTCATTGATCAAAACATGTTTCCATGCATTTGTTTTTTTTGCCAATTGTCACAAAACTCATAAAAAATCACCAATAAATTGCCTCAACTAAAAAATTTGCACTTTTATAGCAAACTGAATTTCATTGAAAAAACATGCTAATTCACATTTAAAAAAAATACAAAGAAAAATAGCATTTAAATCTTTTGAAAATCCATTTAAGAGTCTACTGTGAACTTTCTCAATACATAATTCGGACACACTACAGAATCGAAAAGATGTATAAATAAAAATAAAAAAAAAAAAATCAAAAACACAAACGAAAGCGAAAACACGATGAAATTTATCATCTGAACTATTCCACGGTTTCATATCAACTGATTTGACTCGGAATCAATGTTAGTAAATGTGCTTTGCTTGATGAGACGCAGTGCACCTTAATAGCACTCATATTGCTTGGTTGTTTTTCTCGTGCTCTCTCTCCATTGCTTGAAAAGTGAATTTGTTCGACGTAGAAATGTAGAGAAAATATATATATTGTTCGCCCGTGAGTTCATTGTGTTTTTCTTCACTTATTTTGTTTCTCTATTTCGTATGTTGTTGCCCGAGTGCACGCAAGTATAAGAAATCTCGGTGCGCTAAGCCACACATCACACAGAAAACTGGCTCAAAGAAACAATAAACTGAAGGCGGCAGAGAGGAAAAAATTTGGTATTTTACCATTGACATATCATGAATAGTAGTAGCAGTTGTGCGATCGCAAAGGAAACGCAGTCTATTTGACCATAAAATCCAAAAGATATAATATAATCATCATGCTGTTCAAATGAAAAGTGAAACTTTTTGCTTTATTGAGCTTAAAACATGAATTGAGAGCAACACAAGCGCGTCAATTATAATTTTCAAACTGTTAAAGTCCTTGCTTATGTATGGTGAACAATTCCTGCGAAACAAATTCAAGTTTATGCTACCAATCAAACTCAAGTTCAATGTACAAACGTTCAAACGAAGTATAAAATGATCAATTCTAATTACATATATATGTGTACATATTATTAATCAATTTTAGACATTTATTTCGTATAATCTTCATTAAATTTCATCAAATAGTTTGATAATAAATTCTAGATGAATTTAAATGAGGGAGTTTCATTTGAAAAACAAAAGAAATTCATTTTAGTTCAATTAATTATAAAAATATCTTCATTATAAATTGAAAATATTTTAGATTAATGAACAAATAACAAATCTAACGAAAGTATTTCGTATTGGTTTAAATCAAAAATTATCATGTTAAATATGTTTATTTTCTAACTGAATATGGAATCTCAAAATCGTTGCAAAACAGAAAATTATTTCAATTATTATTCATTTTATCGGTATGCTCATCACTACGGGATAGAAAGATCGTATAAATTTACATTTTAATTATTGTGTATGTAGCGCATACAGATTTGATGTGTTACTTTACCAAGTGGGTCGTGTCAAGATCTCATCTCTTTTTGTGAGCATTAATTTGTCACCTGAATTGTGTCTAATTTTTTTTTTTTCATTACAAATGTGCACACATATCGAACGGAGGTTGCTCATGACTTTATTTTTCTTTATATATTGTCATAAAAAATAATAATAACGAACGTACCCACATACATATTATTATAAATTAGTATTTGATACAATGTTAAAAGGAATGATGACACCTAGCGAGAATGAATGTTTCTATAAACTCTCAGTTACTTTCTTGTTGAAATGGAAAATGATTCATATCATTTAAATGCAAAAAAGAAGAAAAAAAATTAAAAATGGTACGAACGAAAAAAATATCAGCAATTTGATGCTGGTGCGTGCGCGAAAATGTAATGCATATCATTGTAAAACGGTGTAATACCGTGTCAAATTTTTTTTTTTTTTTTTTTTAAGTAAAAAGAGAAATGGAAAGAATAAGACACACGGAAGAAAGGAATATAATTACATGGTTCGTTTAAACTGTAGCAATGGCAAGAGTTTAAGAGTAATTTAAAGTAAAAGTTGGTGAACGATAAAAATGTTTATTGAAAGTACTAAACAGAAATACGATGTTGGTCACTACCTTCAATGTCAACTAAATCTAATTCTAATAGAGCCAGTTTTTGGTGTGGACACGCGCCAAACTGGTATGGTGCAAGAGTAAAATAGAAAACAAAAACAAAAATGTATTATTTAAATGTCGTGTACATGAGCAATTTATAAGAATGCAGCACAATATTGTTGGTAAAACAACACACCATATTTCTCGCGCGTTCCTCACCATTTATTAGTAAATATTACGATAAGATATGAATAATGAAATAATTAGTTTCAGGGCCCCCACTAAGCGCTATTGCGCCCTGGGCAAATTTCAAAGTGCGCCTAAATCTGAAAAAAAACTATGAAGAAATTGCAAACGAATTTTTGATCTTTTTTTATTTATAAACAATAATATGAAGAGAACATGAGTTAAACTAATTATTTAAATGTCATTTTTCTGGCTTTCATTGTAGCAAAGTTGTCTATTATTTCGTCGTAGTTAATCGACTCAATATCATTCTCGATTGAAATAATGGCTAAATCATTTAATCTTTCTTGCCCTCTCGAATTGCTCAAGAAATTTTTACTGATTCACAATACATTCACTCTTGTACATTTATACATTGGTCGTTTCTCTATGTTTTGAAATAATTTAAGTGTGTAACAATATTCTTTGGCGAGTGATTTAAATTGTAAATTTTTGAATCGCCTTTGAATTTTGTTCAAGCGCCTTTATTTTTTGAATTTTATTTCTATTTATATAATTTAAATTTTTTATTTACATCGAGCGCCCTGGGCATTTGCCCACTTTGCTCACCGCAAACGGGGGCCCTGATTAGTTTTAAGTGAAAAGACAAAACCAAATCTGATTGCTCTCGTTTCTAAACTACTTGAGTCATGAACCATTATGCTTCTATATATTGGGTGTACGTAATAATTTCCGAACTTTTTTGTTCAAAAGATACATTTATTTCAATAATAAAGTGAATGAGTACATTAAACAATATATTCTCCATCGTTAGCTATGACTTCGTGCCATCTTTCAGGAAGTTTGTGGATTCCACGTCGAAAGAATTCCTTATCTTTTGACGCTATCCAATCAGCGACCCATTTTTGTATTTCTTCGAAGTTTTTAAAGCGTACATTGGCCAGGTCGATTTGCATCGATCGAAATAAATAGTAGTCAGAAGGAGCAAGGTCTGAAGAGTACGGGGCTTGATCAAGCTGATCTCAGTCGAAGTCTTTTTTCTTTTTTTTTACGATGTTTGCACGATGTGGCTTGGCGTTGTCATCGTGAAATAAAACTTTGTCCTGTTTAGTCGCTATGCGTGGCCGTTCTATCTTCAATGCATGATCTATTTTGATTAATTGTTGCTCTTTGCGTTTACCATCAACCGTTTGGTCAGGTTTTAGCAGTTCATAATATACGACACGTTCCTGATCCCACCAAATATACAGCATAACCTTCTAGCAATGAATGTCTCGTTTTGATTGCGAACGTCCTGGTTGGCCTGGATCAACATACGCTGCTTTCCATTTGCGATTGTTGTAATAGATCCATTTTTCATCGCCAGTAATAATTTGACTAAAAAAACCACGTTTTTTGTGCTCAGCAAGGTGTTTTTTGCATTTTCATTTCGATTTGTGCTTTGAGTTGATTTTCATTCAATTGATGTGGAACCCATTTTCCAAGTTTTCGGATCTTTCCCATGGCATGCAAAAGTCTAGAAATGGTCGCTTGGTCTACATTCAACTCCATTGCGCGCTCTTTTTGCGTTTGACATGGATTTTCATCGAGTAATGCTTGCAATTGTGCGTCTTCAAAATTTTTTGCTAGGGGGAGGACAGGGGGATTGGTAATAAAAAAAATAAAAGAAATAAAAAAAATAAAAAAAATAAAAAAATTAAAAAAATTAAAAACTAAATAATTTGAATTAAAATTAAAGAATTCTAAAATTTAAGAAAAAAATTAATTTAAAAAAAGGGTATAAAATGCCGGGGGGGGATTTAAAAAAACCGAAAAAAAAAAAATTAAATTAATATAATAAATAAATTTTTATAATTAAAAATATGTTAATTTTTTTAATGTAAAAAAAAAATAAAAATAAAAAAAAAAAAATAATCTAAATTAAATAATTTTTTTTTTTTTAATAAAAATAAAAAAGAATAAATATTTTTGAAAAAAAAAAATATTATTTTTGTGGGGTTGTAATCAAAAATTGAAAAAAAAAAAAAAAAAAAAAATTTTTTTTAAAAAAAATTTTAAATAAAAAAAAAATAAATTTAAAAAAAAAAAAAAAAAAAAAAAAAAAAAAAAAAAAAAAAAAAAAAAAAAAAAAAAAAAAAATTGTTTTTTTTTTTTATAAAGATTTTATTTTTTGGCTGACCTGGACGTTCTTTGTCGCTGATGTCAAAATCACCACTTTTGAAGCGATGAAACCACTCGAAACATTGTGTTCTTGATAGAGCATATTCGCTATAAGTTTCCACAAGCAAACGATGACTTTCTGTGAAGGTTTTGTTAGAAAAAAAGTGGCCCAACAAAACTTCCCGCAAATGTTGTTTTATCCTCCAATTTTCAAAATGTTTCATCGTTGAAGAAATAAATGATGCGCACAAACAAATGAAACTCTTTTGACTGATTTTGACAGCATTTGAATAGGCCTTTAAAATGACGTACCTTCCATTATTCTACTACAGCTCACATGCATGTGGTGACATCTGTTGTAAAAGTTCGGAAATTATTGCATACACCTAATATTTATGCTATGAAATGGTCTCCAAAGTTTGAATATCGAGAATCTGATGCGATCTTAATGAATAGAAGCATTGGTTTCATGGACCAAATATTTTAATGTGATTTCATGTGATAATAGAAACCTGGGTTTTTTTTACTGGAATTTCTATTTCAAATTTGTCGCTTTGCTTCGATGAAGATAAGATATGATCCAACAACAATTTAAATACTCACATTCAAATTCGTCGAAGAATTTCGGTTCCTTCTGTATAATTTCAGGCAGCGCGTTTGCATCGGTGTCGTTAATTTTGGCAATAATTTCATTTTTCTTTGGGCTATCATTTCGTTTTTCATCAATTTCTTCCAATTGTTGCTTATAGTCTTGATCATTTTGATGACTCTTACCATAAATGTATAAGCAAATGTTTGTTAGCATTATAAATTTAAGCAAAATATTTGTAATATTCATGTTTGATTGTCACTTTCAACTGTTGTTGCTGTTTTTTAAAATAATTATTCACTGGTTTGATTTGTTATACGTGTAAATATCGTAATTATTATTGACATCATTTGATTCTTTACTTAGCTATAGTCTTTCTATAGAAGCGAAAAAAGCATATTTGTGTTTAAATGATTACATCTATGTCATCAAAATAGTTTTTCTGTCGAATGCAGTTTGGTAAATATCGTTTTTCGATTTTGAAGATGATATTTTCGTTTGAATGTTCGTTCGTTCGTTCATTTGATTTTATTGTTTAACTGTTGAGCATTTGAGCATTTGAGCATTTGAGCAGTTGAGCAATAGAGAATCGATGCGCACGGTTCAACTAATAACAAACGCCACACACATATATAAACATAATTTCACTTTCTAAGTTGATTGAAACGAGATTTTTTTGAGCGGGCTTGCGCGTGTGTGCTGTGTATGAATCGTGATTGGATTACGCTGAATGCACACATTTACGTCTCCCCGCGTTGTTTGGCTTCGAAAGCAGACACCAATGTATGATTTGTTCCCTTGCGTTATTATTTCTCTTTGTGAATATTATTTTTGTAACACACTAACATCAAAATGATTTTAGGAAATAGCGAGAAATGAGCGAAAAAAAAGAAAACAAAAATCATAAAAATTACTGAAGCGATGGGAACTAAATTCTTTGTTTTCGTTCAAATCTTTCAACATTTATTTTCTTATAAGCGTGTGATGCTTTAAATCAGATTTTGGAATAAACCAAGCTCACAAATTAACAATAAATTGTTGTTCTATGATTGCACCGCGATAGGCCGACGAGTTTCAACACATATTCACCAAAACATTTTTTTTCTGATAGCAGTATTGAAAAGTCAATGCCAATCAATAAAAAATACACTATAAATACACTATAGTTCAATAACTCGTACAGCATGGAAATTCTTGCAATCATAGCTGTTTTATCGTAATTGGAATGTGTCCGCATTTAATTAACACCTTCACAATATGAATGAATCGAACTCCAAGAACTTTATGCCCATCATTAATATGCAATATGCAATGTGCCGAGTATAAGATGCAATTTCACCTGGACCATTGTTCAATACTCACATATTTGATGATAACATAGTTACCATACCCGTATTATTATTGCATTCTTATATTATACTTTGTGTTCACACATGAGATGTGGAAAATTATTTTTGAACCTGTAAATTTATTGGCAGTGGCCGTTTTATACTTGTCTTACGAGTATGGCTATCGAATTTGAACTGATATTCGAAAAAAATACGCAACGATTCGAAAGTATCGAAATTGGTTTTATGTGTCGGTGATGGAGGTTGCCGCTAGTGTTTTTACTATCAATGGGAACTGTGTGCGTACCACAAGCTATCGATTTTCTACACATGACATTCTTTATTTTACTTTTTTTTTTTCTGTCATTGTTGTTGTTGTTGTTGTCAACACTATCATTTACTGCACGCTTTTATTGCTTAAAAATTGAAACCACAACCACATATAATTTCTGCGATCAATTCTTTTGAATTCAAAAATTTTGATCTCTGGTTCATCAGCCAAAAGAATTTAACCGTCAGCCGCAACCAAATCTAGCTAGGCAATGAAAAAAACGATGGAATGAGTTAAAATCGTGATGCCAATAACATGCATGGCAACTTCAATAATAAATAAATGTATCTCAGCGGACGCGATTGTTTTTTTTACAGTAACCGTGTCATGTTCGTTTTCTTTTTGTCGCATTCGAATCAATTCGTAACACTAAAAAGGGAGCGATAAATGTGAAAAATTTCTTCACTTTTCACAAAATAAATTTACATTGAATTAATGGTCCAATATATTTAATGCATGAAATGTTCATAGTATAGGTAAATGTGTCTTCATTACAATAATAAATTTAGATATATAACTTGTTCTTATATATTGAATTTCCTCGAACGCAAATTTGATAGCATTTTTTGGAATGCATCATAGTATTGAGAATTTTTGCTGATATTTTTTTTACTATACTAGTAACATGTCACATTTTCGGTGGATGTAGAAATATTAACAATCACCAAGGCTGAAAAGGGGTTCGCTTCTTTTTTTTGTGGAATTTCTTTCCATCGTCGACTGTTGTTCAGTGAGATATACTATATTTAGATTCATTTAAATATTATGATTGAGGTCAATATTTCAATAGTCCAAAATTTTTCTTATTATTTTCACAATAAAATGTTAGAAAGATCGAAAAAAATCAATCGAAAGTGAGATTTTAGTTTTGTTATTTGTTATTTGTTATTTATTAATTGCTTCCTATTTTCAAAATAAATAATCAAAAAAGAAGAATCTATTATTATTTTGAAACTATTTAATTTTCGTTCATTCACCTCGACTATATTCCACATTAAATATGCGCATATTGAAATAAAATACCCGTTTTACTGTCTACAACATTTCTCATGAACTTGAATCGAAAAAAAACTTTTCGTTCCGATATTGATGATAAATGACATTTAACTTATTTTCAATTACTTTCGTTTCTTTTAATCAATTCCAGTAACATTCTCTTTTCAATTGAATAATTTTCAAATTTTGGTTTATTATCAATTGAATAAAATTTCATTTACATTTTTGAAGAATAAAATTTTCTAATAACTTGTGTTATATATAATATTATTTTTATTTTCAGTGTAGTACAGTGTACCACTTTGCTTCACCTGTACCATCAAACCTCGTTTGTCGAACTTTGTTGTAGTATATTGGGAACCTCGATTTTTCGCTAATGAAGCAAAAAAATACGTATTTACTCTGGTCACTGATCAATTGTTTTACCTTTTGAGTGCAATATAATCATACAAAATTGTCATTTTTAGCCGTTCTTTGAATTTATTGCCACAGACATTATTTTGTCAAATTGATCATCAATTATTGATAAAATGATTCTATTGTTCATTGGAATGTGTGAATTCGCATCAATTTTCATTGGGAATCAAAATATTCCATGTATACATGATTGTCCAAAAGATCGTTTTCAGATGAATAGTTTGATTTCGATGTTATGACCATGAGATTCTGTAGTTAATCACATGAAAGCACATTTGTTACTCAGAAATCGACATTTTACTTTCTTTATTGTGACCATACAATCATACGGCGAATAAAGTGACACAGAAGAAAAAGAAATACAACAAAATTGAAGACTTTTTTTCTCATCTATCAAAGACCAACAACAAGTGAAACTCCATAATAATAATAATAATGGAAACAATAGTTTGTATTTTGTGTAGGCGTTGGCTACTATATTATTTCGTAATAAACCAAATCACATCATCATACGCACGTATCTATTTACATACAGCAAACAGAAATAAAATACACCCGAAGAAAAAAAAATTGTCTGAAAGCAGTGGTACGTAGACGACGTTGCGGGCAAGAATGAAAGTGAAATATAGTCGACAAATCGGTCTATAATTGGGAAGTGCTTGGATAAGCGCATTCATTTCATTTGTATATTCCAATTGAATTTTTTCTTCTTTTTGTTATTTGTATCATGCGTTATACACATCCGTCATTTTCGATCATTATGGTATTGTGTTAAGTGGATTTTCCCAGCACATAATTTTTTGTTTCTTAACAGTTTTAGCCGAAATGAATTGGAAATAGCGCATCATTCAGCATGATTTGGGCGCTTGGAATAAATATTCTCATGATTTCGTAACACTTTGTATGACAATAATCAAATCGCATTTACTTGACTTTTTGATTATAGCTTAGCCGTTACCTCGTTCGGCCAGTTTATTTCATTTATATTATTATTATTTGTTCGTTTTATTTATTTCCAACAACATTTCATTAACTGGGGTGAAAGCTTTTAGTGCATATACATTTTCTCTCTGAGTTGTGTCTCTATGTATTTTTTCCTCTCTCTCCGATAATTCTTCTTTAATTTGCCACATTATTTTTATTGCATCCATTCGTCATTGGACGTGGGATCTTTTATTTACCGCTTAAATAGTCGAATGAAGAAGAAGAAGAAAAAACACATCGTAATTCGAATGGGCAATGTTTCATTATACAAACCAAAAGCGTCATATTCATAAGACATTTTATAACATGAAAAAAAAACAAACACCAAAAGGAGAGTATGGTTCTTTGACATAAACTTTCGATAATACATAATTTTCACTTATAGTATTGGCAGTGTGAATTGAAACGTGACCTTTTGTGGCTAACTTCATATCTATCATACGTCATTTTTTCGACAGTGATAGCTATTGTATTTTAAAGAGCGTCAAAAAATCTATTAAATTTGATATGTCATAGTGAACATTAAAAGAAATAAGTAATTTTCTGTTGCATTGAAAATGTCGAAATATGTGCCATAAAAACATAATTCGCGGGGGCAGTTGTATTTCATGACCATTCATGACAAGAAATGGGAAATAAGAAATAATCTTGCACCAGTGTGCAATAATAATGAAGAATGAATCCTCCCCTATAGCCACAAGCAAAAATAAACTTAATTTAATCATGGCGTTTTGGACATATAGAGGGCGCACCAATCATCCTTCTGAAAAATGGGATTTCCAGGATGTGGTGGACATGGACCAATAAAATGTGGTGGAACTCATAAAAATGTTCGTGCTAAGCTTTTTTAATAACAATCAATTGATAGAAACCAAATTCGGACAACAATATCGCCAGAATTTACAAAAACCTAAAAAAGTGGTGCTTTTAAGCTATGAAATTTTCTTGATTTTTTGCAGCAGCATTTAGATAAAAACGAACTTTTGCCCCCGCTGTAATCTCTAGACATTGCTCCTTCTAAATCAAACAACCTTCGATGACCAAACGCAAGTCTTGATTGCGTAGCACTTGTGTGCTCATGAAGAAGGCAAAAATTGGTTTATTTTGTTCTTGGCCGTCAATCCGGCGAAGTTCTTTTAGAACGGAAATCATAAATTGCCAGAAAGATGGGAAAAAGTTGTAGCTGGCGATGGACAATACATTCAATGACATGTTATTTAATTATTTTCATTGAACAAAGTTGTATTTTTTTCATAAAAAAGGTCACGTTTCAATTCACACTACCAATATACCGTGCAAGATGAAACATTCAACATGCAGCATGCAATTTTTCAGTGATTAACTTTGATAATGGATGGCTAGTTAAATACTCTACTCAAACTTGTCTCATTTCATCTATTTGCATCCATTAAGCATACAGAAGAGCGAGCATTTAATAAAAAGTGCATCACTACTAATCATAAATAACACAAATGTTTCAAATTATAATTTTTACGACAATTCATATATATATTTCCATTTTTCGAAACGTGTATTTTTCTCCTCTTCAAAATGTTTTGTTTTTCTCTAACTGGCGATCTTAAAAGTATGAAAACTCAACGTTCTCAAAAAGAAATGAACAACATTCATTCAAACGACTTCTAGCGGCCAACTTAGTAGTTAAATGAAAAGTTTGTTTCTTCATATAGGTTAAGAAAAGCTCTGTAAGCTTAAATCTGATTTAATTTTTTTCAAAGAAAACATTATGCAAAGACAGTATTGCAGTGATGATATGCAAATAAAGCAAATAAATATTAGCCTTTGTTCTAAATGAATGCACATTACCCACATACATTTATGTTCGATTCTTTCCTCAATTCCCAAACTACACTTTAAATTTGATAATTATACAATACGCAAAGAAATCACTTCAATCTTTCATCTATCATATTTATACCAAAATGAAAATGCGTTTTTTTATATATTTATGGCGATTTATTTTCAAAAGATACTTTTCTAAATTTGTTGATATCAAACAGAAAAAATTTTCTCTTTTAAAGAAATTAATAAAATAATTCATAAACTATGTATGAGAATTGCATTGATTCATCCATTCATCCATTCATCCATCCATCCGTTAGGAACTCTTTAACTTCACATTGACTGATTGCAAAAATTTTCAAATCTACGCATTGCTTTCATCTTTAAATTAAAGAGGGATAAACTGCTTTCAAATAAAAACGTATGTAATTACCTATTTTTTGCGAAAGACAAGCATTTTGACCAATTTCCGACCATTATGCTTCCGTACATAATACTATGTACAACCATTAATTTTGTCTTTCGATATAGTCATTCTCTTTTTATATTTTTCAATTAAAATTATATTTTAAATTGTATTTTTTTGGAATAGTGTACTCTTGTCGTCATGATTTTTCCTAATGTTGCGAATAAAATGAACGAGAAGCATTCATAAAAAAGATTTCTAGACTTTAGCTCAATCGTGAACATATTTGATTTTAATTTGATAATTCAAATAAATCTGGCCAGACCCTGGTACCCAATATCGGATGAAATGGGAATAATTTATAGTTTTTGCCGAATTTTTCGATATTTGAACAGAATTATACTACAAAATAAATAAAATACAAAATAGCACTCATTTTAGCACAAATTAGCACACATGTAAATACTGAGCTTTGAAGAATACTTTAATAACTCTTGATTTGTGTTTTTCAACATGCGCTTGGTTATTATTATATATACCTCTTAGATGAGGTAGTTTGGAAAAATGTTAACGAAAATTATTGTTTGCATTTATTTTGAAATGTTTAGCACCATTGACCATTAACTAAATGTCTATACAGAAACATTCTGTGCTAAATAATCAAATGGCAAAGATAAAATGGGAGTAATCTACCTCCAATGTTTATTTTTTATAGTTGTGATTTTAATGAATCAGTTTAGATTTTTCTTCGTAAAAACCAAAAATTATGCACTTGGTGATCAATTTTGGTGATTTTTCGGCGGGAATGAATAGGGATATTATATTTCATCACAAATTAGAATAAATTCTTATTAAATTGAGTAGTAGAAAAACTAAAGAAAAAGCGTTCAAATAGTTAAACTTATGGTAGTCTTTGCAAATATTTAGGACGTAAATAAAATTAAGATTTGCATCTCTTCTTGACATTACCGAGCATCCGATTCAAGTTTGACAATAGATGCTCTTATAAAGAAGATTGAAAATAAATCCAGCTAGAAATCCAGTAAGACTGGTCCAATATATCACCAGTGATTTGATTTTATATTAATATCTTTTTGTTTTAAATATAATCTAGATAGATATATCTGAACATCTTGTATATATTAAATTTATATTTCATTGCTATAGAATTTATGTATTTAATAGAATTTTGTACTTTTTTTTTATTTTTCTACAATCACTAAAATCTTAGATACAAAGTCATGTCGGAAAAGACAATGATTAGTTGAATGTTTTTCTATTTATTTGACATATTTAGTGGAGACGCCGAATACATTACCATTGAAAATTATGAATGTAATAAGAATTATGTCGAATATGGCATCTCCACACCCACAGAAATGTGTCTGTCATTTGAACAAACCCAAGTGTAGTTCATATTAATTCCAACGAAAATTGTAACTTTTCCAACCATGGTTGGTATTCCACATGACAGATTTGTTTGCTCTAATACCAACTCGGTTGAGCGCGCAATCGAAATGTAACATTTACAATCAAATACGCAAATGCGTTTGTATTAATGCAAAACTGCCATGTACAGCTGTAAACTTTACGAACTTTCGTTGGAAATATGACATTTTGAGCTAAATTTTGGAATATTCACTGTCAAATTACTCTGGGTGCACATATCAAAACCAAAAGCACGAAAGACACCAATATTGAGGCAAAATTTGACAGATACTTTCTTGTTGATTAGTTTTGTTATGTTGCACCTGGACAATGGACAAAGCTGTGAATTAAAGATATTTGGAACATTATACATGAGGAATTGAATGTTTGTAGTGATTTTATATCAGTGTTTGTACACCAAAATATTCTCCACTCATCATTGCTGCGCCATCATAACTTTAGCCTATGATTTTTAGGCGGCCAATTCTATAATTTCAATTCGATCAATGAACAAATGTGAGATTCAGTATTTGAAGTTTCATCCGCTTTTGCAATCATGAAAAGTGTTTTTATAATTATTTCATTTTTCAAATAATGTATTGAGTACATCTCGTTTCCATCTCGTTTTACATTTCGGTTGTGCCATCAAAGACAGATTATATCGATCCGGTAATTTCTGCTGAAATTTTTTCACGCAAAACATATCGAAACAAATCTTGAAAGAATCCCACTTTAATATTTTCAATGGAATTTTTCATCACTATGCTGTGAGCCTTTCCGCGATCTTGCTGTGGCTATGACCTTGACCCTAATTGTTTATGTCATTATTTGGGTTGACTAAATATCTAAGCATGATTCTTAAATTTAAACACTGATTCAATCACTTAAATTGTTGATATCGATATTATTAATGCGATACGCATACAATTTGTTACATATATATATAGTTTAGTCCCTGTTTTCATCAGCAGCATATTTCAGCATATATAGTGACTCGTGCATGTGCTGTGTTCCATATAAAAGCGAACATGCAAAATTCACTGCATTCAATATGCATGAAACCCGTTTTTGTGACGTAAACCGCATTCCAAATTCTCATGTTTTGGTGTATAAACTCGTCGCTGAATATGCCAAAAGATTCTGCGGATAACAATTCTAAACAATATATATTTATAAATACAGAGGAGCACATTTTATGGCCACACGTTTGAAATATGATTCTTAATAAGAAAAAACCATGAAATTTTTAAAAAAATTCATTGCAATCTCTATTTGTATGGATCTACTTTGAACATTGTTTTAGTTCAATTTAAAAGCATTTTATATTGGCGCAAATTTGACATTATACATTTTTGATATGACAAGATTATGTGATAAATTGCATTTCATTTTTATATACAAATACAAGCAATGAACATAAATTTGTTTAAAAGTATTTATCATCTTCATTTAAAATTGATTATGTTTAAGATACACAAATGTGGTCCGTCAGTTGTTCCAGTTATCATTTTATAAATGTGCTTCTGGTTTAAAAGTGTAAAAAAATACACGGAAGAGTGAAATACACATACATTTGATTGTTATGATTATGACTCTATTGATTTCTTTTCGATCTGTTTTAATTTATATGTTTATTGCGGCATTTGACGTTTCGATTCTCGTATTTCACTCAAATATATATATTTATTATGATTTTTTTATTTTCTTTATGCCTTCAGTGCGATTTCACTCTTTCCATTTTTTTGATTCAAAAAATACATAACTTCCTCTTATTTAAAGGTTGATAAGTGTATGTGCTTTTGATATATTTTTCGATGATTTTTGTTGTTGTTGTTGTTGTTGTTGTTGTTGTTGTTGTTGTTGTTGTTGTTATTGATGTTGTTATTGTTTCAAAAGTCTTTAGGATCCATATGTTTTACAATAGTCCATAACTATATTTGATTTACAATCACCTGTTAGGCTTGGCAAAAGAAAGAAAGAACCAGCCAAAGTAATACAAGTTCCAAATGCAACCAAACCAACCGCAGGTAATTTTTCCCGACTGAACAAAGAATGTGACTCCATTTGGATGTATGCAAGTCCTGGCAAGATATATGCAAGTGGTATTGCTGCCAAAAGTCCCTGAGAACAAAAAAAATTTAATTATAGCATATTTGAGTTTTCCATAAACACTTATAATTTTTTCTTACATTTAATTCCAAAACTGGCCCTAAGCATTCCGTCATTGGTGAAATGAAAAAAGCAATCAATACAATAGCTAATGTAATTTTCGTCGATAAATCATCATTTTCATCGACCATTGCATGACTCGGATCCGAGTCCTTTTCATATTCGACTGGAGCTGAATTTGTTTGATATCGATGTATTTGATTTTTTACGATCTAGAAATAATGATCATATTTAAATCATCAAAACATTTATAATAGATACACAAGTTTTTACCTCTCGTGAGACGAAGCATTCAATAGGAAAAGTTAATAAAATCGACACAGAAAATAATATACGGGCAAAGTTCATCAAATCATCATTCAAACAATAATTTTCCAGTAAATCGCCTGAAATGATATTCAAATCAAGTCAAAGTAATCAATAGTTGATATTGAAGTTATATAAAATCACCTTGTGATAATGCTCGAAACGTTGCATATCCAGTTACACCAAACAGTGCGGCAACGACCCATGCAAATGCAATCGAAATGTGCGTTACTTTCTCCCATCGTTCGAGAGTGGCGTCTCTCATCGATTGATATACTAGGAACGTATTGTGGTGACACATAAATGCTGTGATATTCGATAGAAATCGAAAGAAATCATTTTGTAATATTTTCAGAGTAGTAAACTACCATATTTTTCTATTTTTAAAATCCTAATAATCTTCTATTAAGTTAGTAAAGTATGCATTTTTCCTATTTAGATAAGAGGGCTTTATGTTTTTCTCATTTTGTCAGCATAACATCCGGAACTAGATGCATGTTGGGAAAACTAAATAAAACTTTATGGCTCTTCACTTGGCATTGTTTGAAATGACTGTTTGATTTAAATACTTACCAAACACCATAATACCAGTTGCTGGAATCACATCTTTATTTGCAAAGTTCCAAGAGCTATCAATATTTGGGCTAAAGCAATATCATAAAAAAAATATTTAGAATTACCTAAAATTCAAGAAGATTGAATCATGTTCAAATTAAAATCAAACATTGACCGTTGCTTAATTCAAATTTTGTTAGAATACAAGTGTTGTTGAGGGGAAACGGGAGTGAAAGAGAGAGAGAGAGCGGGAGAGAGAGCGGGAGAGAGAGAGGGGGAGGGATGAGAGCGTAGGCGCCTTTTTAAAAACTTTATAAGGATGAAAGTTTGTGCTCCAAACATGCATATAAAATTGTATTTTTTTATTCAGGTACATTTACTAATGTGTGCTGGAAGAGTGCTTGATTTACATCGAACAAGTCAGCATATGATTCAATTAAGTAGTGAATAAAGCAATATTGTTTTAACAATATATTGTACACCAAATCAAACGAATAATAATTTATATGTACCCGAATTCGAGCTCATCCATCAAAATGTTGAAGATCGTTTCCAGTCGCGTAATATTCTCTATCTTTCCTACAAGTGCATAGCTGAAGTTTTTTTTATGAATTTCTTAATATTAAATCCGATACTTCCTTGACACCTTGTATTTAATTTTCAAAATTGAACAATGGAAGATGAATTCAGAATTCAAAATTCAAATCGAAAAATATTCGTTTGTTATTATTATTTTTTTTTTGTAGGCAAATTCAAGTGTACGCGATTCAATTCTGAGTAATTGTGAACAAACTTAAAATTTAGGACTAAGACACATGAAATTGAAATGAAAGAAATTGTAAAAATGAAAGAATTGAAAGAAATGAAAGGATTGAAAGTCACAACAATTTCAGTTTCACTAGTTGAAATTATGGAATTAGAGGAATTAAAGGAATCGAAGAAATGAAGGTTTTTATTTTTGGACTCAAAGGTGTCTTCTCCTAGTAAATAGATTGTAAATATAATTAAAAAAGAAAAAAAAATTTACAGACTGTCTTAGTTGCAGAAATAAATAAATAAACAAAAACCAAATTATTAATAAAACAATTAAGTAAAATATACAGTCCGAAAAAATGTATACCGACAAATTTTTTTACAAATATAGCTCAGACTTTCCGATTTTTGTAAATTTTCCACCAAATTTTTGATGGAAATTATATATATTGTTAAGATTATTACGTTAAATATATTAAATTTCAGATAAGAGCTACAGAATTTGTGACGAGCCTAGTCTGAAAAATAGAGAGTATAACTAATCGAACGATATCCAAAAATTTGAGATGAAAGTGCAATCTTTTCTTAACTGATTGTGCGAAATAATTTTATCTAAAGAAATTCCTCAGATCAATATATAATATTTTGAATTATTTATGGAAGAGCTTGCAATAGCTACCGCGACATTTTAATCACGCTTCACTAATACGACAGTGCAAGTAACTCCCATCATATAATGGAAGAAGCATAGCAATAGATGTTTGATTCATTGCGACACTTTATTTGCCGTATGATGAAAGTAATAATAGTAATATCGTATCACGATCTATGTTCATCTCAAAGCTGCGAATTCCATGAAAGCCACTACAGGAATTTTATGAATATCCATGTGAATGGTGAGATGTAATGGAAGTAAAACTTTCCATTTACCATTAAAATCCACCGATTCGGAATCTAAATTCCCGAACACTGCTTCAAAATGCGCCACAATTAGTGAAAAGAATTAGAAAGATCAAGCACCATTGATGTGTAGAGATGAAGTGTTTATTTTCACATTGTATTAAAAAATTCATTTTTTTATTTGCGCAAAAAAAGGAACCATTTAAAATAAAACTATCAAAAATAACGAAAGAGTATAATCATATATGTTTAACTTAAATAATGCAGAAAAAAATGTTTCAGAAAGAAAAGATAGAAAGCACTTACACAACATCATAGTCTCCGGAGATAAATTTTAGAATAACAGCAAACAGAATGAATACAACACAAGCAAGAGAGATAAAACTTGCCCTTGCCAATCGAGAAACATTTTTATATAAACATAGTGGAATAATAATGAAAACCGTTACGAAAAACACAACAATAAACCGTACTGTGCCCATTGAAATGTCCCACGATGGCAGAAAGCGTATCAGCACTTTTGACAATGTATCACCAACTACGACATTGTATGAAATCATCGCTGGAACGATAGAAACAGAAGGGTGAGATACGGTCGTGAACCTTAAATCATTTATTTTCCACATAACGGGTGTTTAGCAATGGAACAGAACATAACATAACAATATACTACATTCAACACCTCACAAATGATTTATATAGCAAATTATCAATTCATATTTATGAAATATGTAAAATTACACAATTAAACCGTTTTACGCTCACGAAGTAACGCATGGCAAATGTCATTGTGGGAGTCTCTGCAGTGCCATACATACTGTATATAATACTGCAGACCACGAATAATTATCTTTCGTGGTTTTGGGAAAACGGAAAACGTGTTTACGTTAAGCTGAGACAAGAGCAGGTAAGATTTCAATATTATACTTTCATTTTTGCGAATTGTTGATTATATTTTGATTTTCATTTCTTACATAGCACTTGTCAACATTGAGTAATTTGACATTAAGTAAACAACAATTGAATTTAGGTGATGACATGCTCTTATCAGTCAAGACGATTTTTTATCAAATGGACATTTTTTGTGTTTCAAAGTGTTATTTATTTAAGTTTTATTCTTGAAGGTCAGAAATAAAAAATGGAATTCGCAATTTTGTTCATATGCTACCTAAAATTTACACTCAAATGCACACACGCGATCAATTGTATTCAATCTGTGGTAGATTGTATATCGACCCAGGGGAAAAAACCAAAGTGTTTCAAATGTATGCAAATATAACAATAGAATATTTAAGATATACTATTATTTACAAAACCAAAAACACTAGCTCTTTTAAAAAACACAAATAATTATTTAACCCTAGATATATCAATATTAAAGAGAACTATAAAATATTTATTAACCAATTGCATGTCCAAAGTATTCGTTCACACATTTTCTGGGCCATGCATACTAGGGTGTAGCAAAAATGCAAAAAAATAAAAAAATTTCAAAGCTAGGGGTCATAACCTTCGCAGTTTGAGCCCCCAAACAAGAATCAATCAGAAAATTTCTATAAAATCTACATTTGGATGTGCCGCGGGGTCTGTTCAGTTTTGTATGGGAATGCGCTCTAAAAATGTATGAAAAATTGAACAATTATCTTCAGATTTAAATTTTGTTGTGTGGACAACTGAATGAATTTAGGCAAATACCTATTTTCACTATTTTTGAGGTCGCTAAATCTAAATCTGGTGTCAGCAGGGGCGTAACTAGGGAATTACTTATCTGAGGGTGCTCATATTTCACCCAGTGATAGCTGACCCCAAAAAAAGACATATTTTGAAATAAAAAAAGGAGGGGTTTTTGGAACTTTTTGAAGTTATGGGGCAAAAACGTCAAAAATCGCCAAAAATCGCAAAAATTCAAATGTTGTCCGATTTCGAAGAAAATTTGTGCATAGATAGAGTATAAAAAAAGGAGAATTTTGAGGAAAAAAACTGGTCCAAAAACTGGTCCCGATTGTTAGAAAACCATTTTTGGTACATTCTGTTTGCTGTTATTCTAAAATTTATCTCCGGAGACTATGATGTTGTGTAAGTGCTTTCTATCTTTTCTTTCTGAAACATTTTTTTCTGCATTATTTAAGTTAAACATATATGATTATACTCTTTCGTTATTTTTGATAGTTTTATTTTAAATGGTTCCTTTTTTTGCGCAAATAAAAAAATGAATTTTTTAATACAATGTGAAAATAAACACTTCATCTCTACACATCAATGGTGCTTGATCTTTCTAATTCTTTTCACCAATTGTGGCGCATTTTGAAGCAGTGTTCGGGAATTTAGATTTCGAATCGGTGGATTTTAATGGTAAATGGAAAGTTTTACTTCCAAAAATGGTTTTCTAACAATCGGGACCAGTTGGGACCAGTTTTTGGACCAGTTTTTTTCCTCAAAATTCTCCTTTTTTTATACTCTATCTATGTACAAATTTTCTTCGAAATCGGACAACCTTTGAATTTTTGCGATTTTTGGCGATTTTTGACGTTTTTGCCCCATAACTTCAAAAAGTTCCAAAAACCAGACGTGTGTAGCACGTAGTTATTTTCCTGTGGCGCCAATTTTCATATAGGCCCGTCAAAATTTACTTTAGTTTATTACTTAAGATGCCTTGATCCACATTGTAAAATTTCATAATTCTGTGCCAAGAGTTTTTGTTCTTTTGAAAATGTAAAAAATATATATAAATATATTTTAGTGTTGAAAAAATGTGTTAAACATATACGATGATGCTTGTAAATGAATGCAAATTTCAATATATGTCGAATGCAAAAAACATATTGTATATTATACAAATTTGTATTAATTTTCAAATATCGGTCGAATTATTGTATCATACAATTTGTGTAGGTTTATATGCTTGTACCGGCTTTGCATCTGCTCATGGAGGCGTGCATATCTATGGAAGACCAAAAATGTCCCCACTAAAGGACAAAAATGTGCTCTCTCAAGGCGTTTTATATATATGTGTATATGCCTTGTGCAGATAAATGAGATTGTTTGAGATCCATATATCTATGCATGAGATTGAGAGTAGAGAATGTTTCACTGACTTTGTATTGGATAAAGTAGAGTATGTTCACATTAGCTCAACAAATATTGAAATATTTTTTTTTTTTTAATGAATATAAAAATATTGTCAAAGGCAAAAGTAGAGAGTATTACAAGAACAACAATTTTTGTGAAGACACTTATTCATTACTCTACTCTCAATCTCACCGATAGATATGTGAATATGCCTGGATCCAATCTAATGATTTCATAGCGAAAATGATGGGAAATGCAACATAAATCGACTTGAATTTTATTAAATTTAAAAAAGAAAAACAAAATTACCATTTTCATTTTCAGAATGGCGAATTGCATGTAGCCAAAGAAATCGGAAAGACGGAAAATATATAATCAAACATTTGTTATGATCAGTTATAACAGGTTATGATAAAACACGTGTTTTGACATTTGTATTGTGTAAGATGTCAATACTGATTACTTCGGATTATTTTGATTGATTTTGGTTTTTGACATACTTTTAAGACAATATAAATTTATATGGAAAAAATATTGGAAAAACATTAATAAATTAAATTTATAAAATAATTATAGATTTTTTTGATAATTTCGAATATATTTATATCAAAATTAAAGATTAAAGTAATTATTGATACTCTGAACAACTTTGGATCCATGCACTTGTTAGTATTGTATTTAGCATTGAGTGAATCCAAAGTTGTTTGCGGTACAATAGTAGTGCCTGGATCCAAAGTCGTTCAATGTATCGATAAACACTTGGATCGACATTATTATTTATTAGAATGTATGAAAAAATTTATTAAAAAAATAAATTAAAAAAATCGACTATTATTTAATTTTCCTAATGTTCTACCAATTTCATTTTATTCAAACAATTTTATTGTCTTTAAAGTGCGATAATCAAAATTTATAAAGTAATATGAATAAATTGACTACGTGTACTCAAGGGGCACGTAGATTGACTTAAAGAGCACGTAGTCATCCAGTTGCACAAGTTCGCCAAAAACCCCCCCTTTTTTATTTCAAAATATGTCTTTTTTTGGAGTCAGCTATCACTGGGTGAAATATGAGCACCCTCAGATAAGTAATTCCCTAGTTACGCCCCTGGGTGTCAGAATAGACCTACTAGGTCCATGAAATGTACATGCCCTGCCTCCAAAATTCGTAAAAACCTGGATTTTTTGTATTTTTTTCATTTTCTAATGCTATGTTACTGGTGACTTCAGCATCATTAGACCATTTCTGACACCAAATTTAGATTCAGCGACCTCAAAAATAGTGAAAATAGGTATTTGCCTAAATTCATTCAGTTGTCCACACAACAAAATTTAAATCTGAAAATAATTGTTCAATTTTTCATACATTTTTAGAGCGCATTCCCATACAAAACTGAACAGACCCTGCGGTACATCCAAATGTAGGTTTTTTAAAAATTTTCTGATTGATTCTTGTTTGGGGGCTCAAATTGCGAAGGTTATGACCCCGGGCTTTGACATTTTTGAAAAATTCTACACCCTAATGCATACCCTATTATACGTAGGCTGCTATTTAAATCTTGCACCTTGGCAACACTAAGTGTTGCCCGATTAAATCTGACGTCTCCATTGTAAAGTTTGATTTTTTTTATGCTAACCATCTTCAGAATGTTTTGTCATGTAAGCGTCATTTGTGTTGTTTAAATTGTGTTGAAAATTGTTTCTCAGGAAAAAAATGGAATTAACTCGTGAACATTTTCGTGTGATGATTTATTACGATTTTCGATAAACTCAAATCTATTTTTGGTGTTAAAGCACCACATTTTGCCACTGTGAAACGCTCGTATAACGAGTTCGATCGTGGTCGCATGTTTCTCACCGACGAATTCCGTGAAGGTCGTCCAAAATCAGTTGTTGTTCCGGAAAATATTGATGCTGTGGAAAAAATGATAAGAGAAGATCGTCATGTGACATACCGTGAGATTGACGCAACCTTGGGCATCAGTATGACTAGCATACATAAGATCTTGCATGAACATTTAGCTGTGAAAAAGATTTGTTCGCGTTGGATCCCATATAATTTGACGATAGCTCAAAAAAAGGCACTTGTCGACTGGTGCAAATAAATGCTTAAGAAATACAACGGAGGAAGCTCAAAAGCCGTGTATAACATTGTCACAGGTGACGAATCATGGATCTATGCGTATGAGCCTGAAAATAAACAGCAGTCGACTGTATGGGTCTTCCAAGGAGAACCAAATCCAACAAAAGTTGTTCGAGCACGAAGCACATCTAAGCAAATGGTGGCTTGTTTTTTCGGAAAAACTGGTCATGTGACAACAGTGACACTTGAGCAACGTAGATCGATTTATTCTGAGTGGTACACGACCATTTGTTTGCCAGAAGTGTTCAGTGAAATAAGAAAAACAGAGAAGCGCCGTCGAATCATTCTTCATCATGACAATGCGAGCTCTCACACATCTCGTCAAACGAATGAATTTTTGACCACTGAAAACATCGAATTGATGGGTCATCCGCCTTACAGTCTCGACTTGGCACCCAATGACTTCTTCCTGTTCCCAACAATCAAAGATAAATTGCGTGACTAACGATTTACGAGCGCCGAAGTAGCTGTTGAAGCGTTCAAAAACCATGTTTTGGAGGTGTCTTCCGCCGAATGGAAAAACTGCTATGACAAATGGTTCGAACGCATGCAAATGTGTATAAAACATCATGGAGAATATTTTGAAAAACCATAAATTGCTTTCAATTGAAAAAACCTTCTACTTTATTGTTAATGCACACTACTGTGTATGTGGATATATTTTTAACTACATTCCGGACTACAATTAACCAAAAGTATAATATTCCGATGTATTAGTTTTAAAAAGCAAGAAAAAACCAATTTTGAATGTATTTGTGTGAACTTATATCTTGTTCCAATCCAAAAAAAACCATGATCTTGGAAATTGGCATATCGCACTGTCAATATTTTCCTCTTTTGTGTTGAAAACACAAAAATGTTTGAAAATTTCAGCTTTTTAATAGAATAGTATATTCATAAAAAATAGCTATTTTTCGAAAAAGTCTAGAGAGAAATAAATTCAAATCCAGTTTTCATATTATGAAAAGTTCATGTATGAGTTTTATATTTGAATTATATATCATTCCAAATATATTTATCGATTTTTGTGCCTTCGTTTCGATATTTTTTCCTCCATTGTTCCTAGAATTTGGATTCAAAATAAAAATTTTCGCTTTGGGAATTTTCGCCCACATTTAATTTTAAAATTCCATCTTGGTATCAAAGTAATAATGAACTGAAACTAGCAAAAATGTCGAAAAATGAGTTGAGTTTCGTAGGAAAAAATGTCCATTTTTGTCTAGGCACTTTTCCATGAACAAAATTTGCATTTTTCCTAATAATTCATCTTACAATGTATCAGTACAATCAACATACATTTGCACCTATAAAAAATATGAAAAATATTCAAATATTATATGAAATTGTAAGCATCAGTCCAAACTGCTGAATTGATGAGAAAAATAATATCGAATATTTGTTGCAAATGTATATCAAATTTAGAAAGAAGAATTATATATTCAATCCACATTTCATAAATTTTGTTAGGGAAAAACCAATAGTATATTTCTTAGGAATTCGCACTGCTGGATATATAATTTTCCTATTAAGAAAAATTATAAAAAACCTGTTTTTATAAAACTAATTCAAATAACGTCTCTACATTTGTTGTCTGCTCGAGGCTCTATATTGAAAAGGTTTTTATCCTAACAAATGAATATTTTCAAAATATTCAAAGTTTTTGTAAATATTGTACAACGTGTTGTGAGAGATTTTTTAACTCCCGGAACAAGAGATTTTTATATCGCCATTTATAAGTCATTTATAAAAAGTACAGTATACATTATCTATCTGTGATTTCCTCAGAAAAAATGAAATCGATTGAACGTACTCATATGTGCGTATATGACGTTAGACTACATGTGCATTTTCGTCTCAATTGATCAATGACTGAGCGACCTGGATCTGGATTCTGTTATATAACATGTAGTTAAACAAAAGGAAGTCATGTACATTCCAAGGAGAATTTATCCAATTTCAAATACCGTATATCCGCATCAAAATCAAAAATTTGAAAAAATGTTATGAAATTTGAATATTCGTGGTTTATTCGTGAAAAACTATAATAAACGCAGCAAACAACACAGATTCGTAGCAAAAAAAAACCATCCAAATGATCGCATACGACGTACCTCACTCAAACAATGTGAGTGGAATGCGGCGGCAGAAACGACCGCATGCGACGCATCTCACTCGAAGAAAGTGTGCAATATAAGGCGGCAGCAAAGCATTCCGTTGCTGCTGCCGCATTTTACACACTTCGTTCGAGTGAGAGTGGAAGTTGCGTCCACTTATTCAATGGATCTGCTGCATATTCGAATTATTTGCTATAAATTTGAATCGATTTGAAAATTTGGTGTGCGTTTAGGAAATCCTGTTATATTCGAAATATTTCAACATATTTTATATTTATTTATTTTGATAAATTCCCCTTGGTACATTCTATACATTCTATACATTTGGAATTTACACCATCACAACAAGCACAACAAAAAAAAAATCTAACTGAAGTGCAGAGCATAATAAATGGCATATTTCAAGCAACATTATTTAGTAAGTATGTGTTTTGAAAACGTTTGTCATTCGAAAATAGTCTATGAGATCAAAAAAAAAAAAAAAAGATCGTTTGTATCTTTTCATGTAAATGACTAAATTTTCATTTACTGTGTTTTTAGGCGAAAAATTCAAATAATGTGAGAAAAAATGCCAAAAAAAAAATCTGCACACCACTAATACTATTATACACCCTTAAATGGATTTATTTTGAAAATTCTTACCTAGAAATGGATACATAAATTGCAAAAGACTTAACAAATAGAAGCCCCATTTGCCATACGCTACAAGAAAACGAAAACACAGATGTATAAAAATATTATTTTCCATTTTGTACGGAAGATTATCAAAATTTAGATTAAAAAGCTGCATAAACACTGACCTGCTTCCATAACACCTGGATAGCTAAATTTACCACACAAGTGCCCACATCTAACCTGTCAATATAAGATAAAGATTTATGTTAAATTTCGAGTATATCCCAAAGCAGTGACAATAAATTTGAACAAATAAGTATAAAATACCATAAGAATAAGTGAATAGTCAGTGATAATAGCAACAATCAGCAATAACACAAGCCCCAAACCGAAACCAGCACGATGAAGGGCGTACGGTATTCCAATTATCCCCGATCCGACGATACTGTGTGTTTTCCATTTTTATAATATAGTGAACGCGTCAAGAAATTACATATTCATTGAAATCTCTTAATGAATTTTCTTACCTATTTATATAGTTGAAGAGCGCTTGCGGCAAAGATGATAAACTGTCTGTTTTCACAGTTCCTTCCTGTCAAAATACCAAAATTCAACAAATTTAAATGTAATGCCATATGGTACACAATTCTCGAAACATATTCAATTTGATTGCATTTGTAATGTACGAACATCATCAAATTTGTTTATCATTACTCATGTTTTTTTCTTCAGTTTTCGAATAAAAAACGTATAACGCACATTTTTTTCAGTTGAACGCACAGTTCAATACTTTATCTTCACAATTTGATTTCTTCATATAAATAAGAAGGAAAAAAACGATCCAAACATACTCTTTGAGAACTTTAGCTAAATCGAATAATTGTTTGTCTTATTTTATAAATTATTGCTTTCGAAATGATTGAATACCATGTTTATAATTTAAATAAAAATTGAGCCCGGGAAGAAATTGAATATTCATTGTCCCTATTTCTTCAAATCTCTTAATGAATTTCCTTACCTCTTGCTGAAGTATGTAGCTTATTTCAGTTACAGTATTTTTCCGTTCTCGTTCCATGCTTGTGTTTTTGTTGAGTTTTGTTTGCACTTTTATCTTTGTTGATATGCCTGCAATGTGTTCAAAATATTCATTTTCCAAATTTAATTGAAAAGCGCATATAAAATACTGGGCCGAATCGAACATTTATTTTGTCCAATTCATAGTCAAATTCTAACAATGAATTTACAATGTTTTTACAAGTGTCATTTAATAATATACATACCGTTTATTGGTTGAAAAATCAGATTTTCACTTTTGTTTTTTGAATAATACACTATATTCTATAAAGTTTGAGTTAAACTTTATTCAAATAATTAATTATTCCATCAAACCATTTGATGGGTAATTGTAAAGAAGTAAACAGATGCTAATAATAATGGAACTAAAACACTTTTTAGAAAACTACAAACAATATTATTTTCGGTTTGTTTTTTTTCTTTCTTTGTTTCAAATCCAGCTATTATAAATGCACCAACACAAAGTCAGAAATCAATTTGGAAAACAAGACAAACAATCAAGAACTTTTTACAATCTCAAATTCACACGGTCAAATATCATATTGTGTTATCAGTGAAAAGTACTTTTATCCTGATATTGTGCATGTGCTATTACACTCGATGCTATACCTCAACTGTTTTGGTGTTCACTGCAATTGTTGAATAAACTTCTTTGCTCAAACCAATGAAAAATGGAAAATGTTTCACGTATAAAGTATAGATGTGTAAAATATTTATTTGATTGTTGTAGAGATACGTAATTGTGGAGATGGTTTGAGATAGTACTATATATATTATCCATAATCGATGAGAATCCGAATTGGAATGCATGAGCTTTCATTGATATGAATAAAGTGGTTTGGACGTAAAGGAATTATGTGAAAATGAAGAGGAATTCAGCGAATGATATGTATGTACCAAGAAGACGCATAATGAAAATAATTTACTTCTATTAGGAAGGATTTCAAAATCAGCAAATGTATGGATGTTATTGAAATGAATCTTCTGAATTAAATTCAAAAGTCAGATTTCAACATTTAACAACTCAGACAATTTGAAGAGTTCAAACTATTACAATAGACATTATCATAATTCTAAATATTCGAATAATTTGTAATTTTTTTAATCAATTTAAAAATTTTACAATTCAAAACAGCTTTGTTATAATGAAAAATGTGTAGATATACACACAAGGTCTGCTTGTTTTGAATTTTCCTATTTTATGTTCATGCCAAATATTTACACAGCTACGTGCGCAATATATACCAAGGAGAGAGAGAGAGAGAGAGAGAGAGAGAGAGAGAGAGAGAGAGAATGAATTTTTCCACTCATTTTACATTTGATGATGAACCATCTGCGTCTGCATATGGGTTTTAGCACCTTTTTTTATTAATAAGGTATCTGTAAACAAGTCGTCATTTTTATAAAGATAAAAGTAAAGTAAAATTCAATGAAAGTGATCCATAATTTAGCCTTTTCATCTTCTTTTTCATTTTGATTCTCACCTAAAGAAAACACTTTATGTATTTCCCTTGGAATGTTTAACGCGCATGCCTATCACTGACTCTGAAAACACACATTTTTTTCGTTGATTTCATTGATTTTCACATGCAATATTTTAACGTTTACAGGTTCTGTGCGGCGGTCTCAATCACATTCCTTCAAAATTCCATAGCATTGAATTTACATTATACGATATCTTTTATATTAATTATATGCATCGATAAAATATGTAATGAAAATGTCAATTATGATACCAAAAACATCTAGACAGCCGGTGGCTTTCAATGATTTCAATATATTTTAATATTATATGCTATAGAATTTTCTTTATTGTGATAACACACATCGATGAGTTTCGGGAAGATATCCTAGTGGACAATACATCCTAAAAGCTTCAAAAGCAATTTGTTTTGTCAACAAACAGTACTGAAGTGTTTTTGTAATAAATGGTGACAGTTTTCTCCGAATAAATGTATCTAAAAAATCATGAAAAAAGAGAAGTGTCTCTCGAAGAAAATATATTTTAAGTATGTTTATGTCAATAAATATAGCATATGATCCTTACTAAATATTGATAGAGATTTGACATTCCACTATGTTTTTCAACAATGTATTTCTTATAATGTATGAGTGCATTTCAAAATTAAATAAATGAATAAAATGTTTGTCCATGATGGCAAAAATGTGATAAACGATGTATTATACTCATTTTGTAATCCGAAATTCCCTTTGAGTGAAATATTTCACGTCGGTTGAATTCAGATGATAAGGGCTATTGATACAAAAGTAAATAATAGCACACAAAAAACGAGAAAAAACGAGAAAAAACACAGTTATGTGAAAGCAGGGCCAAAGTTAATATTATTGATTACAACCGAAACTCATTGAAATGCATTCGAATTTCCATTCATAAGATGAGTAAAAACCTGACGTTTGTGCATTTAATGATGGCTATGCTATCAAATAAATATGTGTGTGGCGTCTTGTGCTCATGCCGATTTATCGCACAGAATTATTTGAGTGTTTTTTTCATTGAGAGCGTTTTGAGTGTATTTCAGATAATTTCTGTATTATTTGACCTCCTTCCATTCCGTTAACGGAACATTCTCTTGAGAGTATAGCACGTGCGATTTGAGTGAAATTGTTTGATATGTATGCTAGTTGACATTCAGTCGTTCTGTTGATAAAACGTGTTACAAACACGTAATACAGCTTACTACACAGTTTTCTTTCTATTATTGTTGCTTCTTTTACTACCTTAAAATATGACACACGCGTGCGCATACTTCGATATTGTTCGGGAATCCATTTAAAAAAAAATAAAATAATAATAAGAGAGAATTCTCAACAAAAATATGCATAACATACCGAAACACAATTTAGTGCTCTATTTTGGATGACGTTTGTGTTGATTTTTAGTATTTAATGTGCATTTCCGTTCTTCTTTATGGTTTCGATTCTTATACGAAGATTCTATATATTATCATTCGTTGATTGTTAACTTATACATAAAATCGACGCAAAATTACAATCTGTATGAATCTCAAATTAACCCTGGGTTAACCTGAATGTTCACATTTTTATATTAAATACATCAATTTTGTGAACCGTTTTCGTCAATTATATATATAACCTGAAAGCAAATCAAATATTTACATTTTAAATCTAAATGTTTTACAAGTGTTATAAATATTTATAAAGTTTAGTATTTTTTTAAGTGAGTTAGGCAATGAAAAACCATAGTGAACATATCAATTAGACGAATAAAAATGATATAGATAGGTAAAATAGTTTAAAACGTTCTTCAAATATTTTGGAAAATTTATCAAATGGAATAATTGTTTTATTCACAAAATTTAAAAAAATGTGGGTATCCGAAGATATGTATCGACCAGTAATATAATCTCTTATTTCGATTTTAATAGTAATTTGAATCGAGTCGATAAGATTCTCCTGTATTTCCCTATTTATTTCTCCATTACATTTTTAAATGTAATGAGGACCAGCAACAACTGTATGTTTGATGTAATGTAATTTTATACTTTTTTTCTTATGTTTTCAAGAGATTTATACTATACGCCGACATTAATGTCGAAAATAATAAAATTCTAAAATCTCAATATGCACAATAGAACGGAACACAGGATATCAAACTAAAAAGTGGATCAAGCAGAAAAAAGTAAAAGCAAAATCAATAATCTGATATAACCATTTAAACATTTGATGCAAAGTGAATATTTTCATTATTGTATGTTCATTTTGAAATTGTGCGTGCTTGTAAACAATTAACGATGCGACAGCAAATGAAAAGTTGCACTTGTTATTCAATGTAGAATGTGAAGTTTTCAGCGTAGAAAATGCATAATTGTTAATTTATATGGGCAAATATATGGCTGAATTTCTCATACGTGCTTAACAACGGTTTATGTAGTGTCTTTTTCAGTTGATTATTCTGAAACACAAAAAATTGTTTGATTACGTGTCACAATGAACTATGAACAGTACAAGAACAGGTAACTGAATCAATCAAGAAATTAAACAGAAGAAAGAAATGAAAATTTAAACAGTTTAATATATATCCAATATGAAGAGTTATAATTATTTATTATATAAAGTTAGTTTTCCTTCTCTACAGTAAACCAATTCAAAGTTGCATTTATGTTGCTAGGTGCTCACACATAAACGACAGAGGCATTTTAATTAAGAGAGCACTCATGCACTTCTATGTTGCAATTTTTATTTATTTATTTTTTTTTTTTTTTTGCGGAATAATTTTTCTTCAGTATCTTTGATGCATAGAGCCCCGTTTGCTTATTTCATGTGAACATATCAAAATTGTAATGAAAAACATGTAACGTCTTTCAACTTTTATATGTAATATGCAATGCATATAATAATATGCTGTTAGTGCAAATTTTGAAATGATGCCGGAAACTTATCGGAAAAGCGAATACATAAATTAATTTATATGTTTAATTGCTTCGAAGCTTCCTCTTTCAAATCCATTCATTTTATCATATCGAATTATAACCAAAAATTATCTAGTTGAAACTAAAAAAGAGAAAAGAGAAGAAAAATAAATGTGTCAACAATGCCTTTCCAATGTGGTCGACTTTGATTGTGTGTTTGCTTGGAGTACAGTTGAATAATCAATCTCAAAGTGTTATCAACTCAGCAAAATACACATCGAAATAATAGACATCCATTGAAATTATGCTCGAAATAAGTGATCTTGAAACGATGAGAAAATGTGTATTTATTTTTTTCATTGAGAATTATGTACCAAAAGCGCCTTCGCCGCAATTTCATCGTTGCTGTCGATTTAGTGGCTTTAACGCCAATTGATTTCTTTTTTTTATTCAGTAAATTTCTTCCACAAAACAAATGAATTCAATGTTATCCACACCCAAACGACTGAGGGATTTACCTTTCAATTGAGAATAAAAAAATATTGGTAGTGTGAATTAGTTCTTTTGATTTTCTACAAGATGGTGTAACTAGTACTTTAGCACATCTGAACATATTGCAACCAACTTCATGATGAAGTGTCATCAATATGCTTCACATTTCAGTACATGTCAGTTTGCCGAAGTGTAAACAACCTTCTTTTTTTTTGCTTTGAATATGTCAATTTTCCAACCAACGAAACGTAATTTGCGGGAAGCTATGCTTTTCTGTTTTCATCTGAAGAAAAAAGCTACTGATTGTCATCGTTTGCTGCAAGAAGCTTACGGGGACAATGCTTCAACTGATGAAACTATTGAGAATTGGTTTCAACGATTTAGAAGTGGTGATTTTGATGTGGAAGACAAAGAGCGCACTGGTCAGCCAAAAAAATTTGAAGATGAAGAATTGGAGGTGTTACTCGATGAAGATTCGTGCCAAACACAAGAAGAACTTGCACAATCATTAGGAGTTGATAGAACAACTATTTCCAAAAGATTAAAAGCATTCGGAATGATTCAAAAGCGAGGACATTGGGTGCGACACGAATTGAAGCCGAGAGACGTAGAAAGACGATTTTGCATGTCGGAAATGCTGCTCGCTCGCTACAAAAAGAAATCATTTCTGCATCGGATTGTCACTGGCGATAAAAAGTGGATTCATTACGATAATTCCAAGCGTAGAAAGTCATATTGCAAGCGCGGCCAACCAGCCGTATTGACATCAAAGCCGAATATTCATGGTTTCAAACTAATGCTCTGTATCTGGTGGGATCAGAAGGGTGTTTTATTGTACTATGAGCTGCTAAAACCGAATGAAACCATTAATGGAGAACGCTACCGACAACAACTCATCAAATTGAATGCAGCAATCAAGCAAAAACGGCCAGAATGGGAGACCAGACATGAGTCATTAATTTTCCATGATGACAATGCTCGGCCACATCGCGCTCAAGGGCCCAAAAACTATGTGGAAAATGTCGGATGGGAAAATCTGCCTCACCCGCCTTATAGCCCAGTCCTTGCCCCTTCTGACTACCATTTGTTTCGGTCGATGAAAGATCACCTGGCTGGGCATCGCTTCACTTCTTCTGAAGTAGTCAAAAATTGGGTCGATTCATATTTGGCCTCAAAAGAAGAGTCGTTCTTTTGGCGCGGAATCCATATGCTACCAGAAAGATGGGCAAAAGTCATAGCTTCTGATGGACAATACTTTGAATGAAAAACATTGTATGATATTCTTTGAATAAAGCCTTACTTTTTGAGAAAAAATCGAAAAAACTAATTCACACTACCAATACTCTCACGTACACTTGTTATTTACTTTTATTGATTTAGGTCATATAATGACAAGATTTTTAAGTATTAATTTTATAAAAAGTATATTGTAAAAAATCTCAAAATGTGTGATTCGCCTAAAAACCGATATTTTAATTGAACAAGTTGTAAGATGAGCAAAAGATTTGTATCAAATATTGGCATGCATGAACTTCAAAGAAAATATACATGCAGGTGAAAAATTCAATGCGTTAAAAAATTCAATAGTATAACGGCATGAGTTTTTATTTATATGCCTCATGAATAACAATCATATACATTTTTGAGTTCTTTTATATAGACACACACACGTAGATCAAAAAGAATAAAAAAGCAACAAAGAACAAATGAAGATTAATTATAAACGAGCATTAAATTGTTCTTTGACAATTTCTAAATATAAAAACATGCAGAAATATGTGAAACTCATAAATGCTCATAATGTGTTAATAACTGTTAATTAACCTCAAACCAAAGGTCATGATGCCTTTGATGATCTCGATTATAAATAAAGCAAGAGAATATCTCTGTGTACGTGTGTGTGTTGTTTTGGTTTTATCGAATTCTACAGTTGATTTTATTCTCATTCAGCGGTTAATAAGTTAACACAAAGTTTTCATTCGTTCGCACTAGTCGTACTTTGAACATATTGATAAATGATATGAAAATATGAAACGTGATACTAACAAAGGCTTATTTTACTGAACTTTGAGTTATTGATATTTTTAATTGTCTTGAATGTTTTAATATAATTCATATTTAAATTTCAATGTAATTTTATTCATTAACTGCCTCGTACACACTCGTATTCATTTTTTTTTTTTCATTCCACAAAAAATGTTGAAAAAGTAAGACATTGCAAAATATCATTGCAAAGTTTGCAATGGGTCGTTCCATATTCGTAATTTCTTTCTTTTTCCACTTGATGAACAATGTACAAAAAAAAATTGCAGTATTCCTCTCCCATTGGAAATTGTGTTCAGTGTATTATTTCATACAGAAAAACTTTCAAATACAACACACCTTTTTGGCAACTAAGAGACTATTATTGCACTATATATGGTTTCACCATTTCTATGATACCATTTGGAATGAAAAAAAAGTTGGAGAAATTTTTTCAGTTTTCTATATGCCATCTTAATGAGATGTGAATTCACACAGAACTAGGTAAAATCGGTGATAGTTATTTTACACGTACATCATAAAAATTACACTCATCTCATTGAATACTGTGAACTTTTGTCTAATTTAACATGAGAGCTTTCTCCCTCTCGAGAAACGAACAGAAATGTAAACAAAACCTGATTGATTGAAAGAGTATCACATGGTAATTTCTTATTTCTCTTCTTTTTTTCGCCACTCGATCCTCATGATTTATGCATTCTAATGTGCATACGATATTTCATTTGAAATTTACATAAAAAAATGACGGTGGAAAAAAGTTCAGAAAAAATTGCTTGGACAGATCAAATGAAAACAATGAGGGGGTTGTGGAAATGTAGCAATAATCATTGCAATACAATTTTCTACCAACCAATTAAAATAATTAACTGGCAATAAAGCTGATTGCAACACATATTGTAGGTGATTCTACTTTAATTATATTTTTTGACAAAATAAAGAAAATTAATTGTATTAATTTCATGCACAAACGCTTGTTTTTAAGGGAACAGGATACATACACGTATATTGGTTATATACAAACCATAAATTCTATTATGTGTGTCTTTTTATTAGTGTTTACATATTTGGGAGGTAAATTCAACAGATGTATGTCATAATATCTTGATTAACGATGACTAATAGCAATCATTTATCATTTTATAGTGTCTAAAACTATAATACTTCTTTTGTATCTTTTTCCATTCAATTCTTATTTGGTTAAATATGTACTCACTACCATCTATTGATTACGTATAAAGTGTATACTTTTTACATGGTATATTTCTATCAATTAAATTAATTTTTTTCCATTTCATCAGAATCTATTGTTCTTTTTTTATTTTTCGTTACTTGAAACCTTCTACAAGTTCGCATCTCAATTGATATAACTTTCTTTTAATTTGTTTTTACTCCATATATTCTCATTATTCTAATCTGGTGTATAGTTTATTACACATTACAATGAAAAAGAAAACGATTTCTTCTTGTAAAGTATTTCCATTCCATATTCAATAGATTTTTTCTTATTTTAATTTTATGCCGTATTCATGACTGTGAACATTTAATTTTTGCATTCGTATTGATGAAATTTTTAAAATATGAAAAAGCATGTACTTGTACAATGTACATACTTTGCATTCATTATAAAGTTAAATATGAAATGCAATCAACAACAATATGATTCATTTGGTTCAGCATAAATGCACATATATACTGAAAAATTGATAAAAGTTTCATAGCATAATTTTACTGAACATATCACACTTAGTACTTTGAATGTTTTCGTTTTTGTTTGAACTTTCAGAACGTAAACATCGTGAATACAATCGGAGCAACGGCAATATGTGGACATCTTATTTTCGCATTGGATAGAAAATAATTCAGCGACAAACGAAGATGAGTGAAATGTGAATAGCACCGCTATAGACTACAATGTACATACTAGACTCATCTTCAATTTTAAAGAAATCACAATGTACCAAGAGATTCATCATACTCTGAAATTGGCGGATTCTAATCAATATGAACAAAAGACCACCGCCAAAATATGCACATGTAGCAAATGTCACAATAATACTTACGATATTTGTTTTTATGTACCATTTTGTACGATATTCATATGTATAGGCGTGATTCAAATCATTTCTGGCATTTTTTACTTTATAACGATTCCGGTCGTCAAACTAATACTTAATGTCTCAATTGGATGTTGGGTACAATTTTTTGTTTTTTTTTGGTTAACTTGAAAGTTTCTATTTTATAAACTAATTGAGATTTTTTGTGTTAGGCTATTTTGTGTGGAATAAGTGGATCTATGGTAGCATGTGTATGCCCATCAACGCCAAAGAAACATGAGTTCCTGCTGTACAGCTCAATTTCTATTCTCATTTTGAATATCATCAATTTAATTATATTGGAAATCGGACAAGTTCGCGAAATATTCACCGATCACTTACAAAAAGCGCTTAGCCAACAAACATTCAGGTAACGATTTTAGTTAAATTCAGAGTTAAGATATGTAACGCTTTTACTCATTTCTGTGGATAAATTGATCGCATTCTCACCCATTTCTACCGTCGGAATAGGACTAAAATCAGGTGATTTGTAATAAAGGTCCGTGTAATGGTGTGCCACATTCAATTTTCACTGTTTATTAAAAATATTAAAAAAATATCATTGGATCCTAATGAAACTGATAAAATCAAAAATCAAATGTCGTATGTTCATTGAGCTTGTGAAACATTTTAACTAATTGGTATTTAATTGAAATATTATTATGTTGAAAGATTGCATTAAAATAAGAATCTGAATTCAGTGTACCGAAAATTCCGATTCGAAACAGTAACATTCGAAATAGGATTTTTGACATTTCAACACATAAATACATTCACGAATTTCAAACAAGGAATATGCAAATCAACATCGTCATACAGTTTGAGATCAAATTCCCAATACAATGGAGCGCCGCTTCGTTGAATATGATCATAGTGTTGGTATTGTTAGCATTGTTGTTCGCCTGCTTCGAAAATTGTTTGTTTGTGATTTGTAAACAAATATGCATATTGACATCGCATCGATTTCTTGCTGAATATCATCATAACGACAAAATCAGAAGTAGCTGTGATTTCAAAGAAGTAAGTTGATATCGTATCCACCATTTTGATTGTGTTTAATTTTTTTTGTTCAACATTTTCCCGTAATATTCATGATTGTTATCCATTATTTTGCTTTTTATTTTGGTCTAATTCACATATGCATAGATTGTTTTTCTTGTAACATTTTTTTCTTCATTTTTTCCCTGAATAGATTGGAGATAATCATTTATTCAAAATGGGGAAAAGGAAAAAAGATCCTACAAGTGCCAGTGAGCCAAGTGAAAAAATTGACAAAGTGAAAAAAGAAGGTGAAACTGAAAAACGGAGCATTAAATTATTGTTAAACTCAATTTTACGGCCAGAATATGCTGAGAGAGTGACGAACATTTTGTATGATCGTAGTTTGTTAATGACGCAAATAGAAGGACTCGCGTCGCATTTGCTACTGTTTAAAGTGAATAGTGCGTTAGATGAAAACAATTTCGCGTTTTTCCAACAAAAAGGTTCCACGGTAGTAGCGAATTGTTTTAGAGCTGTCGTGAGCCAAATGAACAGAAAAAAAGAGATCATCAACAATTTTGAAGATGTGAATTTAATGCCGCAAACATATCGAGGCATCGTCGAAGTCGAAAGCGCAGAAGATTTTCTATGGCCAAATCGCAACATTTTGTCCAATAGCTTTGGGTATTTTTTCCAATAATATACGACAAACGTGAAGACAAACTTGAAAACTGATTGTGAATCGCGTTTAAAATATTTTTTCCGAATGAAGTGCTATAAATTGAACGCCAGCAACAACTATCCGTATCGATTTGATGACACTGATATCCGAAATGCCCTCAAAGATGTAATGAAAGATCAAGATTGGACAAGTGGAATCGAACAACGGGAACAAAAAAAAGAAATTTTACTTTACTATCTTCGTGAAATTGGTTGGCCCGGTGATATCGTTTGTCACAGATAAAAAAACGTGGTTTGAATCGATTTGGTTGTTTGCTCAAATTCAACGGCAGATAGAGGAATTCTTCATCATCAATGTTCACATTGTCAATGAATGGAATGCATTCAACAAAGATCCTGTTACAAATCGAATGCCAATTATACCGCGACCGCCAAAAGTGAATAGTTTCACTGTTATTCCATTGTGCAATTATCAGTTGAAAAACATACGAATCGATCACAAAGCTATGTATGAACTGGCGAAATCATTTGAGCTGATACCAAAATACATCAATCCGAAAACGGGAAAAGAGAATATGTTCAGTGAATCCTACTACAGACAACATAAAATGGAGCTGTAGGGAATGATTTTCAACATCGATAAAATCAAGCAGATTTGCAAAAAGAAACAGTTTCATGGCCAAATTGTCACGAATAGCGTTTAGGTATATCGGTGTTGTATGATTTGCCAATGAAACAAACTAAGGAAATACAAGATCACCTTGGAAAGGTCCGTGAAATGCACAGAGCACACAAATTTGAACATATTATCGCCATCGATCCGGGCATGAAAACGTAGTTGGCCGCAGTACGACAGACATTCGCCAAGCAGAGTATACGTGATCGCAAGACTGAAGGTATGACCTTCACAGAAATCGAACAGCGTGCATTTCATTCCAATCCAATTCGCATTCCATCACCACATGGCTCAACATGCAGACCATATCTTGTGATTCGCATAAAATTGATAAAACAAGAAATGGTAGTTTATGCCAAACGCAAATATGCACGACTTGATGTCGATCATTACATCGAGTCAAATCGAGAAAGCGACAACACAGTAAAGATGCTTACCAAGAATGAGCCGTCGCTGGTATTTATTGGAGCCGCTGAATTCGTTGCCAATTCGCTCATTGGCAGATTTGATCCAAGAACGAAGATGATCGCTTCAAAGTCTGTCGAAACTGCCAACCAAATCCTGCAGCAGGTTTGCCATCGAAGATCACAACAAAGAAGAGCAAACGTGAGTTGCATCTTGATCGCAAAAAAGAAAAAGCAAAACGATCCAAAGAAGAGAGCGATTAAAATCGAAACAACAATGATGTTTTTGTTGAATGGAGCACAACCAATTGAAACCATCAAGTGTTTGGCGTCGAAGATAAAAATTTTTTCAAAAGACGGCGACCAATGCTGAATGAATTCAATGGTGAATATTGTGCTACTGAACAACAACAACGGTTATACACTATTGTTTGGAATCGTGACGTCGTTGCTTCGAAATGCATTCTGTACAAAGATATGTATGAAAATCGATTGTGAAATTTAAAGTGTTCTTCATGCTTACCGTTCTGTTCATGCTGTTTATATATCTGTATTTCATGCTGTATATCAGTGTTTACAGATGTTTTGATTTTTTTTTTTCTGATTATCATTTCAGGGATGTGTGCACTTTATGGAATATCAGTGCCTGAAACGTTGCAAAGACCACCGCTGCAACACAGACCCCCTATACTCAGACCATTTATTGAGCGCAGAAGACAATAATGCTAA
This sequence comes from Resseliella maxima, assembly GCA_029041755.1. Taxonomy (NCBI): domain Eukaryota; kingdom Metazoa; phylum Arthropoda; class Insecta; order Diptera; family Cecidomyiidae; genus Resseliella; species Resseliella maxima. Next base: position 136,881 of record JAQOWM010000800.1, read on the forward strand.
CAATTTCAACAAAAACAGTACCATAGTATTAAGAAACCAAAAAGAAAAAAAAAAATTTTAACAATTAAGTTAAACCCAGCTAAGCTTGATTATGTGGCTTTGCAAATGTACAGTTTAGTACGTACAACTAAGTATTTACAACGCTGTTGATTGGTGTTATTAATTTGTGTGTTGTACACAGTTTTGTTTGGATGAAATTCATTCAAAGTAGAAATGAGTGAAAATACGATCAATTTACCTTTTTAGCTTCCATTTGACAATTATTGTCGTACATATTCAAAAAATTAATGTATTTTTTTCAATATTCTTTCGTTTCATGCCTACGCCCGGAATTCTCTCTATTGTGACCGATCTTCGGTTAATTTCAACCCCAAAATCAACCTTGGACATATGCCTGAATCTGACGTATTTTCATTACTAAAAATTGCTTGTTGTTATAGCAAAGAATATGACCTGCTCCATTCAGAAAATGGTTCGCGTAATCTAATATTTGTGTAAAAGATTAATGTATGATTAATTAAAGATAATATTAATTTAATAATTTAGGTCGATTCATTACAACCTATTCGGCAATAATATTGATTTTAGTTGCTTTTATTGAAGCACAAATAAGTTTTTGCTTCTTAAGCCGCAGCCAAACGCAGCATAAAAAGGAAAAATTTGCACGAAAATCTCGCCGACCACAACAATATATTGACAACGATCAGAATGCCGATTTGGAATATGTTATTCCAAAAGTATGTATTTTATTCTATTTTTTTTTTTTTGCTTCATCAACTAAGTAGCAATAAGCTTCATACAAATTGGATAAGATTGAACATGTATTCATTTATGTAATTGTGACTGTTTTTCTTCTGATTTGATTTGATTGAATTACAGAAAGTTGAGACAAATGGGAGTAGAAAACCATCAATGGATACAACTGTTCAAGTGTATGCAAAGTCATGGGTTTTCGAAGGAACTGGTGAAGAAGCTTATCATCAACCCGGTTCATCTTCGATATCAATTTGCTCGACGAATTCACCTACACGAGTTGTTGCTTCTATAAATAAAACTAAAAATGATCACTCGAGCAAACTATCAGATGCCACAAGTGAACGTTTCAATCCGCAAATGAGCAGTTTTTCAAGGTGTGCAACACCATCACCAATTCCAAACAGCGGTCAAGCAACACCAACCAATATCATTTATGCAGAATACTTAAGTCCGAACCATAATCCGAGTCGTCTGCACAATTCGAGTCGTTTAACAGTTGATTATATTGCAACTGTAGATCCATCAATTGGTCCTGTTGTAACACCGACACTTATTGCAACGAGCTCAGTCGTAGCGCCAAAATTCACGACTAAAACACAAATTCAAAGCAGCAATGGGCCGTCAAGCATTTCAAGTCAACAAGATGACAGCCAATATGCATCGATGCTTGTTGAACTAGAACAGTCATTGATTGAAAAAAAAAATCAAGCGTCAAATAATAATAATAATAGTAACGGTAACAATAACAATATTTCACCTGATGACACCAGCCTTACTGCTTCCACCGATAAATTTGGTTCATCAAAATCATCATCAAAGGATCTGGAATTTTCAAAAGAATTGGAAGCAGCACTGCAATTAATTCAAGATCTTGAAACACCATCTGAAGGCCCAGCAGATGGTACACATTCGGCGATTATTGCAAAAGTGGCGCGATCAGAAAGTGAGAAAACCCTAAGTGCAGCTATATCATTGCCATCACCAGAACAGGGACCGTATAAATTACAAACACCCGAAGCTCAAACTCCACAAAATGGTAAGCATGATGAATATCGACGAAAAAATGTCATTCACATTGAATCAAGTGGTTCACAAAGTACGTCCGGTTACAGTTCGCCAAATTCATTTTCATCAAATGTTCGATTATCGCACGCAAGTAGTGGTAACATTAGTAATTATACTGGCGATCAATCGAATGTTGTGCGAATTTATATTGAATCTGCTACCGCAAATATCCAGTCAAATTCAAAACTTTTAACAAAAGATCATATAATAAACGATTCGAATAGTATCAATATGTTTGATAGAGACAAGCAATTATCCGCTCTATCGAATAAATCTTATACTGAATTGAAAAAACGCTCCAAGCTGATGCCACCACATTCCGATGATAAACATCGAATATTAAAATCGAATTGTTTAGGTTATTTAAACGAAGAATTAGTCATCCAACACAAGTTCAATCGGGATGTTATTCGGGTAAGACAAGGTCTATCAGTATTGATCTACTCATATATATTTATATATACTAACCAACGGCTCTTCTCTTGGTGATGGTGCTAATATTTTTAAGAATATTCAAAGCGATCACATTAACAACTAGTTAACATTTCGTTGAAACTGTTATAATCAATATTTTGTAAATTATTTTTACACATTTTTAACACTATTTACAAAAAAACATATCATTTCCTTTCTTACAGAAAATTGAACAGAGCGTTGCACATAAAATACGAGGGACTCCAATATATAATGAATATCATACTTAATCATTGTCATTGCATAACGGAATAATTGATGTTTAACTACAAATTCGAATCAGAACAGTTATTTTGCTTATAAGTAGTAAATTCTTTGCCAATTAAAGAAATTAATTATTTTCGTTGAAGTGATTTATTTTAAAATGAAACTTCATTTGAAAAAAAAAAATTAAATTGAATCATATTTATTGTACTGTTAATGTTAGACCAAATATATATATATATATATACAATAAAAAAATTAAACATTCAAAAATTCTTATCATCATTATTTTATTTGTTTCAAAAATCCCAAAAATTTAGGAGATAATTCCAATTTTACTTCAAAATCTATGTCTTTTCTCGATTGCTCTGTCCATCCACCATCTACATAAGTAGTATGGAAAGCTCACTTTCAGGGCCTTTTCTTAGTATTAGTGTACACGTACACACATATACGTGTATGTGTGAACACACATACTAAATTTCTAAATTTCTAAAAACGTTACATATTCTAACGTTGGTTTCAACTAAAAGCGTTACATAATTGTTTATTGGGTTAAATATAAAGACATTGCAATTTATATTATGTTTACATTTAAAAAAATTTGATAGTTTTCAAATACAATAACAATAGCTCTGCTGCTTGTTGATTTCGTAATTCCCGTTCTTTTCGTTGTGCTTCAAGTCGTTCATTTTTTTCGATTTCACGTGCTTGTCGAGCCTTTTCTTTACTTTTTGCCAATTCTTCTTTGGCCAATTTTTTTGCCTCACGTATAGCTGTTGTCTTGCAATTTCAATACGTTGTTCAACATTCAATGTTTGTCGTGTAAACATTTTCAACTCTTCAAGTCGTTTTGCTACCTCAGTGTCAGTCATGCGAATGTATTCACCATCAGTAGCATAAGGAGCTGGTGCTGGTTGAAGAAATGTTCCAATAATTGCTTTAGCCGAAAAACTGAAGTTATCACGTGTCAATTTCGATTGGCTTTGATCAAGAATCTGTCAATAAAAATTGTTTAAATATTAAATTTAGTTATTGTGCAGTGTTATGAAAATGGATTTTTTTGAAATACTTACAGTTTGAATTTGACCAATATGTTTTAGTTTGGTAGTATTTCCTAAGATGGGAAAAGAACCAAAAAAAAAAGAACAAATATAATTGAATATTCTATACATTTTTTAAATATTATTAATATAGGAAATATTAAAAATATTGTATATATAATTACCCGGCGCATAATAGAATACATCACCCCGAATTTGCCCATTCTTTGTGAGACCACGAATTATTGTTTCACGTTTCCAACCTTTATCCAATGGAATACGCAAATCACTAAGATTTGTCATTGGCTCTTCTGTATCTGAGTCAGATAAGCCACTTGTGTCAGCAATACTTTCAGAGTCTGTTGAAACATCCATAGTCAAATTAGCTTCAGCTATTGCTTGGCGAATTTTTTCCTATATGAATTATATATAATTCAAAGAAGATGCAAATAAAAACGTTAAGTAGTTAACATAATAAGTGCACACAATCGAAAGTTTTTTTTAATGGATAAACAAATCTTACCAAGTCAGCTCCTTGACTAAGCAGTTGTTGTGTTGAGAGCATTGGTTAAAAAACCAACAGCTCGACTTTGAGCTAACAGAGAGGCTACTGTGTTTTTCTTCGGCTTTGAGACACCTCTTTCCAAATTTCTTGACCTATGATGACATTCATAAGTATCCAAATTGATACAACATAATTAATTTCGAATTTTTTTTCCCTTGTTTTCTTCATTTGTGATGATATATCTATTTTATTAATTAATTATTTAACTGGACGTTGACCGTTGCATTTAATTCAACAAAAAAAAAAAAAAATGCGACAGAAAAAACCCCACTCAACAAAAAAAAAGCGGGATAAAACAATATCATCTATGTGAATGCGTTGGCAATTGGTAGCGCATTGTCAAATGTGAAACAAAACGATAGACGAAATGGTATTGAAACGAATGGTAGCGCGAAGATGTGCAACCAACTTCAGTGTGTTCTCAACAGTTGTGTGTGTCAATGCTTTTGAGAAGAAGTGAATCGAAATAGAAATTGTTATTTCTGATTTTTTCATAAGAATTATCGCATATTTTTCATCAAATTTAATATCAAACATAAATTTAAATAAATTGGTAAGTACTGGCAGTGAATTTTTTGTGTGCGTATAGCAGGTGAAATGGAAAATAGAAAAAATACGTAGTTTTCATTTTTTTTCTACTTCTTCTTTTCTACTGCTGTATTACTTGCTGTATGTTCTTCTTGAGTATGTACAATATTTCAATATACGTTATAAATAACGCCAACTTTCATCAACACAATGACATGATTTCGTAATTGCTTTTTTCTCTTCTCTTTATTTTTCGAGACAGTCCAAAATGGCAGAAAAAAAATATTTCTCAGGTGCCGAACAAAATAATAATGGCTTTCGCCAATTTGTTGTTGTTTTCGACGGCGAATCGAATAAATATGATGACGATTTCGTACAGACTTTAAGAGGTATTCGCACAGACTAACATAAAGTCTGAAATTACTTCGTGAATTCGAATTTTTTTTAATCATATTCGATTCATTCTTTTTTTCTTACAGATTCCCAGGCTTATTATGAAAAACAAGGCTACGAAACCATTCAGGTCAAAATCGATAAAAGAACATTTAACCTATATGACATCCAGAAGGCGCTTTTTGATGGGGGGTTTGACAAGACAAGTTTTGTCGTTGGCAATGATTTTATGGTGATAAACAAAGAATTGGGAAAGGCTACAGACGCCAATGTTTGCGACGTATAAAATCAAGTAAGTAATTACATGTATTCAATTGTTATTTGTTTTATCTAAAAAAAAAAATTCCAACAGTTTCATCGTCTCCAAATTAATAATTGATGACAAATTTCGAACTCAACTGCCTCAATAATGGCAGTGGTTCGAATCCAACAAACAATTTCGAACCGAGTGGCAGTACAGATGCAAACAACCCAACACCAGAAAACCATGTAGCGGGACGAACAAGTTTTACCAATGTACTATCTGGGACACAACAACCGAATCAAAGCGTTTCGCCGGTAGAAGATCAAGCCGATGGATTGGATGCGGTCTAGAGCTGTTCACGAACATGAATTGTTCGCGTTCGTTCGTGTTCGTTCGAGATTTAATCGAACACGAACGAACTCGAACAATATTTTCTTTATCTCGAACAACTCGAACCGAACACGAACGAACACGAACACCAAAATTGGAACTTGAAGTGTTCGAATTTTGTTCGTAGTCCATTGCCACAAAATGAAGGCAAAAAACGCTTCACAACACAAAAAATCCAACGTTTGGTCACATCACCAAATATTTTAACTTCACCAGCCAATAATACAATACTGGTTGTACCACCACCAAAGTCAACATCTTGAGATCTAGCAATTATAAAGTTTATAATATAAACAGTGTTTTAGAAGCTGGGTGAACAATATCAACTGCTGCAAATAATCCCAGAAATTGCAGCAATTTAATGAGAAAGCGTTAATGCGAAGTCGCTTTAGCAAAGAAATTCATGTTTCTTACGCCATCTCTACGAGTATGGTGTGAATTTAAATGAATATCAAACAAAATTGTGAAAGTTCATACAGTGGATTTTCATGCCGTGGGCATGACGACGGCATAAGTCTTACGACGTTACATTGCAAACGATCTCTATCATATATACACTGAATTGCACATACACCATTACGGAATGCAAACGACAAATCGTATCTTTTTATCGTTTCCGTTGGTATAGTCAGTATACATTGATAAATCGTATAGGTGGTGTCAATGTCTTGAAATCAAAGCTCTCCTCTTGTAAAAACATAAAACAAATGCCACATTGGTTAATGAGCATAATACTTTTATGTTGTTCATAAAAAATGCAAGTCCGAGCAGGCTTTGTTACATGTGTTGAATGAATAGAAGTACAAAAATTGACAGCAAACGCCATCTAACGGCCGATTGATCTGCTGAGTTGATTTGTTCGGTCGTTCAATTGATGTTTGAATTGAACGTTCATTTGAACTTTGAACGACCGAACAAATCAACTCAGCAGACCAATCGGCCGATAGATGGAATTAAAACCCGTCATATTCTAACAAAACCTGCTCGTGCAAGTCAATGAAATTGAGATTTAATCGAACACGAACGAACTCGAACAATATTGTTTTTATCTCGAACAACTCGAACCGAACACGAACGAACACGAACATCGAAATTGGAATATTATCGAACTCGAATTGTCCGAGTTCGGTTCGTGAACATCTCTAATGCGGTCTCACCACCTTAACGAATAACATGTACAGCAAATTGCCGGAATGTTGCACTTAAAGTCTGAAAAACCATCAATTTTACATTTTACTCCCTTCCATTCAGTATTTCTTTCGTTTCGGTTTCCGAAAATCTCAACAGTTCGAGAAAGATAATTTAATAAAATAGAACTATTCTAATAAATGTATTTTCATGTTTTCACCGCAAACTGCTTTTCAAAAGATTAGACTCTAAATAAATTTACAAACGAATTAAATTTAATAAATATACAAGGCATTTTTCGAATGCTTTTGATTTAAAAAAGAACACATTCGTTTGATCTGAGCCTTGTTAGGTTGGCAAGTGTGGCCCAGATTGGATTCACAATACTTTTTAGAATTGCTAATGTGAAACACAATTAACCTTTAATAAATATATTTATATTTCAATGGTTCTTCCTTTTTCTCTCTCTCTTTCTTTCTTATTTATACTTACTTTCGTATGTGGCGGTTGTTTGTGGTGATGAAAGAGACTTGCTGCTGATTGGATCAAGCAAATTATTACAATAATTACGAGCATATTTGTGAAATAATCAGCACTAATGTATTACAATATTATTTTTTTTTTCAATGTGTCGTCTTTGATTTTGCTTCACATTTATTTCATCCTTTATTGTCTACAGTGGCCTGGAACATTAAACATGTGATCGATCGATCGATCTATTAATCAATCAATGCAAATTATATTATTTACAACTGAGCATATAAAGAATATGCGACTTCTCACAAAGACAACACAATATTTTATTGATTATACAATAATTAAAAAATGATAAATCGGCATTAATACTATAATATGATGAAAAATACATGATTATTATTCATCTAATGTTTTCTCTTCATTTCACTGATTACAATATTTAGAAGAGCAATTATATGAAGCAATGATCTTGAAACTTTAAATTCGGTATGTTTGCATTTTACCACATTCAAAAGGAGTGTGGATGGTGAAATTATTAAGCGCCATTGTGTTAGATAGAGGGATTGAAAGCAAGTATAACCAGTATTCGAGTCGAGCATTAACAAATTTAATCACGATTTTTGCCAATCATCGATCATAATCTTCAAAGAAAGTGGATAGTGGATAAGATCCCATGCCACCATACCAATTGTACTCATACGAGACTATACTTCGATGTCATATTGTTTTTTTTTTCTTTTTCGATATTTTTTCCATGAGAAAAAACACTGAAACAAGCTGATTTTCATTATACATTGAATATACGATCAATTTCACTTTTTATTTGCATTGAACATGAAATAAAATAGCGCTGCAACTATTCCACATGTCATGAAATAAATACATTACTTTTTATTCAATACCGCCTTTCCTGAACATTTTTATTCTCAAATAAATCATTCATAACACTAATCGACAAAATAAAAATAATTTGCGAACAGAAACGACCACTATTTTATCATTTAGTCTCAAAAATAAATACTAATTATATTAATTATCAAATTCGGTATCAGATTTCATATGTGAATCAATATTAATCTTGAGGGAATTGGAAAATTCTTTTAATCTCTTATTGGATGCAAGGGATTTCATTCACCTCAAGAAAAGTGTGAATATTACTAATGAAATTTTTGAGAATATTGTGAATTTATTTTGGATATAAAAAATTACATCAAACAACTAATCAATAGTAATACATGAGTTTGCAAAGATGACTAAATCGGAAATAGTTAGAGAAATTCATCGTGATGCTCGAAAAAATTTTGAGCGACGCAAGTATTCAATGCGTGGTATTGCTGATACATTACAAGCTGATCTTATCGATATGCAACCATTTAAACATAAAAATCGTGGGTATAGATACATTTTAATTGTCATTGATGTATTCACAAAAAAAGCATACGCAGAAGCATTGAAAGATAAAACAGCGAAAAGTACAACTGAATCAATGGAAAAAATTTTCAAACAAGTTGGAGAACACATTAAAAATTTACACACTGATGATGGAAAAGAATTTTTCAACAGTGCAATGAATCGATTATTCAAACAATACGACAATATCAACCATTATTCTACATATAGTACTAAAAAAGCAAGCATTGTTGAACGTTTGATTCGGACAATCAAGCGTAAACTGTATATGCAATTCAATTTACGTGGATCACACAAGTGGTATGATATCTTACAAAACATTATGAATACCTACAATAACACACGGTGAGCATAATAATAATAAGAATAATACGTTTTCTACTAGCAATGTTTTTCAATTTTGCTCTATTTTATTTTTCTTTAGACATAGAACAATAAAAATAACACCTAATGAAGTGAACACGAACAATGAACAAGATTTACTCGATACGGTATACAAATACAAGCGTGAATATTCTCAACGTCGAATGGCTAAATTTAGAGTTGGTGATTATGTGAGAATGAGTAAATATCGAAATGTGTTTGATAAAGGTTATACTCCGAATTGGACAACAGAGGTTTTTACAGTGAGAAAAGTTCAATATAATACAGATCCTATCACATATCTACTCAAAAGTTATCAAAATAAAGACATTATTGGTTCTGTGTATGCTGAAGAACTTCAACATGTTAAACATCCAAATGAGTATCTCGTTGAAAAAATAATTCGTAGGAGAAATGGACGTGTGTACGTGAAATGGCTCGGCTTCGATAATGAACATAATTCATGGATTTCAGAAAATAATTTAGTTGAATAAGTAATACATTTAAAGAAATTACTAGTTATATATAGAGTTCTATCATATTTATTATCAGTTGTATTGAATCTGTCGTACGCATAAGATAGTATAATTTCAGTAAGCTAAAGAAAAGTTTTAAAACATAAAATGAACCGGTGTTTTTGTTATCGTTTATATTGTATGAATGAACCTACTACAATAAGAGAGTATGCATTCAGTGGAAGTCTCTGTCGTCTACGTGAATTTGAAACTTCAGATGGATTACGTTTCTGCATGACTGTATTCAGTCTTTCTAACTATAAACATTTACATTTTCCACACTATGAATACAAAAGTCTTCTGTGTAAATTAAATGAACTCATATCAACACAAGCATTTGCAACTTGGCAGAAAAAAAATGACAGTAGAATAAAAGTTATTCAGTTACCATTTGATGGTGATTTTAATATCAAATTTGGAAGCTATAGTTTAATCATTACACAAGTGACTGCATTCGGTCTTTTAAAAACTTCACCATTCACAATTGATGATAATAACATTCTTACAACCACCATCGAAAAACATTTTACATGTGATCCAAAATGGGATATATGTGCATGCAAATCGTGTTCAGTCTTCAAACGACTTATTGATTTCGAAACAGCTGCAACTGTCAAAAATTCTTCTACACCAGTGAATATTATTTTACCATAATATTAACATAAAAAAATGAAGAAATATATTTGTATTAAGGAATCTTGTGCACATGAATGTGAAAGTTGGTTTTTTTAAAGCATTTTAAGAATAATGGTGAAGATTTACTTTATAATTGGTATAAAGGTGGTTTAATTGATTTTAATTGGAGTAAATTAGAGTAAATTAAAAGAAGAAGAAGAAGAAAAAAAAAATGAAGAAGAAAAGTGTTAGTTTTGATCCCAACGTCAAAATTATGCATATGCATGTTTGGACATTTGCATATCATGAAGCACGGAAAAGTGATTGGATGAGAATAGCTGCAGATAGATATCGATTTGATTTAAGAAAAGAAAAGATGGAAGCAATGCTTGCTGAAATAAGATTTTTTTCTAGACAATAAAAAAAAAATACAAAAAATATGTACATTAATTGAAATATTTCTTTTATTGAATAAAAATGATAAATCAAAATGTATACATCTATGTATTATTATTTCAAAGACGTCCTCATACTTTCTGCAATATCTTTTACATACTGATATTCACTATCCATTTTCTCAGAATCGAGTTTATAGTGACCCCAAGCGAGCGTATCAATACCATCTGGCTTAATTATGTATCGTTTATCATCAAACGGATTCAGTGCAATCTTTTGCATTGAAATGGTGTAAATTTCATGTTTTCTCGAACGAATTGAGTTTTGCTTTCTCAATTCAATACAATTATTTTTTATGCAATTATAATAGTCATCGAATGTTACAGTATTTTTTAATACATTTTTCTTAACACCTTTAGCCTTTTTCATTTTAACAATTCCACCTAACGTCCGTACGGCATAACATTTAGATCGCATTCCAACAACTTCAGACACAATTTCACCATTGAGCTCATCTTTGAATTTACCTAGTACTTTTTTGTTATGTCGTTTAATTCCATAAATATTTCCTTCGGGGTAATCCCAAGTATCATATTCATTGGGTTCATTGCGAATGTCTGCGTATACATCATTCGTTTTTATCTCGAGTATAAACGAATCTGTATCTGTATATATAAGTTGAATATTTTGTCCGTACTTTGGTTTCAAGTAATTATATAAGAATTTATACATTAATAGTTTTGATAATTCTAAAATGCACATTCCACAATGATTGGTTTGTTCATTAATATACACGATTTGTGTAGTTCGATAGCTGCTAAATCTTCTTCGAAGATTGTACATTTTTTAAAATTAGGTTGTGCAATTAAATTCCTTCCACAATTTTTACCACCACCATACCATTTATTTACTAACCTAATGTCTGAACGTAAACGTAAGTTTTCCATGGTTTTCCCATAGATTGCGTTATTTAATAATTTATAAAAATCTTTTTCAAAATCATTATTGGTTTTAGCACGAAGATTGGTGTTCAAATCAATGTATGGTTTCAACCAAGCGGACTGTTTGAACTGAAGCACTCGATGAAATTTTTTCAATATCAAACCATGTTTGAGAGCTAGCTTCAACATCGAATAATGAACAATATAATTTTTTTTATCATAAAAAGTTAACAATAACTTGTCATTCTTTGATATACCAGGTATTGATCGACGCTCGGGACAAAATGGATAATCGTTATGCTTATCATGCAGTTCAGGTGGATAATGTAAATCAACTTCAAATATGTAGCCTATATCCGAATCATCATTCAAATCTAATATTGATGCAGTTGTATTGAAATTTTGCTCAATTTCACTCTCGGACACCCACTCATACTCTCCAATTGGTAGACGTTGAGACATTGCATGTCCATACAAGTTGTTTGCTTTTTTGATTTGAAAAAAAAAACACAGTAGTTAATTTAAAAAAAGATTCTGAATCAAAACTGAATATTTACCATCCAAGTATAGTAGATATGAATTTTCCTTTGATGGATCAAACTCATCGTCCATGTATTTATTATTTGCCTTCGTATATCGCTTATTTATCTGACTCACACCACCACGTATTCCATTTTCTGCAAACATCAGCATATCCACGTCAGTGAATATTTCAATAGAAACATCTGTGTATTTCAACATCGCATCAAATGAGAGACCAGGTGCTCCAAAATAGTGTGCTGGATCAAGTGAATGTGTAGCAATGCATGTAGTTCGAAAGTTCTCAAATACATCGGCTAGTAATAACACATCCGTTTTCAGATATAAATCAGAATATTCTCCAAGTGAATGTATTCCGAAATTATTCCATACATTCTGTGCATGAATGTAATCCTCTTCCGATATATTTGACCCAGTCAGACTGCTGTAAAAATTCTCTTTTTGCGGTAGTGACGTCTCTTCAAGTTTAGCATATCCATCAATGTATTCGTACGGAAACACTCCTTTCCGATTCAACAAAGTAAACATTTCATCTGTACAAAACCCAGATTTTATACATTCTGATTTGAGAATTTGCTTTTTGTCAGGTGGTATAAGTGAGGCTAAAGAGTCTAATGATGCTGACATAAAACGTAATGAATCAATAAATTTTAATTTAATTTGATTTTGATACGGTAATCCAACACCATGCACTGTCTTGATGAATGAAATATATTTCTCTGAATTATTTGGTATGATTGTTATTTCACCAGAGATTTGTTTGTTGCTTCCGAGTTTTCTGATTAATAAGTGAGAATCATACCCAGATAAATTATGCAATACAACCGGAATGTTTCGACTAATTTGGTATTGTAAATTGCATGATTGAGGAGGGAGAAAAAAAAAAAAGAATAAGAAAAAATAAATAATAAAAAATAAAAAAGATATAAAAAAAAAAAAAATAAATAAAAAAAAAAAAAAAAAAAAAAAAAAAAAAAAAAAAAGAAAAAAGAAAATTTTATTTATAAAAAATAATATAAGAATGGAGCTGTGCAGCACCTCTATAAAGACCTGATATATGACAATGATCCTTCACTCGAATCATATCTTTTTCTGTTTGTTCGTTCATGAACTTTTTTTTACATATATGACAAACAGTTGATTCATTAAATGCTCTTTCCTCTTCATCACTCAAGACATTCATCGGTTTTCTATCCTCCAAAAATTCAAAGACAAAATTTGCAATTACTTTCAATTCTTCCATAAACCATTCAGCGCAATTTGCCCCACGATAACTTGCATAGAATGATTTCGATTCGTCAATTTCATACTTGAAATAATATCCGATGCTGTGCATTACATGATGTTTATAAGCATGTGTTGAACAATCAGGGTTAAAGACCTCTGTTTCGGCTTGTTTCAACAATGCTTCTGTATCAGCATATACAATGAACGGCACTTTAAGTTCATTTTTATAGTTTTTGAATGTTTCATAGTTCTTTCCATCGATCGGCATTTCAATTGCACATTCATTCATTCTTTCACATAATATTTTATGTTTTTCTAATTTTTCATGTGCATTGAAATGGATCAAACAACGGTCGCATATACATTTTTTATACCTATTTTTAGTTATCTGTGAACCGACCAATGCACTTAAATCTTTAATCCAGCAATAATGTGATTGTGTACTCACTTCATCTGCTTTTTCACTGTTTGTTGTTATTGCTTTGGTAAGCAAGAGCAGATGAATGTATTGTTTATCAACAGATTTCGAAGCTAATAATCGTGGGCAAATACATTTTTTTTCCGAATCGAAATAGTATACGTTCACAGCCAAATGATCATTTTGCTGCATAAATTTCTCAATTTGATTAAGTCGCACTGGAAAGTCTATTCCATCGAAATTCAGTTCATTAATCCAGTCCTGATAGCTAATAGCATCCGTCACTTTTTTACGATTTTTAGCATACACTTCATCATGATGTAAAGCTGCTAAAATTGACCACTTGAAACATTTGTTGCCGGTGTTTTTTAAATTTATAACTGCTCTCTTGTTTTTTATCTTTTTCGGGAGTTCAATATATCCAGAGCCTCGCAGTGGTTCATATTTAAAAATTTGTACACGTAATTGTTTGATTTTACTCAATGTAAATCCCGATCCTTCAACCATCACTTCATCACATTGTTTCACCACATGCTCAATGATATCGTTTTGAAAGTGTTTACGCAAATCGGTAGTTGAATTTATTTCACAATTTTTCGTTGGTATATGAATCTCTCGTTTTTCTGCGATCGGATCACTATCTTCATCAACATGAAAAGATCGTTCGAATTCCGCACTAAAATATGATGTTGTTTTTATCAAATCAAACTCTGAGATAGCTTCAATTATTTTCACTTGATATATTTCGAACGCAGTTATTAAAAATTCTTCGATAATCTTATATCCATTGTTCACCAAATCAAATTCACGTATACGACGACCGAAAGCAGAATTTGAAATTTTTAATTCCACTCGTGGTTTTTCTTGATCATCTATTTCCATTTTTACTCTTCACCGTTTCACACTCAATCGCTATTTGTTGTTGATTTTTTGCACCGTATTATTTAAATATTATTCTAGTTCGCAGATTGCATTCATATCAAAATCAAAAGAAATGTAACAGTGTTGAAATTGAATCGATAATGTTATGTTATTTCATTTCTTTTCACTGAGAATTAGTAACGGACAATCGATCTGAGAATATTATTTATTATGAACAACTAGTAAATATTGAAAGAATAACGCGGAAGTAAATAGATGTTTAAATTGTAAAATGTTATTTCGCTAGCACAAAGTTAAAATAGGTTCATGTGCATTTGCAAATAGAAAAATTTCTCATGCTTAAAAAATATAATTAAGACCACACAGATTTCTATTGCACCGATGTCACAATAGTAGCAATTAAAGAATATGAATTTTATGATAGATCGGTGTTTTACTTTGCATATATGAAATATGTATTTATGAATAAGGTGTGTGTGTGTGTGTATCGTCGCATAAGAATAGAAAGAAATTAGTTCATAATGAAAGGTTTATAAGCAATGTATTTCAATTTTAGTGGTCAGTTCTGTTCATGACGTTTCGTTGATTTAGTTGAACATTACTTTCTTCCCGAACGGTTTGTTCAAGTTTTAGTTCATATTTACAGTGAAATCAGTAAAGTAAAGGTACAAGTAACATGAGTGCAATTGCAAAACTACAATCGATCGGTGAATTCGGTGAATCTAAACCATATCTGGGATTCAGTAAATTAAGTCTTGGATATCATAAAATCTTCTGTTTTCGGCTTGTGAAAAATAAGTTCCAAAGAGATGCTGCTGATAATGAAAAAACTATTTTAGTGGAGCTTGAAAATGAGGTCATCTTCCTACCACAATATTTCATGAAAGCTCTCGATAAAGATGATTTAAATAATTTAAACTGTGTTGATGAAATTCAATATTTATACTTTGGTGGACAATGTGAAAATAACAAGTGAGTTTATTTAAGTTTTTTTTTGTTTACAGAAAAAAAATATACATATATATAATGTCTATATCTCTGTTCTGTATAGATCTTGGATTGTGAGAATTGTCAGTCAATCACAAATGGAGCAAGAAATTGCAGATCAATAAGTGAGTAGAAGTAAACAAAAAAGTAAACCACAACATATTATATATTTATTTATATTTTTTTTTTGTTTACTTCTATTCATTAGGTTGATGAAAAAAAATGTTGTAGATTGGATTTGGAACATTTTGAAATTCACCGAGTGTTATAGCAAAAAACAATGACAAATCTAATTTTGATTTTAAAGAACATAAAAATTCTAACTATGTATACATTCTAAGTCTGAATAACGAATATCGTGAATTAATTCATCAATTATTATTTCATTATCTATCTATAATTCAGAGTGTGTACGGTAGAGAATTTTTTAATCATATTCCAAAAGTGATGCGAGAACTTTTTATAAACTTTGACATTATAAACTTTTATGGAAGACCCTCAAGTGAATTCAAATTTAATGTCCTTTCTGATAAATGTTATAGGAAAATGGTAGGAAGTTCGAAAAGATTTGAATGTGAAAATGCATATTTTCACACTAAATCTGTTAGAGTTATGGATTATATGAATATAACAAACAGAATGGTAATATGTAAACCTATTAAATCGAAGCCGAAAATGTTACAACAAATTGCCGCAGAAAAATACATTAATTCGAAAGAATGGATATTCACTTCACATTTAGATTTAATCGATTATAATTTTAAAGATATGTTATTTTCTAACAATATTTCTGAATGTTTTTCATTTTATGACATTTTATTGATCAAATTTGTATTTCAATATTTCTTGAAGGAGAACGATACTAATTTTCCGGTATTTAATTTAATTTGCAAATGTACTTATGGATTGAAGAACAAGAATCATGTGAAAGTTAACGCACCTTTTAAATCATATTCATTAGATGAAGTATGCACGTTATGTAATGCCACTCAAAATCTATATTTTAGAAAGTATTTACATATTGAAAACAAAAACATTTGCTTTTGCGAAGATTAATTTCTTTCTTTATTTTGGTGATGGGTTTATGTATATATATTCAATGAATAAAAAATTGAAATTTTAAAATAAATAATTGAATATTTGTTTGCATAATCTATGAAATCTTGCATGAAATACTGTGAAGATCAAAGAAGTAAAATGACACCATGAATTTGTTGAAAAGCATTGTTCAATGTGCTTCCGTTACTACCGTCAATAATCCTTTGTTTCCTATTTGCCAAAAAAATCTTATCATAAATTATTCAAATAAAATACATTTTTCTTTTGTGTGATTCTTTGCTTTTTTATTTTTCATTCCTTATTAATATGATTGACATTTTGTTGATAAGAATATTCTTGTGCAATAATAAATCAAAACTGTTTCTTCATTATTATAGGTATAACTATTTGAATGAAATTTTTATATAAAATTGTCTAATTCTATTTCAATTATATCGAAACCTCTAAATTCTTCGGATTCGACTTCATCATCGATGTTGCTTGCTGCATTGGGTTCGATCAACATTACTTCTTCTTGTGATCCAAATTCATTTGTTTGAGTTTCATTTTCAATGATATCAATGGATTTATTCACTTCACCGGAATTATCTTGAATTTGTTGCGCACTTTCATTTTTCACTTGATGATTGTTTTCTTCAGGTGGAGTGCTTACGCAAACTGGTTCACAAATTGTTGGTTCGACATATTGTTCCATAATATTGGTTTGCGATAGTTGACACCTCTGATTCAATGCATGATTGTAGTGATTTAAAATGTATTCAAACTCAATAGCGGCTTTACTTGCTATTTCAAATAAATTCTATTTGATTGTTTTTTCCACAATTCACTCATAATTGTTTGATGATTATTCAAAAACTTTGCACGGAGGTGTTGAATTTGATTTATTCGCCTCATGATAAATGTAGTACTTGGATTGGTTCGAAGTACATTTGGTAGAGTCGCTCTAAACCACTTTACTTCACTGAATTGTTCTTTCAAACGTTTTTCTGGTGTTGAACGCATCTTTTAGCATGTCAACCTTTCTTTTGAAATATTAAAGAAGAACTGTTTCACTTTCGAAATATACATTCTGCAATCTTGGTATAAACACAAATTGCACAGGAGTTGAAAGAAGCAAAATAACATATGTATGCTTGCAAAACAGAATATAATCTGAGTGACTAATTTCTTTACTATTTTTCAAATTATTATTTTTTCTTCGAAAAGCATTGTTATTTGTGCTTTGATTACTACCGTGAAATATTTCTTCGTTTCTCATTCGATCATGGATGTAGAAATAATACTCTGCTCGTGTGAGGTATTCTTTTATGTGAAATATTTTTTTTAATCTTTTTATGATTGTTTGTATCCGCGTAGAATATTGTTCAGCTTTCAAAGGTAAAAATCTTTGTGTTTGTCCACTCGATATTCAGTTCAGAAACAAGAGCATACGTGAAAAGATTCAAAATGAACACATTTATATATGTTTGTGACAATTATGATTGTGATCGTTATATTTTTTTTGAAAGCAGTGTAAAAAGTGATTATACTGAAAACAACGAATGTATTGTTACTGTTGCTGGATTAAAAAATGAATATTTCTCCCGCACTAACATATTATGTTCAAACTGTCATCGAAAATTAGGATATCAATTTTTAGATGAAGATGGTTTGTGTTGTATATTTGCTGTCAAAGTACTTCCATGTGCAATTGTAACACCATCAGTGAGAAGGCAATCATAGTTTTAATGGTTTGAGATATAATGTAATATCCCAAGTTTTGGTTTAATCCAGATACAAAAGATGAATATAAAACAACTTCAACAGGTGCTTCAATGGAAATAATTACAGAGCCTACAGTAACGGATAACCAAATTGAAGAAGCAATTTATATCACATTTTTTTTGTCATTTTTAATAATCATATCATCTATATTGATAAGCATTGTAACATGGAAATGTGTAAATATACAATCAACTGTGGAATAAAATATATACATATATTGACAGAAAAGCTAGAATTGTTTACCTTATTTTCCTCATTAAAATATTGCATGGATTCAATACGACCTTTATAATTAAGTTTCTCATTCATTGTATGGAAAAAGACTTGACGCATTTTTGATCTTTTGTTTACATTTGGAAAGCTTGGTAGTTTTTTCACTTTGAATGCATGAAAACAATAGTCCACTCACTTCGATTCCAACAACAAAATGCATGGCAACGAGGTCTGTTGCCATATCAGATACGATTGATGAATGGTAAGAAAAGAAAAATAAGAGAGAGAGAGCACACAGCATATGCACAGTATGTACTGTGCTCTCTTTTTTTTCTTTTAGTCTACTCTATACTTTATATGTATTTGTTGGTTGATAGTCACATAGAGAAAACCGGTAGATATATCACATATCTTTAAATACATGAAAACAAAGGTAAACTTTTTTACTTTTCTTTACTTTGAATGCATAAAAACAATCATACACTCACTTCGATTCCAACAACAAAATACATGGCAACGAGGTCCGTTGCCATATCAGTTACGGATGATCATGATCAGTTAGAAAAGAAAAAAAGAAAGCACAGCATATGCACAGTATATACAATGCTCTCTTTTTTTTCTTTTAGTCCACTCTATACTTTATATGTATTGGTTTGAATATCACTCACACCACAATTGATAACAAAAAACTAGTGCATACATCACATATGAAACACGATCAGTTGCATCTGATTGATCACATCATTCAGACGTGTTTTCGTTGTTTTTCTCTATATGCTCGATAATATTGAGTGAGTGAATGAGAGAGAAATAGTATATGTGTTTCTACTTCGTAAATTGAAGGACATATTTTCTCTCTCTCTCTTTCTCTCTCTCTTTCTCTCTCTCCTTTTCTCTCTATGCAGAGGTGTGGCCAAAACCGGTTTTGAGAAGAGAAGAGAGAAAATGTATGTAGGTCTCTCTCTCTCTCTCTCTCTCTCTCTCTCTCTCTCTCTCTCTCTCTCTCTCTCTCTCTCTCTCTCTGTATGTGTGTATGTGTGTGTGTGTCATGCCCCTCCTTTATGTATGTGTGTGTATGTGTGTTCACACATACACGTATATGTGTGTACGTGTACACTAATACTAAGAAAAGGCCCTGAAAGTGAGCTTTCCATACTACTTACATAAATCATCATTCTCCCATCCGTATGATTACGGCCTAATGATTGTGGTGGATCATCAAAGATTCAATTGAAAGATTACAACAAATGAATTCTTCGAAATTTGGAGCGGACCAATCGAGATTTAAGAGCAGAATATTTGAGATTTGGAATGTACCAAAATGGCAAGAGCGGACCATTAAACTATGCTATGGTTCAAAGTATATCAAATGGAATGTTAATGTGCAAAGATTATATTGACTGAAAATGCCAGTTTACAGCTTCACTGTGATGAAAAACGAACGTGAGTTCGACAAGAATATGTATTTGGACATATCTAAATATGTTTGTGTCTCCTTCTCTTCACATATGTAATCATTGTGTGTTTGTTATAAGCATTATTTGATTGGCACAACCATCCTTTAATTTCACAATGCTACAAAAAAAAATTTGTTGTGATTTTCTATTAGTATTGAGTCTTTCAAGCCCAAAAAAGCAAAAAAAGCAAAAAAACTGATATCACGCAGCGCATTCAAAAAATTCACGGTCAAATATATGAAAATAGTCAATTTTCGGGTATTGCACTCACGTTTTTAACCATAAATCAAAAACGAATGAATATTTTTGAGAAATCTAACTATATCGCCAAAATCTGATCATAATTGTGGTATCTACCAGCTCAAAGTTTCACTCCAACGCAGGTTTTTTCCAATTTTTTCTCACACTTATCGGGCTATAGCTCAAAAACCATTTGAGATATTTCCAATGTTAGATATACCACTTTTAGGTATTGAAAATATACCAACATTTTAAGATATCAACCTTCGAAATCAGAAATAAATTGTGGAAATTATTGGGAATTAAATCGATGAAAAATAGCTCAAAAACGCAAAAATTTTAGAACAGAAAATGAACTAGAAATATATAAATAATGCAGATATTACCATGAAACTTCGAGAATAATATTTTCTCATCAAAATACGAAATCATGCAGAATTTGGTGTGATTCTGATGAAAACAAAGGGTACCTCTCATACAAAATTTTGGATTTTGGATTAAAATTGCACTGAAAATCATAAAATTTGTATGGAATTTGCATAGTTCTCACCTTTTCAGAACGTGTTAGATTTTTTAAAATTATTCATTCGTCTTTGATTTATGGTTAAAAACGTGAGTGCAATACCCGAAAATTGACTATTTTCATATATTTGAACGTGAATTTTTTAAATGCGCTGCGTGATATCAGT
This sequence comes from Resseliella maxima, assembly GCA_029041755.1. Taxonomy (NCBI): domain Eukaryota; kingdom Metazoa; phylum Arthropoda; class Insecta; order Diptera; family Cecidomyiidae; genus Resseliella; species Resseliella maxima. The sequence continues at coordinate 157,864 of JAQOWM010000800.1, forward strand.
TTTTTTGCTTTTTTGGGCTTAAAAGACTCTATACTAATAGAAAATCACAACTAAACAATTTTGGTAAGAATTGTGTAGCATTGTGTTTAGAATGTTTTAGTTTCAAAATAACTGTGAGCAAATAAAGTTTTTACAATTTCATCTATTGGATTAAGAACAACGGAAATAATCAAAGTGAATTAAATTAAGTGTTGAAAAATGATTAGTTTCTTTTCAAAAAAATGGAAACGATGCAAGGATCGTGAAAAAAAGTCCAAACTATCAAAATCTAAGTCCATCAATAGATCAAAAACAACGACAATTACTCTAACGGATATAAATGATGATTGCCTAGAACACATTCTTCTATATATGAGCATCGAAGGTCTTCTGAATATTGTTCGTGCATACAAGCAACTAAATCGAATCAATAAATCCATATCAAATTCTGCGCTATTTTGAACGAAACTCATTGTATTTCAATGTGTGGAAAATTGTAAATCACTGAGAAAACTATGTTTTAGAACTGATGCAAATATCGATATTGATCACCTGAAGACAAGTTTAGAAGTGAAATGGCGAAAGATGAAGATTACAAAATTCAACGAATTAGAGAGCTACCACATAATAATTTTGAAGCAGCACATTTGATATCCACATCAACATATGACGGAATGTTTCACAATAATTACTACAAAATGTTAATAATTATTCAGTTCTTGGAAATCCATATTGTTAACCACTGTTATCAAAGGTTTATGCCGTTAAATTATATTCAGGCACTGGTTTTAGCATAGATTTTGTATGGCATAGATTGCGCCATGCAGATGCCTATGCAAGCATAGATGCCACATAATCGAACACAAACATACGGTGCCGCACGCGAAAATTCTACACAAAGGATGATGAGCAGAGAAAAGCGGAAACGTAATACGAAGCATATTTGTTTTCGTTCGTGTTTGTTATTATTCTCTTATTGATACTGCATGAATGTTTCCGTTAGATCATGTGGCGACTAAGCTTGTATAGGCATCTGCATGGCGCCATCTATGCCATACAAAATCTATGCCAAAACCAGTGCCTGATTATATTATTGAAGATTTGAATAGTTATTATAGTGTAGAGACTCCTGTTCTTAATCAGTTTGTTGTTGATTTCAATGTCAGCTGAAATTTAATTAAAAAAAGACTGAATAAATTGATCACTATTGTATATTTTTCAGTTTGAAATTCGCAGTGACTTGCTCCGAAATCATCAGGATTGTTGAATCGGATCAACTATTGAGTCATTTATCATTTTTAAATTTTAGATATTGTCTCATAATTGAATGAACCACCTTTGGCGATGTAATGCTGTATGATGCTGAATAATAAATAAATAAATATGGTTTTCCTTACAATTTAAAGTTCGAATGAAAATTTATGTAATCGCAATATTTTTCTCCTTTTATCTTTCTTAAAATCACACATTTAACACATTTTCAGAGTATCTACAAAACAACAATGTGACTATTTCTTTCAAAATAATAGAATAGAGCGAATATAATGAAACAACTAATATGTTATTTTAACAAATTTTATTATTGTTTTTTGTTTTTTCTTGTTATAGGGTTGAATTTTTGGAATTGTTCACATGAGAATGCACAACAATTCGTGGCGATGTATTTTTCATTTAAAAATAAGTACAGAGTGTTGATGGGGAATAAATTAAAGCAAGCGCACATTGTGCCGCGTGAACGCATTTGGAAGAAATGCAATTGTGATTTTGTTTCCTTCTTTTTTACTAAATATTTTACAAAAAAAAAATCGTTAAACGAAATAAATGTAAATCCAATGGGCAATGAACGGCTATGAAATTATTTTATCATAACGAAATATTCACAAATAACAACAGACGAATAATCATATAAGAACAAATCATCATCATCTCTTCTGAATGGTTTTAATGTATTCACACGACGTTCTGTAGGTCTATCAGCATTAATTTTTATTATTCCAAAATCTAACTTTATGCCATGATATCGATTAAAACAAATAATCCAATGGGTTATTCTAATCGTTTTCACAAACAGTGCAAAAGAAACATAATCTGTTCTATTTTTAATTATTATTGTACCAATACAATTTTTCTTTTCATTTTCATTTCATTTCATTTCATTTCTTTTCTATTCTTTTCTTTTCTTTTCTTTTCTTTTCTTTTCTTTTCTTTTCTTTTCTTTTCTTTTCTTTTCTTTTCTTTTCTTTTCTTTTCTTTTCTTTTCTTTTCTTTTCTTTTCTTTTCTTTTCTTTTCTTTTCTTTTCTTTTACAATAAAATAAGTTAGAAAAAACGTTATAAAGATCTCAAAATAAAAACGATGGAAAATTGCTCGAAACAGAAAACAATTAGAATCTATTTTTACTTTCATTTTTCTTTTTTTCTAATTGAAAATTTTTTTTAAAGATTTTTCTTTTGTACAAAAATTACATGATGATTTGAGGCGTCGCATTATTTTTTTGTTGGAGTGCCTCGTTGCGTGAGCCCTTCGAAACGTTTGAATGTATAATTTATAAAAACCCAATCTTTGAGAACCTCGCCCTCTTGTGGTATTGGTGCTGATGCTATTATTTTATGAAGATCGAAATGGATGAAAATTGCAATCGAATAATGTTATTAAAAAAATTTATGATTAAAACTTACGGATTTCAAGTGATACATCAGGGAATTCATCAAAATTAGATGTGTCATCAATTGAGCGTACTTCGACTGGTATTGCAGCAGGTCGTTCACGAATGTGTTCCCAATCAACGCCACGGAAAAATGGTATGGATTTGAGCTCTTCAATACCCCGATTCGAGCCCATGCGCCGTTCTGATTCACAGCAAAATTTCACAATTGTTTCTTTTGCTTCTTCAGAAATTGGCGTTTCTGGTGGAAAAATCAGGGTTTCACGCCAGTTCATTACTTTTCTATATGTATCCTGTGGATTATCTGAACAGAATGGTGGATAGCCCATAAGCATTTCATACATAATCACACCTAATGACCACCAATCACATGCTGGACCATATCCAGTTTGAAGAAACACCTTTTGAAAGATAAAACAATAAATGAATTAATAAATAATAAAAATAAGAACACAATTTATTTAAATAAACAAAACGATGATTGTCATGTAATCATCATGGTAATATTCACTTCGGGCGCAATGTAATCGGGAGTTCCGACTGTACTGTAGGCCAATGCACGTCTGTTTCTCTTCCAGCTTTCTGCGCGTCGTTTAGAATCCATTGGACTGAATTTGAAATTAATTCACATATTTTACAATAAGTCACATGAAGTCGGAATAAATGATTAAATTTATTTTTACCTTGCACAAGTACCAATAAAATCGGATGGCTTTGCTTGAGATAAGTCCCGATAAAAATCTGTTCTGTGAGATTTTTTCAATCCTGTACACAAACCAAAATCGGACAGCTGATAAAAGAGAAAAAAATGAAATATAAACATTTATCACTTTCTAGTGTTTTGTTTTGTTTTGTTTTCTTTCAATTCATACAAATTAAATAGATACCTTTAAATGACCTCGGGCATCTAATAGTAAATTATCTGGCTTAATATCTCTGTGAATAAATCCTAATTTGTGAATTGAATCGATAGCTAATGCCGTTTCGGCAATATAAAATTGCGTGAATTCCTCTGATAATGTATCTTTTTTCATTAACAATGTCATCATATCACCTCCCGGTAAGAATTCCATGATCAAATACAAATTCACTGGATCTTGGAAACTATAATACATCTTAACGACCTATAGCCCAAGCAACATTTAGTAACGGAAATATATCAGATTCAGACATATTTTTGATGATTTGATTTTGGGGATGAAATAATCGAAGATCCAACCATTTTACCGTCATTCCAGGCGTAGTCCAAGTGCATGGAACGAAAGAATATTGAAAAAAATATATTAATTTTTTGAATATGTACGACAATAATTGTCAAATGGAAGCTAAAAAGGTAAATTGATCGTATTTTCACTCATTTCTACTTTGAATGAATGTCATCCAAAAAAATTCTGTGTACAACACACAAATTAATAACACCAATCAACAGCGTTGTAAATACTTAGTTGTACGTACTAAACTGTACATTTGCAAAGCCACATAATCAAACCTAGCTAGGTTTAGATTAATTAAAATGTTTTTTTTTCTTTTAATACTATGCTGCTGTTTTTGTTGGAATTGTTAGCATTATTGTCTTCTGCACTAAATAAATGCTCTGAGTACAGGGGGTCTGTGTTGCGGCGGTGGTCTCTGCAACGTTTCAGGCACTGATATTCCATAAAGTGCACACAGCCCTGAAATGATAATCAGAAAGAAAAATCAAAACATTTGTACACACTGATATTAACAGTATGAACATAACGGTAAGCATGAAGAACACTTTAAATTTCACAATCGATTTTCATACATACCTTTGTACAGAATGCATTTCGAAGCAAGGACGTCCGATTCCAAACAATAGTGATCGACATCAAGTCGTGCATATTTGCGTGTGGCATAAACTGCCATTCTTTGTCTTATCAATTTTATGCGAATCACAAGATATGGTCTGCATGTTGAGCCACGTGGTGATGGAATGCGAATTGGATTGGAATGAAATGCACGCTGTTCGATTTCTGTCGAGTCTTTGGTCATACCTTCAGTCTTGCGATCACGTATACTCTGCTTGGCGAATGTCTGTCGTACTGCGACCAACTACGTTTTCATGCCCGGATCGATGGCGATAATATGTTCAAATTTGTGTGCTCTGTGCATTTCACGGACCTTTTCAAGGTGATCTTGTATTTCCTTAGTTTGTTTCATTGGCAAATCATACAACACCGATATACCTAAACGCTATTCGTGACAATTTGGCCATGAAACTGTTTCTTTTTGCAAATCTGCTTGATTTTATCGATGTTGAAAATCATTCCCTACAGCTCCATTTTATGTTGTCTGTAGTAGGATTCACTGAACATATTCTCTTTTCCCGTTTTCGGATTGATGTATTTTGGTATCAGCTCAAATGATTTCGCCAGTTCATACATAGCTTTGTGATCGATTCGTATGTTTTTCAACTGATAATTGCACAATGGAATAACAGTGAAACTATTCACTTTTGGCGGTCGCGGTATAATTGGCATTCGATTTGTAACAGGATCTTTGTTGAATGCATTCCATTCATTGACAATGTGAACATTGATGATGAAGAATTCCTCTATCTGCCGTTGAATTTGAGCAAACAACCAAATCGATTCAAACCACGTTTTTTTATCTGTGACAAACGATATCACCGGGCCAACCAATTTCACGAAGATAGTAAAGTAAAATTTCTTTTTTTTGTTCCCGTTGTTCGATTCCACTTGTCCAATCTTGATCTTTCATTACATCTTTGAGGGCATTTCGGATATCAGTGTCATCAAATCGATACGGATAGTTGTTGCTGGCGTTCAATTGATAGCACTTCATTCGGAAAAAATATTTTAAACGCGTTTCACAATCAGTTTTCAAGTTTGTCTTCACGTTTTTCAGTTTCACCTTCTTTTTTCACTTTGTCGGTTTTTTCACTTGGCTCACTGGCACTTGACACTGACTGTGTCATCTTTTTTCCTTTTCCCCATTTTAAAACAAATAAATGATTGTCGCCAATCTACGGAAAAAATGAAGAAAAAAATGTTACAAGAAAAACAATCTATGCATATGTGAATTAAACCAAAATAAAAAACAAAATAATGGATAAAAATCATGAATATTACGGGAAAATGTTGAACAAAAAAAATTAAACACAATTCAAATGGTGGATACGATATCAACTTACTTCTTTGAAATCACAGCTACTTCTGATTTTGTCGTTATGATTCAGCAAGCAATCGATGCGATGTCAATATGCATATTTGTTTACAAATCACAAACAAACAATTTTCGAAGCAGGCGAACAACAATGCTAACAATACCAACACTATGATCATATTCAACGAAGCGGCGCTCCATTGTATTGGGAATTTGATCTCAAACTGTATGACGATGGTGATTTGAACTGCATACGATTGCATATTCCTTGTTTGAAATTCGTGAATGTATTTATGTGTTGAAATGTCAAAAATCCTATTTCGAATGTTACTGTTTCGAATCGGAATTTTCATTACTTACCCAGTTTTTTTATTCTATTTTTTTAGCATAATAGTATTTCAATTAAATACCAATTAGTTAAAATGTTTCACAAGCTCAATGAACATACGAAATTTGATTTTTGTTCTTATCAGTTTCACTAGGATTCAATGAAATATTCATAATAAACAGTGAAAATTGATTGTGGCACACCATTAAAAAATCACCTGATTTCTAATCCTATTACGATGGTAGGAATGGGTGAGAATGCGATCAAATTATCCACAGAAATGAGTAAGAGCTGTTCATATCCTAACTCTGAATTTAACTAAAAATCATTAACTGAATGTTCGTTGGGAAGGGAAAAGAACAGAGAAAATGTTACCAAATATTCAGTGGATACTGTGAATATTTCTAAATATATTAAATATCTTGAATGGCATTATGACAATATTTCAACGCAGTGTTTCTGTGTTGAGTATTGACTTGAACTTGAAGATAACAAATCTAAATTCTAAGCAACACATATTTTGCCATCGCGACAATGTTTTAATTTTCTATTTTAAACTTAATATTCCCCAACACTACTGCTAGCTTATTGCTTTGACATTTTAAATATTGACGAGATCGTGTGTATTCTTGAATCTAGTGAATATCTATTATATGTATAAATATATATATTAAATGGGTTATTTCATCCCCTAGTAACAGACCCATTGATGGTCGGCCTCCACTAATACATCACGTTCAGCGCGTACATGTGCGACTTGCTCCTTTTCCAACATATCCGCTTTGCGTAATACTTTCATTGCATATACGTGGCCGGTGTCTTTCTTCTGCACTAAACGTACTTCACCAAAAGCACCACGTCCAATTACTTTAAGTGCTTCAAAATCTTCAACGCCAAGCCGTGATCGTTTCAAACGTAAAAATTCCGTCTCTTTTTGAGCATGTAAAAGGCGTTTTTCTTGTTTTTGGGATTCGGATAATGTTTCATCTTTTAGCGATGCTTCCAATTTGGCCAGCCTCTGTTTTCGCTCTGAATGTTGTGTCAATAAGTTTGTATAATAATTTTCTAATGTCACTTTTGCCTTGGTCGCCTTATCCATTGTGTGATCGCTGAAGCGAATTGAACTCTCGGCGGTCGCCATCATCCGTATTTTTCACTTTGTTCACGTTTTTTTCGAATTTTACCTGTAAAATAATAGTAATAATTAAAAATTAAATAATAATCACTTGGAGTGTAATCTAAAATTATTTTACAGATGACCTATTACAAAATGTATATACTTATATGTATAGTAGCATAGATATGCTTGTATATATATTTGTTTAGCCTTCAAAATCATGAACATCTTTGATGCACACAATGAAATTTGGCATGGAAAAAACAACACCAAAGATCAATTGAATGTTTTTCTATTAATTTAAATGTATTAATATGCTCATTTTATTTATTGTTCGGAACTTTATTAAAACAGTGAGTGAAATTATTGAATAGCAAATTTTTTTTATTTTTATTAAAATTATTTCCCTTGTAATTGTAAATAGTCAAACTATGTACGGAAATTTGATGCTAATTCCTCATTCATTTGTTAAATTTAGTGTTATTTCTTTTTATAATAGCTAGCTGTGTTGAATGCACGAATCGTTTGAAATTGATCGAAAATCATGAGAACTGGAACTTTCATAAGATTCTGTTTGCTCAAACAAAAAAAAAAAAAGAAAAAAAATGACGTAGTAGCAATCAGTATTTTTTTCAACAAGAGACAAATTTAGTTTTTGCTTTTATTACACAGACGGAGAATTGAGTTAGCAAAGCAAAAATATTCAATTTCAATACAGCTCGCACAAATTCATCATCACTAATACACGATCAAAGAATGTATTTTATGTGGAAAAACATAGCAATTTTCAAGGAAATGACTTCAATGAAAGAGATTGGATTACATTTTGATTTGATTTCATGAATTGTTTATGTTTTTTTTTCACCCATTTTTATTTAAAATTAGCTCTTTTTGTTTTTGTTTTATTTCCATTTATAAAATAAAATCAGTTTACATGACACAGAGTTCACTTTGAATCGAAACTATTGGATTTATTTCGAAACTTCTGATTGTATTGTATTGTATTGTATTACAAAACCAGTAATGATTAAAGAAATCTATTTGGTGTTTATTTTTATTACGATTAATTTATGGACTGTCGTGTCTTTCTTTTACTGCTGTAATTTTAACACAGAATCATTCGTTGTTCGTTTCAACATAGTACATAGTCACATATACATGCACTTAATTATTATGCATGAATATAATGTGTATGTAAATATAGACGTGTGTTTGCACAATTACTGAATGAGTGCAAATAAATTTTCCAACCAAAAACTCAAGAAACAAAGACTCTCTTACAATTCTGCAACAACAATATCACACAACAAAAAGAATATCAAACGAAATAAAAAATAATGAAGTAACTACATCATACACATAACAAAACAAAGAATCTAACATAATTCAATGACTCAAACTTTGCCTTTGGGTTTTTTTCTCTAAAACGATGAAACGAAATTCAATTTTCAGTCGATTTATTTATTTATCTTAAGTTTTTTTTAGATCGTTATTCCATCAGAGTGGAAATATTGTGTATTGAAACTAACCAGTTTTTTAAATTCAGATCTTGTGAAGAAAATAAATCTACTCTACTGCTTTTGTTGTTTTCGTTGTTAATCTGTACTTTTCCTAATTCACATACACAGTCTACACAACAAAGCTTGAACGTAATTTCTTCTTTCTCTTTTGCTCGCTCACACTTTGTCATCAATTCGTCGGTATTTTGATTTTCTTTAATTCTTAAAATTTGGTGTTAATACTTTTTATATTTTTTTTTTTTTCTTATAAATGTGATGTGACCAATGCTCATATCATACTATTAAAATATTAAGTTGAAAATATGGCCGCCTGCCTATACATACGAATCGCTCTTTTGTGTTACTAGAAAACAGATATGATGATGTAAACACAAGGCAAGTGGCGAGATTTTATGAAAAGGTACTATAGGTCTTATAGTAGTCAGAAATGTCAAAGTGAGATAGCTACATTAATAATCATAATAGTTAGCAGTTACACTGTTGCCAACTGTACGTACTGTACCATATTTTAACTGTCAAAAATTCAAAAAACAAAGTCAGTTTCGTACGGCTACATTGTTGTGTTTATTCAAATAAGATACGTCATAATAATGGAAACAAGTACACTCAAAAATAAAAAACCAATATTTATATAGAAAAAAAAAAAAATTAAAAACACACACACAATTCAACATTAAATATCCCAGTTGAGTGACCGTTCAATTGCTTTTTTCCATTGACTATATCTTTGGTCACGTTCTTCGTCTGTAATTTTTGGGCGAACAATCATTTCCCCAATGGATATTTTCTTTGTAATATCCCATTTATTAATTGCATTTCCTGCTGCAATTGCTGCACCCTGCAATAAACACATTCAATGCATTTAATTTTTAATAAACTTGTTAAATCAATGAAGTAATACCAGCGCAGTAGATTCAGCCATTTTTGGGCGAATCACTTCTAATCCAACTAAATCGGCCTGTAACTGAAGCATTAGTTGATTTGTAGTCATTCCACCATCAACTTGCAATTTGACCAAATTAAAATTGCAATCTTTTGTCATAGCACCAAGAATGTCTCGCACTTGGAAACAAACCGCTTCAAGTGTTGCACGTAATATATGGCCACGCTGTGTATCCTCAGTTAATCCATAAATGACACTACAATTAATCAAATCGTTGGAATGAATCAATTGTTATGCTTAAAAAAATATATACAATACCCTCGAGCTTCCTTATTCCAATATGGTGCATATAATCCTGAAATTTGTAAGAAGACAAACTATTGAAACAGGAAATCCCACTACGGTATGGTGTGTGTGTGTGTGCGTGTGTGTGTGTGTGTGTTAAATTGCATATGAAAACTATTTCAATAAAGTATCGCGATGTACAAATCAATACATACCACTGAATGCTGGTACAAAATAAACATCACCACTATCTTCAACAGTTCCAATTAGCTCTGTCAATTCGTTGACATCTTGGATTACATCCAAATTATCACGCAGCCATCTAACAAAAGAACCGAAAAAGATAAGTTCAAGATGTTGAGATATTGAGATATTGTAAAAATAAGATTGCTCAACATACGTAATAGCTGCACCAGCGATTGCAACAGATCCTTCTAGAGCATATACTGGCTTGGAATCAGATCCAAATTGATAGGCAACTGTGGTCAAAAGGCCATGATTCGAAAGTACAAGTTCATTCCCTGTATTATATAATAAAAAGCATCCAGTGCCATATGTAGCCTTTGTTTGTCCTTTTTTCAAGCATTGTTGTCCGACAAGTGCTGCTTGTTGATCGCCTAGACATCCACAAATTGGTATATTCTTGAAATAATGAAAATAAAAAGTTGCAGTATTTTTGTTTTTTTTATTACATAAATATCACACATATTTAACGCAAACTGACTTTTAATTTTCCATCGGAAAAGAATCCATAAATTTCGGAACTAGATCGCACTTCTGGTAAAATTGTTATTGGTATTTCAAAAAATTCTAACATATCTGGATCCCACTTGCAAGTAGCAATATTCATAAGCATTGTACGTGATGCATTTGTTACATCAGTTACATGAATACCTCCAGCAGTTCCACCCGTTAGATTATATAGTAACCATGTGTCCACTGTTCCAAACATACAATTGCCCTTCTCCATGGCTTCAGCTATTTTGGGCACATTGTCTTTCAGCCATCGTAGTTTTACGCCAGAGAAATAAGTTGATAGCGGCAAACCGCATAATTTTTGAAAGAAATCTTTCTCTTTATCAGCAGATTTTTTTGCTAATTCATCAACTGTACTTGATGTGCGAATATCCATCCAAACAATGGAATTGTGCATTGGTTCGCCAGTTTGACGATCCCAAACTATTGTTGACTCTCTTTGATTGGTTACGCCGACAGCAACAATATCCTTATGAATAGAAGACAAACTAGTGATTAGAATTTTTCTTTTGTTTGTTATCTGTAGTAACATTGATCGCAAAGTTGAAAAATGGGAAAATCCTATTGACTGATAAGAATTAAAATAAGAATGTGTCAAAGTTCACGAATGAATGTTGTTTCTTATCATTTCATTAGTAATTTTCTAACCATGTCTCTTGTTCTTTTCTCATTTGTTGTTGAATTTCTTTTTCCTTTGATTTGTGGGATTTGGGAATATTTAATTATAGGAGAATGAACTTTTAACTTACACTTGCAGTACCACCGAGAGCAATCAATTTTTCAACAGTCTTTTCGATGCATTCAATAACAACGTTTAAAATTTCCATTGGATCTTGTTCGACCCATCCTTCATTTGGTGTACTATTTTGTATTTCTTTTTGATGATAACATACGATTTCAGCTGTTCCAGCTTTAAATAAAACAAAACGTGCTGATGACGTTCCTTCATCGATTGCACCGATTAAATCACCAAATGATTTGGATGCCATTCGTAATTCTTAGAATATTTTTAAAGAAAAAAAAAATGAATTATCAAAAATCGTTTACCAATAAATTTCGAACACACGACATGAAAATGTTTGTATAATTTTCAATAGGTCACACTCATAAAGTATTTTTTGTCAATATTAAATAGTTTTTTATATTTCAATAGAGAAAGTATGTTTGATTTGATAGATTACATTTTACAAACGAATTTAATAATAATTTAAATAATAATTAATTAATTAATTAATTAATTTATTTATTTATTTATTAATTTTTAATTTATTTGATTTTTTTAACGAATATGATAATTGAACGACTAAATCCTGCACGAAAATCAATTATCATTGATCATTTTCATGTTTTTGCCTTGAATTTATTTATCAAATTTTACCAAGCAAAACGATTACACTTGCACTTATATTGCATTCACATAACACATTACACATAACAAATGATGTGCTGTATTTTAAAACATGCGACATACATTACGATATATTATTATTTTCGCGGATGAGTTTGTATCAACTGTCATCAATTTGTCTCATTTATATACGGTTGGCAGCGCTGTCAACATATCAAATGTCATAAACAAATACAGTGATTAACCATTTTAAAAGGAATCGAGGACATTTACAAGACTTTCGGTGAATATTTATTGCACGAGATCAAATTTATAGGGAGTACTTATTTTTTATTGTGTATTGTTTTGTGAGTAACCTTTGTTACTTGCTGCAGAAAAAGAACCAAAAAAAAAAAAACCAAATTAAACAAAAGAGAAGAAATTATGGAGAATATTTTGGAACATTGTGTGTCGAGTGATGATGGAAATGAATTTCCAATGAAAATAAAAGACGAAAAAACTGAATTAGTTGAGGCAAAAACATCCATTTCAGAGAAACATGTCGATATGGAAATGCTTGAAAAGGATACGACAAATGATGATCAATTCACTGATTTCAATGTTAAACTATCAAATACAAATGATGAAGGTTCAGAAAATATCGAAACAATTACTGTAGATTCAAAATCAGATGCTAAGGATGAGCATAAAGACATGAATATTTCATTTGACGAAGATATCATTTTGCCAAGTATTCGACATGATACAGAACAAGAACAGAAACAACGTGAACGTATTAAACGAAAAGAGATGAAAAGTCGCAAGGAGCTTGAAGAAGAAGAACGTGAGAAAATGCAGTAAGTTTTAAAAAAGAATTTGTTTTTCTATAATTATTTTCGGTTTTTAAGTGATAAGACTTTTTGTTTTTCATGATTTCAGAGTATTGGTTTCAAATTTCACAGAGGAACAATTAGAAAGATATGAAATGTACAGACGTAGTTGTTTCCCCAAAGCAACGGTGAAACGCTTAATGCAAACAATAACGGGTTGCTCGGTGTCGCAAAATGTCGTAATAGCAATGTCCGGTAAATATGATTTAGTTTATGCGCAACACGTTAACATCATCATCTAAATGTAATTTTTTTTTTTTATCACCAGGAATTGCAAAAGTATTTGCTGGTGAAATTGTGGAAGAAGCTTTGGATATAATGGAACGTGCTGGAGAAACGGGCGCCTTACAGCCGAAATATTTACGTGAATCTGTTCGTCGATTACGTGCCAGAGGACAAATTCCTCATGGACGATCGCATAAACAATTTTTTCGCTTGAATTAAAATTCAATTGTAACTTTAACTTTTAGGATTTTCAAAAACAAAACAATTTGCGTACACTTTTTTCCATATTAATTATTGTTCAAAATAAAACAGTCTATTTAGTTCAAATTTAAGCATTTACTGTTATCAATTTTCATAAGGGACATTGTTGAGTTATTACTTTCGGATTATTCAAATAGCAGATAATGTGTTCCATGAAAAATTAACATGAATCATTTCAAAACTTTTTAAACTAAACTCTTCTATAGACAAACACTATCGAATGAACATAATAAGTAATTTCAAAATTGATTTAATGGTTTTTTTTTATTTTTTTTTTAATTTTCAAAAAAGGGTAAAAATTGAATACAAAATTGACATTGAAAATTAAAGACTACTTTTTGGTACAGTAGACAGAGAAAAAACAAGAATATTATTCATTTGTCGTTGATTTGTGAATTTTCTTAAGCAGTAACACATGAATACATACAAATTGATTGCATATCCGTATGTGAGAATGTGCTTTTTTTCATCAAATGGTAATGCATTCAAACGCTGGTTGATTGTTGTAGGCGTCATTCATGTCTGGACATTTGATTTGACATCGGTTTCCGTGAAATCCTGTACCAACGCACGTACAACGATAGCCTGGCGATTGTGTTATTTGGATACATACACCTCTATTTAGGCACGGATGTAAACTGCACATGTCGTTGGAACGACCCTTTGCCGAAATTAAATAATTCAATTGTATATTTTCCTATTTGGATCGTTAAAACATTAAACAATATAATTTTCATCTACCTTTAGAGCGTCTTGGCATTCTTTGTTTGTTTTATAACGAAATTCCGATTTACAACCGTATGCACAGAAACAGTTACCGTTATCAATTCGGCATCCGTGTTGCGCTTGATCCAAATCGCAAGCATTTACATGCAATAATTCATCTATTAAAAATATAAAAAATTATGAAAAAAAGTATATTTTTTTAGAAAGAAAGTGAAATGAGATTGAGATTAAGAACAAGACATAAATGACAAATGAGACCAAAGCAGGAACGAGTAATTTTTCTCACAAAGTACAAAACATCTTATTTTAAATAAATATAATTTGTCTGTTTGACCCAATAAACCCCTTTGCATTTTGATAACGAAAAATTAAAAAAAATCATATAACGTCTAACTCCGATTGAAGACGATTTAGCTGATTAAATTGTGTTTGGTGTGCGTTAAATTGAGATTGAGAGAAAGAGATTGAGATGCGGAAGTGCGACGGATTTAAAACCGTTTTCATCAAATTTTTACTTTCTTATTTAAATTTAATATTGTTAAGATCTACGCTTGCTTGTTTTTAAATTCACTAAACTCATGTAAGCTATAATTTTAGACATCACTTCGGTAGAACCATATAGTGAGTTTACAAAATTAAATTCTTGTTCGGGAAAAAAAACAACAACAATATTGTTGCAATGGCAACGGTCGATGTATGTTACTAAACATATCACACAACACCACATCACATCACAACATTTTGTATAAATCATTTACTAACAATTAAATTCATTCAACGAAACTACTTACTGTTAATTATTGTTGTGAATATAAAAATTATGAAGAAAGTATATCCAGAATTGAAACGGCTGGAATTCATATTTTTTTTTTTTTTTTTGCTCTGTTCCGTACTATTTTCCAAAACGCTATCAAATTAACAACAAATGTTGAATACGAAATATAGTCGTTCCTATTAATGTATATTTTTGAGTTTTTGATCAAAAGCTACTTGGAAGAAAAAAAAAATGTTATAATTTTCTATCTTTTCTCTTTTTAAATTATTCGACAAATTGATTTTTCACAATTACACAGAACAACAATTATGTTTGTTATTCTGATGAATAGAATCGTGCTCTATCTAAATGTGGAACATCTTTTGTTCAAAGTTAATCGAAAACTGTTTTTTGTATGAACCAGGAAAAAGACAAACGAGCACAGCGACAAATTATTCAACTAAAAGAACTTATACTTTCTATGTACTGTTGTTCATAATCAGCGTCGTCGCTTCGAACTCGAAAGCCGATAAAGTTTAAATAGAAGAAAGATTACGATGTTTTGTACAAAGAAGAAGTATAAGACACAAACAATCCAAATGAAATCAAACAACACACTCAACAAAGCTCGCATCTTGTGTGCGTTTTGAATGATTTGAGTGCACAAAAATAACATATGTACATTTCATATTTTTCAAGTCTAAAATATAGAATGAACGGTTGTTGTTATGTGTGTTGCACATTCAGTTACAACCGGGCGTCAATTCTAAAAGAGACAATTGATGATACATATAATAGTGCATGTCAACGTCGGTCGTTATCGCCATTATCCTCACACGCACCGCATAATATAATCAGTTAAAGAATTTCATTCTCCTCTTTTACATACAATTGGAAATATTCATAGCAAATATTCATATAAAATCCAAATAATTTCGATTGGTATTTTTTTTTTTCTTCAATTATTTCAGAAATAATATTAGCATCAAAACAGAGACTTTCAGACATTGATATTCGAATGATCATGTTTGAAGATAAATGGCTTTTCTAAATTAACATTCAAATGTTTCTCTGTGTTAATACAGTCGTTGCCCTTTAATTTGAATGATATGATTATCATCATGTCCATTCGACGCATGTGTATTCTTTTCCTTATTTCTTTCGGGTTTGTGCCTTTGAAAGAGATATGCAATCCACTTATAAACAATGAAGTTCATAATGAATATCAAGTCTGCGCAAATTTTTGGTGAGATTTTCCCAGATTAAAAGTCCTCAAATTCAAACTCATATATTTTCCATTCAATGGTTTCCATGCTTTTAATTTATTTAAATTCCGCCATTAATTTTATTCAGCTTCAAAGGCACATGTTTTTTTTACAATTTTGTGTGATTGCAATGCAATTTATTTTGTACAAAATGTTTATAATCATTAATCATTTATTATATAATTAACATAATTATGCAACAACAGAAAAAAAACAATTGTTGGTTGTAATTTTTATTTAACTTAATTGAAATATTAATTTTGTTAACCCCAATAGCAAATTTTCTCCCAGTTTTTTTTAGAAGTTTTGATGAAAAAAAATGTAAGAAAATGAAAGCAAATAGATTCAATTGATTTACTTGTCTTTCGAAGACATTGAATGGAAATACGCCAATCGTTTGTCGCGAAGTTGATTTTGTGTAAGAGTTTCTGCATTCGTTGTTCCACTCAGTTCTGGGCCCATACATTCTAGACTTAATTTTATTGCAGCATCTAAATCCGAATTGTTTTCATTTAAAGTATGATGCTGATGCTGATGCTGATGCTGATGCTGATGCTGATGCTGATGCTGATGACGCATTATTACCGTTAGCCATGTACTCGGGTGGCATATATGAATCATATTTATTAGCATAATCAGCGAGACTCATTTGAATGGCTCGTTGAATATCTTCATCATTTTCGGATACAGATACTTTCGAATCAGATTTAGTGAGATCGATGAAAGATGATGGTGGTGGAGAACTGTTTGGCAAATATCGAACGGGTTCAGATGCACATTCCGGAAAATCACCACTCACTACGAATATTGAGTAACCTTCATTTTGCATTTGTTTCAAATATTCGATCAAAAATGTACTGCTCATATAGTCGGGTCGACTTAGCAATGAATCTAAATTAAAGTAAGCGTATTGTTCATTTGATGGTGATCGATGTAACGGATCACATTTAAATTTTCGTATGCAATACCAATGTGAATCCATATTGAAAATGTATGCTTGCGCTTTTGTTGGATTTTCTCTGATATCCGTTGCAATTCCATCGGTACTATTTAATGGTATCAATTCTAAATTCCAAAATGCCAGCGCTTTGCTTATCACTTGAACTGAAAAAAATCCCGTATCATCCATATTGCCAGATGGTTGTTGTACAAATCGTTTGTAATCTTCCCTATTAAAATAGGAATTTGAAAAAAAATTCAAAAAATGATTCAATTTATCTGAAACAAAAATTGTCCAAAATATTTACTCACGATTCAACACCTTTTTCATTTTCAGACATCTGTTGGCGTTCTTCTTCATCTAATCCCATAGCAATTTCACTCAAATCAACAGCTGTGAAATATGATCCCTGCAACACGCAATTCAAGCAATGCTGAGCACAAAGTCTTCCTTCTTGCTAAAAATGTCAAAAATACATTTTCATCATAGAAACAATTATTCAATAATTATTCGAAATATGAAGTTGAAACCTTTTCGTGAAATATCAACGAAATGTCCCACATTTTAGCGCTTATATATCTTAAATTTATTTTCTCAAACGCTTTATTTCTTAATTGAATCGCGAATAAATTAGCTCAAAATTCGATGCCAAATCATTTGCATTTTTGTTAGAAAAGTAAATAAATATATCTGATGCTGAATGCAATTTACTGACATATCCATTGTATTCCATTGAACTGTCATTTTTTAGTACTTTTCATCAATTTATTAGTACTGTTTTTTTCTATATAGTACAATATTTTATTCAGGACGAAATCATAATTTTTTTTCAGAGCTTAACATACTCACAATTAATGGGGAAAATTTAGAAAGTTCATCACATTAAATTATGTCATATGAAATTCAAAAAAAAAAAAAAAAAAAATCATTGAAATACCATGTAATAAGAATATGGTAACTTTGTTGATTTTCATTTAATGTACTAATGTTGAACGACGTAAAAAATAGCATCTCGTCATCATCATTACAATCATCATTGTCATTGCCGTTGTCTCCGTCATGATCATCATTTTATTAAGTATTAAGTACTGAAACATCAAGCCAATCGGGAATGTCATCACTGTATTACTCAAACGAAGACATTATGATCAACATTATGATTTTATTCAAAATATATATCAATTTCACATTATTTCATCAAATTAAATGGTTTTTATTTAATTATAATTTATTCTGTTCCATTAGATGCATGCAAAATATATGTATAAATCGAAAATTACAATTGCATCAATACCATACTCATGATATACACTGAATCATTGTATCAGTGTTAATATTGTTGATTTACTACAACTTTTCCTTCTTCTTTTTCTTTTTGTTCTTCTTCTTCTTCTTATTACACATAAAACTAACATGGCGGCATGTCGTCGGTGCGTAGCTGTCTTGTCGTGTTCTGTTTAATTTCATTTTTGTACACATAAAAAAACTTTAAATTAACTTAAATAATAAACACACAAAAAGTAAAATAGCAACCAAAAGTTAAACAACTTAATAGAAATAGAACAATCTAAGACGAGATAAAATCAAGCAAAATAAAGCAAAGCAAAGCAAAAAAAGAAGAATCACTTTAGACAAAGCAAATGTAAGAAATAAAAAAAAACACCTAAACACTAAAAAGAGAATCCAAACTATTCAACTTCATAGAGATAAAGTAAGGGATAACAAATGATAAAGAAATGAATTGAAATTAATAAGCAGCGTTTGCAATTTGTCGTAACAAATAGAAATTTTTAATCACAGTGTAAGTGTGGGAGAGAGTACGATTGGTAAACAAACCGCAGAAAAATTTCAACAGAGAAAAGACAGGCCATTGCGTTGAACATATAGTGCATATTAAGACTCGCATACAAGTGATTTTCTTCTTCAGTTTTTTTTGTCATAAACGAACGTATGTTGTATACAAAAACGATCAAAAATATAAAAAAGTAGCAAAAACACATCGTGTAGTATTATAATTTATTTTTTTTTTTTGTAATTCCTATCGTTGTTAATATTATTATTATTATTATTTTTTTTTTTTTCTTCTTTTGCATTATCAATAAGAAGAGTTTAACAAAGAAAATGCACTAGAACCCAAAGTCTAATAAGTCTAATAAGTGAAATGAAGTAAAAGTGTATATAAGACAAGGCACAAGAAGAATAAACTACGACGACGACTACGACGACTACAAATACGCAAAAACGAATATTTCAAACTTAAAAGTGTTAAATACAAAAAAGCACCACTTACATTTGGAAATTTACATAGAACCGATGAAAAAGAACTTCTATGCTACGCCAATTGTTTTCGCAATATCATTTCGGTTTGATTACTCCTCAATCCATAATATCTGTAAAATTAAACCGATGATACATATGCTTTTCAACTGCGAGCATACAACATACAAATGCATGTATAAATTTTGACATCATTACATTTTACCTATCTTGAAAAATTGTGAGAATGAGAAAATTTAATTCAGGAATAAGCGAATAATTTAAAGATAGAAAAACTTTCGAAAAAAGAACAATTGCACACACACTTCAAATTTGAAAGAAGAAAGTGGCTCCAGTAGAAAGCAGATTTTGGATTTATTAAAACATTGAGGAAAAAAAGGTCCACAATATTTCCAAATGCTACTATTTTTATATGTATGATTTGATCAAATTCGATATTCCTGTATAAAATACTTTATTTTATCTAGTACAATAATTTTCAGTTTTCAAACAAAGCAAAACAATTTTCTACAAAATACAAAATAAAAGAACTCAATTGGATTAACGAGGCGAAATTTAATTAAAAAAATTATTTTAATTTAACATTTAAAATTTAATTTTCCATTGTCATTCATTTGAATGTAAATGATTAATTCTTATTTTTTTAAATTTCTTTACAGGAGATGCCTGTTAAACCTAAAACTAAACATATATTTACAAACATTTCTAGACCAAAAGACTTATCGTCAAAGTTAACTGAATCTCTCTATACTTACATCAAACACAAGGAGAATAAAAAAATATAATCAATAGCAACTAAATATTCCTTTCAAAAAAGAATTTATGTACAAAAATTGATGTCAACTATAGACGACCACAATCTTCGAAGAGCATTAGTTGAACATTAGAGCTGTAAAAAGAAAAACAAAAATAATTTGATTGAACTGTAAAAAAAGAGGAAAAATAAGTGATCCTGAAAAAATTACATGTTATATTTTTTTTTCTGTATTTGTTAATAATTCAATCAACGAACATAAAAAAAGAAATATTAGAAGCTCGTTGTGGTTGAGTGTGGGATCACTACATACACTGGTTTGTTCCTTATTATTTAATTGTGATCAACACGTGTTGACATTTTTTTCCGTTATTGCTTGATGTACAAAATAGAAAGTGCAGAACACATTTTTTTTTTCAATCAATCGCATCAACGTAAATAATCGTGCAGTTAACACGCATTGTGGCCAAGGTGATTTCAACAAAAATACAACACACAACAGTTGAATTAGGATAATTTAATATCGAAATATTTAAAATAAATGAAAAAAAAATAAAAAAAAAAAATAATATAAATCATAAAATACATGCATCAAAGTTGAGTGGATGTGAAAACTAGTTTAATCATAGGACAATAACAAGAAATTAAGCAAGAATCCAATCTTTAGTTGGGGACACAAAGAAATACACAAACGAATAGTGATAAATTTAACTAAAATCAAGCGTATAACTAAAATTAATTAAATTTAAACTAAAGAGAAACATCAACACCAACAACAATAACAAAACAACAACAAAAATATCGAAAGTAAACCAAAATATCATATAGAGTACTCACCAGGAAATATAAATTGTAAGCGGTTCAATTGGACAGCGAAAACTAAACAGCTCAACGATAAATCTGGCAAGATCTGTCGGGCTGGTCTCAATATTCTACCAGACTCCCGTTAGTGGATCAAATTCATATTTTAGTACAAGAGAAAACGCCAAAAATTATTATCCGAATGAAATTGCAGCGAAGAATGACCAATTTTGACTTTTGAAAAGGGCTACAGCAAGGAACAGAAAAAAGAAACACAACAACTGCGTGAGATTCAAAGGATTATATATTGTTATTTCGATTCATTAATCACAACTCCAACTAAAAACTAATCAAAAAAAATCAATACACGTAGATCGAATATAACTTGGCTAAACAATACGAAATACATCATACAACATGAACATCATTTGAAATACTCTTATGAAATTGTTGCAATCATTACCAGTTGATAAATCGTATCAGATGCAACAGAAATCAACAAACAACTAAAGAGAAGGCATTTAATTCGAAACATTTATTTTGTTCCATTTTTCAAATCGAAAATAAAATCTATTAGAATCATATTTGTGGATTCGTGAAATTCACATGAAATTTGAACAAGAACTGACTCCAGAAACCAAAACATCCGAGAAATAACAGCCGAAATTTTAGTCAAGTGTAAATTAACCAGTCTTGCAAATCCGAAAACTCAAGAAAACGAATTACAGCATAACGAATTAGTTCAAATACAATTTTTTTTTTACATATTTGTGAAAAACCTCGATTTTCATTTTGAGGAAGAGAGTTTTTTCTCTTACGTTAAAATACCAAGAAAACTATATGCAAAGCGGATTAAATACTGGATTGAAAAATATGCACTGATGACGTTCAACATTTATCATTGTGTTTCATAAATTTTTTTTCGACTGATACAGACATTCTCACGATCATACCAATGAGAACACCTTTTTTTCCTTACTGAACCAAAACAAAAAAAAAAAAAAAAACATAACAAGACAAAAACAAACTACTTCTTGTAGTTGAGAAATAATATTTCTTTTTTGATTTTGAAGATAAATCTCAAATTAAGTACAAATTGATAAGCCGATGCGCTTTAGGGCAAAAAAAAAACATAGCGAGAAACATAAAAAATACACATAAAGTAATACAACTGCAATAATTTCATACTTCAAGTGCTTTTCTAATAAATAAATAAAAAAACAAAAAAACAAAAAAAAATAAACAAAAGGACAAAAAGACACTTTGTGTGTGGTTCAAAGATATTTTAAACGTTGATAAATTGAAAGCAGCAAACGAAAAAATTTAGCTAGAGAGATTGAAAGAGAGTAAAGATTTCGTCAAATTGGCATTTGCGCGTATGGTCCCTTGACCAATACAAGACGATCCCATGATAATATTAAAAGTGTTGCACTAAAATAATTATTCAAATAAAGTTCATATATTTATTTCAAAAAGCGACAATTTGAAGGCAACACACATCAAATAAACACTAAACGAGAAACATTTATTTAAACTTAAAATTTAAAAGAAAAAATATAACACAAAAACAACAACAAAAAATTGTAATAATAAAGGAGACAACAATACTGTGATACAAGAATAAAAATATATTATATTATTAATATTATATATATATATATATATACATATTCAATAAAGTATTCAAATTATTAGTGAATCAAGGGAAACGCAGATAATAGAAAAGACAAAATCACAACAAGTAAACCTAAATTATTCTAAGATTAAATCGATTGACTAAGTTTTTAATGAATAATTTTAAAGCCAGTGAAGAAAAAGCATCGCATAACAAAATCATCATTTAAAATTTAAAAAAAAAAAAAAAAAAAACTTGAAGAAAAAAAATTAAAAGAATATCCACATTAAAAACGGAAATTGAATTGATACCGATAGATTGGCAGACGGTGGAGATACTAATCATTCTCTCCAAACGGGATGAACGCTTGTTCATTGCCCATGAGATTTCCATCACTATCTACTCTCTCATATTATTCCAACTTTTGGTAAACAATAAAGTGCACGTAAATTTATACAATAATCTGTGTAATGAAGTGAATTTAATCTATTAAAACGGAAGGGAAACAAAGAAGAATACAAAAAAAATTGTAACGAAATATTTGCCTAAATCGAGCGACATTGCAATAATTTTTTTTTAAAGTAGAAGTAGCAAGTGACGTGAAAAATATACCATTGATTTTCTGTGGAAGAAATAAAAAAAATTGAATTATTTATACAACTTAAAACTAAAGATAAACAATATATACATAAAAAAATTTACCCTAAGTTTGAATGTGCGAAAGAGGAGTTACTTTTAACTGAAGTGAATAGAAATATAGAAGTAATCTGAAACGAAAAGACTAAAGCGAAACAAAACAAAACAAAACAAAACAAAACAAAAAAAGAATTTTAGACACGATTTTTTGATTTTAAAAAAGACTTCTTAGTTAATTAGTTTAATTAAAAAACACATCTGTGAACTCAGTTCTTGTTTTAAACTGCTGTCAAATTTATAAAGTGTTGGGTTCTTCAAAAAAAGGAAAATTAACGGTTTGATATTCTAACATCCTATCAACGGAGATATAGAAAGATCGCGCACTATGTCCAACAATTTTATGGGTGTTGGCGGAAATTCAGCTCTATCGAAGAATTCCACTGATGGTATATTGAATCTGTTGCAATTGAGTTTGCTTAGTAACAATGCTGGGGTGAATGTAAATGCTGCTGCAACAGCATCAAACATTACCTCGTTGAATAGCAGCATTGTTTCAAACAGTAATAACATTTTGGCATCCAAAGCTAATTTCTATCCGCAAAATGTTGCCGCCAGTTTGAGCGGTCTTGGTGTTGGCAACATTCAACAACCAATCATATCACAATCGGTAAGTGACACAATTATGTTGTAATTGTTGTTGTATTACAACCAAAAAAAAAAAGAAAAAAAATATACTCGCAAATGTTTTAAATTTTACAAAAACATTTTTCACATTTTGGATTGTTCAGTCTATGATAATTTTTTAAAATTACCTTAATTGACAATGCGATACATCCCTCTGACAGAGAAAAAAAACACTAGAAAGTTTGAGCAAAATTCGTATTGCATTGTGATATCGTATAAAATTGAGATATTTTTAACATTTTTTAATTTTATCAGAAATTTCACCGCTCACAGTCGAGTTTGTAAGAAATTCACTGCCATTCATGCCATCTATACGAGTACGATATGAACTTGGCTGAATATCAAACGATATTGTGAAAGCACATGTTGTGAACTTTCATAGATGTGCTTTCATATTCAATCTATCTACAAAGTTTTTATACCCGTGTAGGTGGCATCAATGTAATGAAATGAAAGCTCTTCAATAGAACAACATACATAGAACTCGACTCTGCACCGCTAATTGGATTATATTTCGATACAATTCAAAACCGTTGTAATATAGTATGCTGGCAATTTCATGAAAAATATATTTGAAGAATTTTCATACAAATAGCAATAAAATGATTTTATTTTTGCGCATCAACAGCAAATCAATTCAACTCAACCGATTGTGAAAACTGGCCGACCAATTGTAAACACAGGCAATTTGGGTGCAAACAATGTACAACAACACCAGGTAATAAATACTTGTTAATATTTATCTTTCTTTAATACAACAAATCTGTCAAAAAAAAAAAAAATTATATTTATTTGAAAATTCGTTCAGCAAAAACGTATTGAACGTGCCCAAACTATTGCAAATGTTCGTGAAATGAATGGAATGTCTGATCAGTCGATTGGGAATACATTCCATATGCCACCATACATTCGAGGCACATCGTACAATGGAGCTATTGCCAAAGAGGAGGACAGCGAAGCGCAGACAACGCAATCAGAATCAATGATTAATGATTTTAAAAATGCGCTACGTCTCATTTCATCAGATGTCAGCGGTACCAAGCAACATCGTACCTCTGGCGATAACGGTAAACTATTTTAATTGATTAAGCATATATGAAAGGCTCCGAGGAAAAATGTTACACAGAAAAGTTCCGTGGAAAAATGTTATTATTCAATGTATTTGTTGTTGTTTTTTGTATGTTGAATGCACTGAATAATAACATTTTTCCACGAAGCCTTTCATATAGGATGATTTGTAATCTGTGAATATATTTAATGGATTGAAATAATTCAAGGTTCATATTCTGATTTTGGTGAATTTGTTGCACGAGATAACTATTTTAATTCTTCGTCAAACAATACGATGAATAATTCGGCAAATAACTTTCCGATTGGAACATTTTCAATTGAACAAGCAACACAACCAGCTGCTAATCAAACGTTTCCTCAAACCGATTACTTTAATCCAGCAACTGCATCTCAGCTGATGAGTAAGTTGGTTTAACGATTATTTGGGTGCTTTTGCGCTGATTTTTCACATTGTTCTACTGTTTTTCTTATGAACAGGTAATGGTATTAACGGAACTACTGCATCGCATACGTTTCTTGGCAGTGGCAATCATAATAATAATAACAGTAATAATTCAACAGCCACCAATAATAACAACAATAATGGATCCGCCGATGGAAATCAAGCAACTCGCGAAACTGGCATCATTGAAAAGCTATTGGTATTATTTGATTCAAAATTACTTTTGCCATTAGCAGAAATTCAATGTTATTTTATTTCGTTTTAATTTCGAAATAGCATTCGTATGGATTTATTCAATGTTGTGAACGTCAAGCGCGTCTTTTTTTCCACTTTTCCCAATTTAGTGGTAATATTGAACATTTGAAAATTGGCGATCCAGTTGAATTTGAGATGACATATGATCGTCGCACAGGTAAACCGATTGCTAGTCAAGTGACAAAAATTGCACCAGAAGTAGTTTTGTCCGAAGAACGTGTCACCGGAACGGTTACAACTGAAATAAAAATGGATGGTAGCTATGGCTGATTTATATACATTAGTAGATATTTGGAATATTCATGCGATATTTAAATATTCATGAAATAATTGTTAGATTCCAAAATACGCACCATATCGTAAATATTTGAAATATCTAGTGAATATTCAATTCATTATTATCAATAAGTTAACTATTAAGTTTTAAATTGAAATCTTGAAAACAAAAACCTTGTCGCGACGGCAAAATAAGTATTGCTTAAAATTGAGATTTGGTAGCTGAGATCAAGTCAACATTCAACATAACATCATCACAACATAGTCGACACAATCAAAATCATGGATGGAGAAAAGAAAAGAAACACAGCATATTCTTAACATTGGTGAGTACTTTTTCCTTCCTTTACATTTACATCATTCACACATTTTATTTCATTGTGGATTTTCAATCTTCATTGGAAACAAGCTACACGCAGACATCAAAACCGTGGCATCATCGTGTAAGCACAGTTAAGCGAAACAAATGTTGAAAAAATCCACTGGTCGATTTGAAAATGAGTGTCAGATCTAGTGTCGGATACTTCGTGAAGACCGGGAACAATATTCTGAATCGCAATCGATGAAAAGTCGTGATTATGCTTCGTACATCGACTACAAGTTGAGAACGAAAAAGAGATTCCAGTGAAGGAAAATCGGACAATCGTATATGCCAAGCTTGCCGTCGATTCTCCGATTAAAAGGCATTTGCAGTCGCCGAAGCCTGCAATCACAAAAACCATATTCTGTAATGTTTTGAAAATTAACATCAACGAACAAGGGACAACGATGTATTGCAGCCGATGGTGGCATGTCGAAAAGAATTGGTTAGATACAACATTAAGGATCGGTAATTTTTTTTGTTTAGTTTAGTTTTCTCAATATACATTTTAAATGTTTGTCCTGTCGTTAGTTTCGTAATTTGCAACAGCTGTCCAACGGCCCGAAATAAAATTCTACCAATACCAAATGAATGGTGCAATTTCAAGACCACAGACATGCATTTATAATAGCATATTGCAGTTCAATAAGAATGCTATTGTCATGGACCGTGATCGCAATGCACCGCGGAACATGATATATGAAGGATTATCAGTATATTACGTCATCAAGCAATTGATCCCGTGTTCAATTTGAGCCCTGTCCAATGGACACAACTTCATTTTCAACCGGTAAGTTATTCTTCCCCTAAGTTGAATTTTGATTTACAAGCCACAATGCTGAATTGCATTGCTCTCTTTGTTTATAATAATAATACTGCAACACGAGAATATAATAATATTCCATGTTTATTTTATTTTATTTTCTAATTTATCTAGGAACTGCCCACCTCACTCATGAGGAGTACTATTCTATAGTAAGTTGTTTTCTTGCAGGACAAGACACAGGAGGATGCAGTATGATCTCAACTACAAATCTCAAATTTAAACGATATTTATTCATATGTTTAGAATATTTATGATATTCAGTAAATTTATCAATATTTATTTATTTTCTGTTGTTGTTTCCCCCAGGTAGCGCAAGCGAAACAACGACTGGTAGAATTAGCTATGAAAATCGTGGCGAATGTTTCTTTTTGCCGTATACCAAGGACGATGTTGAAGGAAATGTTGTCTTAAGCTCTGGAGATAAAGTCAGTTTTCAAATTGCAACAAATCAACGGGGAAATTTAGGTGCATGTCATATTCGCTTAGAGAATCCCGTACATCCCGTCAAATATCGTGGTGTTGTTTGTTCGATGAAGGAATCATTTGGATTTATTGAACGTGCTGATGTTGTTAAGGAGATATTTTTCCATTTCTCTGAAGCAGAAGGTACTGTTGAACTTCGGCCAGGGGACGATGTTGAATTCATTATTCAAACCAGAAATGGCAAAGAGGTGGCTTGTAATATCAGCCGATTACCACCAGGCTCCGTTGTTTTTGAAGATATTGGAATTCAACAATATAAGGGCCAAGTGCTAAAGCCATTGGAAAGAGCAAATCCTATTCGTCATAACAACGATCCGTTACCAGGAAGAATTCGTTATCGTGCACCTGATCATTCTGAAGTCGAAGTACCATTTGGTGATAAAGATCAGGTATTGAAAATGTTTAAAATCTCAATATAAATGTCCATTTAGAAATGAGATGAAAATTCGACACTAAAAAAAACACCATCTTTATAGAAGGGTGATTTCACATTGCGTCATGGTGATTGGGTTCAATTCCTTTTGGCTACTGATCGTCGGGATCAATTACAACGAGCTACTTCGATTTCTTTGTTGGAAGAAACATTTGAGTTATCGGGAGAACGGCGTGAACAGGGTTTGTTCAAAAATTCACAATATTTATGAAGCACATTTACAAGATTTTTCATTATATTTTCGTTTGTTTTTTTTCTCCATTAGGTATGGTTGCATCGCTAAAAGACGGCTTTGGATTTTTACGATGCGTTGATCGAAATGTGCGTCTATTCTTTCATTTTACAGAAGTTTTGGATACGGTAAGACATTTTTCACATGAAAATTCAACCAATTTATTCATTTTGATATTTGAAATGAAATAACATTATGCGCATTATTGTTTATAGACACGGGAAATTCGCGTTGGAGATGAGGTTGAATTTACAGCAATTCAAGAACCAGGCACAACGTATGTAGTTACAAATAATGAAATTATTTCAAAACTAGATTTATTTTATGAATGAAATTTTTTTATTCTGATCAGATGCGATAAACACATTTAATTTAATCTTTTTTAATGTTTAATCAAAAATATGATGAGTTATTTTAAAAAATTCATTTTCGTTGAAAAAGGGTCAAATTCAGACACTGTTATTTCATTAGGATTAAAAATTAATCCTTTCGGATTAATTATTAACACCTAACAAATAGCGTATTTTGCCCAAAAGGGCCAAGTCAACTACAACTACAATGATACATAATCACCATACTGAACAATTTGAGAAAATGGTTCAGCGAAAGTAATGTGTCATTATAGTCGACAAAGCCATACAATCGTGAATGCTTCTGCTGCGACATTTGTTATCAGCGATTGTCATAGCAAATGCCTCAGCAGCAACACCCACAAATGTATGACAGGCTTGCAACAAAATGTTACATTTTAGATTTTAAATATCTAATTGTTTTTATCTTAAATCTACATATTTGAATCGATTTTATTGATTGTTGATATTGTCCGCTGGTGTTGGTTGCACAAGTGTAACATGTATTCCATGCCCACCTTCAATGCTGTGCCCTGTTGAATGAAAATAATAAACACAATTGATTAGATAAATTGATTCATTCAATCTGTTCTTTTTCTCCTTCATATTGTTCAAATGATAAATAAACAAGCAATCATTAATAAACACATACCTTTGTATAAGATGCACTTTGTTGCTACAATATCACGATGCCAGACGGTAGTCCGTGCGACTTTCACCTGCAATTCTGGTACAATATGAATTGGTGGGGCCAATTGTCCACGTGACTTAGTTTGAATGCTCGTTGGTATCAGCATTAGTGAATTGTACATGCAGTTACGGCACACCTTGAACTTATGAATCCTCCTTCGCCTGTCGAAACGCTTGAAACATTTGGCGCACGTTTTAGTGCACGCACAAATTTCTTTATTTTGATCGGTGAATTGGGTGCAAAATTAGCCGCTCCTAAATAAATTAGTGATCGTTTTCCGTTCGGCACAATTTTCATAGCCATTTCATCCAATGCACGATTCACATCCATGTATTTCTCAAAAGCGAGACCGGCATAGTATCTAAATTTAAAACAAATACAAAATACAATGTAATGTAAAATGTGAACAAAAATCAAATTTGATTTCGATTTCAACAATCGCATAAACAACATTATCTTTTCGTATGCGCTGCAATGGCATTTACATGCATACGAAGACGATGCTGTATGTAATTTATCCATCCAACACCACGCGGTGAAGGATTATTATTTGCTGCCAAATCATCCTGTTCTTCACGTCGATAATGTTTGGTGAGCTTATCCCAGCGTTTCTTACGGAATCTTGTCTTGGCATGCCAATTGTATGCTTTATTTCGCTCTTTTATGATGACCCAAATAGAGAAACTAAGAAATCAATTAACATTTTCATTTTGAACAATTGTTACCATTTCAATCGTAATTAATTTTGAAAACTAACCTCTTCACCCGTACGAATATCGCGACGCACTATGGCGGTCTTTATATTCATGCCGGGATCCATACCAATTTCATAGTCAAAGTCACCACTATCGTATCGATGTTTTATGACTTCCAACTGTGATAGCAATTCCTCTTTTGGAGGAACATTGTATATTAAACACGCTGAAACACCATCGGTCATGAATGAATAGCGAAACTGATGTTTGTTCCGGGCCAATATTCGAATTTTATCCATGTCGAAAATTGGCTGCCAATAAGTGTCCTTCTGTTCCAAAAATTGCTTCACACCAATAATTTTGCTTTTTTTCGATTTTTCATAATTCCGTGGAAGTCCTCGTTCTTATTGCTCACGTGAATCGAATCGAAAAAATTTGCGTTGGTAATCGCAAGTTGGCACAACGGAGAAATTGGATGCTTTTTTCAGTCGCTCACCGTTTTGACGACGCATATTGAACGCTTCAACTGCTCGTTGCATTTCGAACCACATTGGCAAAGAAGCAAACCAATGTTTGTCGATGTAATCTCGCATTGTGGATGGTGTTATTGGAAAACCGATGACGTGTAATTCCGTTGCCAGAATATCAATTCTGTCTTCATCTCAGCCTGCATGGAAATATCCATCCACCACATTTCGGATGGTTGCGTTGATGTCGGCATCATTGAATACATACATACCCCGATAAATTCGATTCACTTCACGAAGTTGAATGCGTAGATATTTGCGTATGCGATACTTCATGTGTGTTTTCAAATTTGTTTTAACATTTGTGGCATACGTTGACCATGTGTATTGGAACGGATTGTCCATCGTCAAGTTTGGGAACTCAATATTATTTTGAACACACAAATCGTAGAATTCTGCCGGCATTCCGAAATCGTCGGCGTGTTCTTCAAGCACCGATTGAAAACAATCCGTAATTTCTGCATTTGCCTCTTTGCTGTTCTTTTCAATATATTCCCAATTTTGCTGGTCGAAATTGGAATTCACACGGTGCCAAAACTGTAGCGAGACCAAGTGACACAGTTTTGTATGTTCAATGCTCTTTGCACTTGTGCATCGCACAATATAATTCATCAAATTATCACTTCCCGTTTTTTTAAAATTGTTTTCAATGCACATTTTATAGTTCGAATATTTTCTTTTGGTGTCTTTTCGCTATCACTTAACTTTTTGATTTTCTTTTCACTAATATGGCAGTCTTCACCATCTTTACGTTTTCTTTTGCGGCCTGCGACACCCATTATATCAGCTATCAGAATGATGATGAATTCCCGAATTTCACCCTATTTCTACTCTTTCGAAATGCTGATAAAGCAATGCATATTTTCTAAAATGTGCAGTTGCCTGGTATCAAATCCACAGGCATAAATCTGCACACTTTTCAAAAAATGCAAATCTAAATTGATCGGTTGATAAAATCCCGAACAATCACTGCACATATCATACACCGGATGAAAAACAAATGAACAATCACTATTTTTTATTTCTTCACTGCCAATTTATTGTGCCATCTTCTTATTATGAATTTCCCGATTCGATTCACATAAAATGACAACGAAACAGAAAAAATTCACAAAATCTTCACCAAAAACTAAATATCATCGAATCATCTTGTCAATAAACAAATGTTGATTATGTAGAAATCTGCACATTTTTCGAAACCCGGCAAATGAAATACACATATTGAGAAAAGAACTATCAATGACTGTATTGTAAACACTGTATGAAAACAAATGAATTGAAAACGTTACTTTTTCACTCTGCAGTGCAATATTAATTTGCTGGAGCATTCAAAATGAAAACCAATCGTACTATTCTATATAAAATTATAATATTTCCCAATTTTGACTCATATAGATTTTCATGTTTGAATGAAAAACAAACGAAATGTGAAATCGTACGGAAGTAAACAAAAATATGGTTATGTTTTCAATGAAAAAAACAGTTGACGTTTCATGTCAAGTCAGTGTTGCTCGAAACGATTACGATTTACACAGTAAAATAAAGTAGAATTGAAAGAACGCATTGTTTTCGCTTAATCAAAATAATGGCTGTTTTATTATAAACACAAAATATATGAGTGATTTTAAGAATTATTTATATGCAAATATTTTAATGCTTTTGGATTTATTTTTAATCCATTTGGATTTTTTCTTCAATTAATCCAAAAGGCATTATTTCTAATCCATTTGAAATAACAGTATAGACAAGAATTGTCATTGCGCGGAATTTTCAAACATTTACACAATTCACATTTTGTTCTTTTAAATATATTTTTTTAAAGTTTACTGCGACTTTGATTCTTTTTGAATAAAGACACAGCATAAGCAGCCGTGCCTGGAGCTGCTGTTACACCATATCCTCCATGCCCATAATTATGAATTACTCTTAATTGTTGACCAAATGAATCTGTTAGCATTTCAAGTTCAACTCGTATAGAGCTTCGATATGGACGTAATCCAACTGCTTCACGAACAATCGATGCTTTTTTCAGGCTGGGCAACAATGATTCGCATCGTTCGCGTATAGAAAGAGAATCATATTTATTGATTTGCAAATTATAACTTTCATAGGATCTGGTACCTCCTTTAGAACAAAAATTTAAACAATAATTCACAATGTTCTGGCTTTGTGGTACATTCAATTTTTTTTACCTAAGGTTACTACGCCATCAAAACCTGGCAAAATATAAGTATCGTAGTCGGCATAGAATGCCGTTTTAATCCATGGTGCATTTACTTTAATTACTTGGCCACGAATTGGCACTATTTTGACATCATTGCATAGCTTTTGGGCACCAAGACCAGTGCAATTAAAAATGGCATCGTATTTTTTACCACTGAAATCCTTTAATGATTTTATTTTTTGCTGCTCAATTTTGCCACCATTTTCCATAAATCTAAAATAACATTCAAATGAATATATTTTCAATTTTAACATAGGAATGGTGATGCAATGAAAACTCTATACTTTTGTTGAGCCCATGCCTGCCAAAGACGACACTCGGTCAATATTGTGGTGAAAAATGATCCATATTTCCAGTTTCCAGGGCAAATTTGCAATTCATCCTCAGTACATTGACGATATAATGGCAAGAGGCTTTCAAGAAAATGATTCTGTAAATTTGTTTGATTATTAATGAAAATAAAATCAATTGATAATGATAAGAAAATGTCAAGATTCTCACTCGAACAATCGATGGTTCGGTACTAGAATATATGTATGCTGATAGCTGTGTAACGCCAGACAATGAAGCATCTTCTCTCAAACGAAGACCATCCCAATATTTATATGAGTCATTTATCCATTTTCTACGGAAGCGAATGTAAAATGTCTATATTGCGTTTATATATAGGCAAATGAAAATAAACTCCAGGCTGATGATTTCACCTATCAATTTTATTACTTTTGTCATATTAAAACATTATGTCAAATAATGCTTATGATTGACGAAATTACTGTATCCAAATTGAAAAAAAGATATTTTTTTCATTTAAACGCGTTTTGATTATAATTTAGTTAAAATTTTCGACTCATATCTAGGTTCATGAACCTCGATATACCCTCTTTTCATGTCTAGAGTCTTATCAATCTATCACGTATATTATATTTTGAGATATTTTTATCAGTTTCGAAATTTCGACATTATATAAAGCGAGCTTCTTGCATGATTAAATGATTATCGATTTTTTGAATGAGCGCACAAAATGCAGCCACCTGTGTATATATGGTATGCCAATAAGTTACGCTCGAATTGGCTGGGCACACGAATGAGTTATGGCTTGTTCCATTTGTCATTCACAGAGTATGGATTAAATATGAAAAGTGATAAAATGCGTGAAGTAAATGAAAAAAAAATCAAATTTATTAAAAATTGTACCTTGTAATATCTTCATTTGGGCCAGAAAATGATGGTCCAGGCCGAAAAATGCCAGCAGCTACATCACTTGTAGTATCGGGTCCAAATTTGTCAGCAATTAAGCTAATGCTTGCATTTGAGAATATTTCTTGTAGATTCAAAGCGGTTGATAACCCGCAAACACCAGCACCTATTACCGCAAAGCTCATTTTAAGAGTTTATTAATTTTGTTATTTTCGTCTATATTGCAATTATATTTAGTTGATTCTTTTTATGTTTGATGATGCACTTCTGATATTTTACATCGAAGTGTTGACTTTTTGAAACTAAAATTTTGTTTTAATACAATGCAATACATCTGATCTGTTGTTTGACACTTGGTGAAGTACCTTGAGATAACTATTGTGCAATATAGATTAGGGTGTAATCTGTATAAATACCATGTTCGTAGTGGTTGGCGCACAGGGTACCGGAAAGTCCCTTATGTGATGACCCACCAAACTTAAATGGTCACCCGAACCATTGTTTTAAGAATTCATCTGAAAAGCAATATATACCCAAATCCACATACTGAAAAGCAAAGAAAATAATGACCGAAATTATAAATAAAACGTTATCTATATCAATCTCTCTTCCATTATTCTACTCTATTATCTCTTTTTACTTTTCTTCATTCGGACCAATCAGCGTTAATTTTGTTCTATTTTTATTATTACAATCAATACAATTAATGATTTGATAAGATATATAAAGTTGTTAGAAATGTATTTGAACTAAATTTATAAAAAATCACGTAAAATAAATCTTAATAATGGAAGACTTACCATATTTGTTTCCACAAAATGTTTCAAAGAATAGAAAAAATAATAATAACAGTTATAGGTTTGTTTTCATTGAAATTATATTATTATTATTATTATTATTATTATTATTATTATTATTATTATTATGTTAATAAAATGTTTTTGTATATTTTTTTGTTATTTTTTTTTTCTTTTTATTTATTTATATGGTTGTATATTATATACACGAAAGGTGTTGCGAGGAATTTTCATTTTGGAAGTGAAGATGCACGGTTTTCCTAATCAACAAGCACTTGAATATTATTTTTCTATCAAAAATGGTTTTTGTGAATTGTAAACATCGAACGTAAGAGGAGAGGCACTGAAGAAAAAACAAAATTAAAAATTGACACATGGAATTTTCAACATCGTACTATCAATGCAACAAAAATCATTTCGTTACGTCATTTGTGTTCTATCAAATTCGATTGAAAACAAAGACAAATCTCTCTGTGATTGATTGCTGATAAGCATATTAGATGAAAATGCTTGTTCAAAATAAATAAAAATGGAATATGAATTCTGACCCTCATTTCTATTCTTTAAAGAATTCTTTTTTTTTATTTTTTTTTTTTTCATCTTTTTTTCTTGTTGATATTTTCAATGTGTCATCAATGATTTGCATCATTTCTATTACTCTTCTTTGCATTACATAAATATTACCTTCAAAGTGTGTTTCTAATGGTGATTAGGTTCCAACAAATGTTCGTGCCAAAATTTTTACCACCAATCGATAGCACGCAAAAATAGAACTTTCGAATGATAGCGTTTCATTAATAAACGCATTACGGATATTTGTACTATCGATTGGCAGGACAAAATGTCATGCATAATTTTTTATTTTTGATTGAATCCGCAGCCAGTGATAAATGGGGTAAAATGTATCGAATCGATTTCATTTGCATGTGATAACGTTCATTTTGTTTTTTAGTTTTTTTATTTTTTTAAATAGACATCTTTCTGTCTGGTGTACTATATGTTGCAGTTTTATTTTGATTTTTTTTTTAAGTATGATTTCTTTGTTGTTTATGTCTTGGTTTTTATTTTTTTATTTTGTTTTGTTTTGCTTTGCAATTTACCTAATTATTAACGAATCAACTATAAATATGAGTGTTGCGGTTTTTCATTCATTCATTTACAATTTATTTTCAATAAATCATCATTTTAAGTTTGTTGAGTTCTACTCCATAACTTTTTGTGTGTTATTTTTTTTTATTTTTCTTTCTTTTTTTTGGTGTGGGTATGTGTAATTTTGTTTTAAATATTTGTGGACATGGGTTTTAAAGTCTACTATTGATGGCTTTTACAATTTTTTTTTCAAGATGAACTTTCATATTATCAATTATCATAATTTAATGCTGTATTTTTAAAAAAAAATTAAAATATCATAAAAAAATGAAACAAATAGACTAAAATGATTAACAGGATTGAACTATGTATAATTTTTCTTAAAAGAAAAAAAGATGTTTATGTCAGTTTTGGTGGACCTTTGTAATGTTGTAAACAAATGTGTATTTACTCCCTTGTTGTTGGTTTTGCACTATTTTTTCCAATAAATACAAAATCAATTGAAACGACAAAATCTTAGTACCTATTCCAGTCTGAACTAAAATAATTTTAACACAAAAAATTACTGATTTTCATTTAATAATCATGGTGGATTAATGCACTATTTTGTATTGTAAGGAATTCCTTTTGCCTGTAATTTTGTTTCTTTTCTCGGTTTTGCTTATAATATAAGCCTTATATTAATCAGAGATGATTTATTTTATAAATACGTGTTTTCTGATTTTGGTTTTTGTTTGTATTTTCGATATATATGTATACTTTTTTCAGTTATTTTAATCTCATTTCAATTGCTTATTATGGTGAATGTTACGCAAATATGCTGAAAAACATTTGAAATAAAATATGTATATCGGGAGAAAATAATACAAATTAATTATTGACATGGTACCGAACATGATTTTGTTATTAGGTTGCTTGTGTGCCAAAAACCAAATCGACATTCAAATGTATAGCACAAAACTTGTGCCTTTAATCAATATTAACTCTGTTTTGAGAATAATAATAATAATAATAATAATGAATAAATTACTTGAGTATACACGACAATGCCGATTGATAATTTAGCATGTTATTACTGATTTGGTGATAAAAGTGATTTTAATTGATTTGGTGATTTTTAATTAATTTTATCTCTTCTTCTTTTAATATAAACGAAGAGCTATTTTTTTTCAAACAGCCTACTCATGGTGAATCTAATATCATATGTTGTGTTGAATGTGAATTTGCATTTGCATTGGCATGTTTAATGAATTTCTTTTTTTTTTTCTTTGCATTTAAAATGTTTTGTTTTTTTGTTTGATGTGTAATCATAACTGAATTAAAATAAAAAAAAAAAGAAAAAGAGAAGAAAAATAAAATAAAATAAAATAAAATTTAAATGAAATGAGTTATCATTATCAGATAGTTTTGGTTTGTCTCGTCGATTTTTTCGTTCGTCTTTTTAGTTATTATTTTCATTTAAATAGTTCTAAATATTGTTATCGTCTTAACGAATGATCGTTTAATCACACTGAGGCATAGATACACAATTATTTCGCTGGGAATGGAAAAGTCCAACTAACAACATGACTAATCGATGAAATCAACAGAGATTTATCTTATTTGCTTCTCGATTTCGTTATTTTAACTGTTCTTCAGCCAAGGATGCTCTAAACATTGAGCTGCCGTTGCCCGCTTATCTGGATCGAATTCAAGCATTGGTCGTAGAAAATCGGCAAACTCTGTAGCATCATCCAGAGACCATTCATATTTTTGCATGAGCACTTCATCCAATCCCCATGGTTTCAAGCCCGTTATATGTCGCAATTCACCTTTTTTATTGAACACAAAATGTGACAATGTGCCAGACATGATGATCTTTTTTGGAATTGGTCCCAGTAATTCGATAATATGCGCAATATGATCTTCGTCGCGGCAGTAATTTTCACCAGAATGTGGTTCAAATAAGTAGTCGCCAGTTGCCAATTCAAATGCCATACATGCGGTACTCCAAATATCAGCAGATACATTATATGATGCGCCAAGGATAACTTCCAATGAGCGATACTGACGGGTTTGAATATCTTCGGTGAAATGCTTATGCACCCAGCACGCATTTCCCAAATCGGCAATTTTCACCTCAATATCACACACCTCGAATGCCGGATCTTTTGGCGGTGTTGTTGAAAGCTTTTTATTAATAGCATTGTTTTCTTCGATTTTTTGATTGGTGCCATTTTTTGAATTATTTGAGGCGATTGGTGATGTTTTAGTTGTTGATTTACCCGATTTAATGTTATTTTCGTTACTACCCAAGCAACATTTAGTAACGAAAATACGTCAGATTCAGGCATATGTCCAAGGTTGATTTTTTTGTTCAACCGAAGATCCACCGTCACAATAGAGAGAATTCCAAGCGTAGTCCAAGTGCATGAAACGAAAGAAAATTGAAAAAAAAATTACATTAGTTTTTTGAATATGTGCTACAATAATTGTCAAATGGAAGCTAAAAAGGTAAATTGATCGTAGTTTCACTCATTTCTACTTTGAATGAATTTCATCCATACATAACTGTGTACAACACACAAATTAATAACACCAATCAACAGTGTTGTAAATACTTAGTTGTACGTACTAAACTGTACATTTGCAAAGCCACATAATCAAACCTAGCTGGGTTTAACTTAATTGTTAAATTGTTTTTTTTTTCTTTTTGGTTTCTTAATACTATGCTATGGTTTTTCTTAGAATTGTTAGCATCATTGTCTTCTGCGCTCAATAAATGGTCTGAGTATAGGAGGTCTGTGTTGCGGCGGTGGTCTCTGCAACCTTTCAGGCACTGATATTCCATAAAGTGCACACAGTCCTGAAATGATAATCAGAAAGAAAAATCAAAACATTTGTACACACTGTTATAAACAGTATGAACATATTCGATTTTTATCGCTCTCTTTTTTGGATCGTTTTGCTGTTTCTTCTTTCCGATCACGTTGCAACTCACGTTTGCTCTTCTTTGTTGTGATCTTTGATTGCAAACCTGCTGCAGGATTTGGTTGGCAGTTTCGGCAGACTTTGAAGCGATCGTCTTCGTTCTTGGATCAAATCTGCCGAAACATCTCGCAGAAGTTTGCGACGTGAAATATTCATCGACAAACACAACAAATGAATGGCCGAATTTTTTTATACTAGTCAAGAGCTTTCGCGTGCCTGGGCATCTCTTGCGTTTTTTGATGCCAATGAGCGAATTGACAGCAAATTCAGCGGCTCCAATAAATACCAGCGATGGCTCATTCTTGGTAAGCATCTTTGCTGTGTTGTCGTTTTCTCGATTTGACTCGATGTAATGATCGACATCAAGTCGTGCATATTTGCGTGTGGCATAAACTGCCATTCCTTGTCTTATCAATTTTATGCGAATCACAAGATATGGTCTGCATGTTGAGCCACGTGGTGATGGAATGCGAATTGGACTGGAATGGAATGCACGCTGTTCGATTTCTGTGAAGTCTTTGGTCATACCTTCAGTCTTGCGATCACATATACTCTGCTCGGCTCCCCAATGATATCGATGATTGGGTATTGTGATGTTCTCCTGAAATGAAAAAAAAAGTATAGAAAATTCCAATTGCGTTTTAATGGTGTGTTGACGTTTCAAAGAATCGTTTTGAATCAAAGTATTTCAATGTTCACTTACTTCCTTGATTTTTGTGAAGAATATTATTCCAAAGACGATCATGAATGTCTGTCGTACTGCGGCCAACTACGTTTTCATGCCCGGATCGATGGCGATAAGATGTTTAAATTTGTGTTCACCTTTTCAAGGTGATCTTGTATTTCCTTAGTTTGTTTCTTTGGCAAATCATACAAAACCCATACCTAAACGCTATTCGTGAGGATTTGGCCATGAAACTGTTTCTTCTTGCAAATCTGCTTGATTTTATCGATGTTGAAAATCATTCCCCACAGCTCCATTTTATGTTGTCTGTAGTAGGATTCACTGAACATATTCTCTTTTCCCGTTTTCGGATTTTTTTGATGTATTTTAGTTTCAGCTCAAATGATTTCGTCAGTTCATAATGGCTTCGTGATCGATTCGTATGTTTTTCAACTGATAATTGCACAATTTTAAACATGGAAAAAAATGAAGAAAAAAATGTTACAAGAAAAACAATCTATGCATATATGAATTAAATCAAAATAAAAAGCAAAATAATGGATAACAATCATGAATATTACGGGAAAATGTTGAACAAAAAAAATTAAACACAATCAAAATGGTGGATACGATATCAACTTACTTCTTTGAAATCACAGCTACTTCTGATTTCGATGCGATGTCAATATGCATATTTGTATTGGGAATTTGATCTCAAACTGTATGACGATGGTGATTTGAACTGCATACGATTGCATATTCCTTGTTTGAAATTCGTGAATGTATTTATGTGTTGAAATGTCAAAAATCCTATTTCGAATGTTACTGTTTCGAATCGGAATTTTCGGTACACTGAATTCAGATTCTTATTTTAATCTTTCAACATAATAATATTTCAATCAAATATCAATTAGTTAAAATGTTTCACAAGCTCAATGAACATACGAAATTTGATTTTTGTTTTTATCAGTTTCATTAGGATCCAATGATATTTTTTTAATATTTTTAATAAACAGTGAAAATTGAATGTGGCACACCATTACACGGACCTTTATTACAAATCACCTGATTAGGACTAATTCCGACGGTAGAACTGGGTGAGAATGCGATCAATTTATCC
Source organism: Resseliella maxima (assembly GCA_029041755.1). Lineage (NCBI taxonomy): Eukaryota > Metazoa > Arthropoda > Insecta > Diptera > Cecidomyiidae > Resseliella > Resseliella maxima. The sequence continues at coordinate 198,401 of JAQOWM010000800.1, forward strand.
ACAAAAATGAGTAGAAGCGTTACATATCTTAACTCTGAATTTAATTAAAATCGTTACCTGAATGTTCGTTGGGTATTCTCATTGGAGTTTGAATTCGGAAAATCATTACTTTTTTCCACGTCACAATCCTGTGTTTTATTCAAATTTTTGCAGATCTAAAATTCATTGAAATTATTTTAAATCGTCAAATGTTGATTGTTATATAACAATATTGTTCATTATGATTTCAATGTTAATTTTAATTACTTACCTCAAATTCGGAGTCAGATTTTGAGGAGATTCCATTCACTAATCCACCAGTTCCGGATGTTACGCTTTCCACAGAGTCATCGTTATTGCTAATTTCTGGTTCGTCTGGCGTATTATCATCATCATCTTCGGCACCCCCAGCGCTACCACCGCCACCACCATTACCGCTATTACCGCCCAAGTAACAATCGCCAACCCAAATACATCCAGTTCAAAAAACATATGCACGGTTGATTTCGGGATTAAATTATAACCATAGATGTATCCATTTCCACCGTCACAATGGAGAAAAATTGATGTGTAATCCAATCATATGAAATGAAAGTGAAAAGAAAATTGAAAAAAATTAGCATCAATGCATTACATGTAATGAATATATATGAATTGTAATATGTTATATATATATAATTGCTAATTGCAATTGATTGAAAAAAATATAGAATTGACCATGGGATCCACTCATTCCTATTATCTCACTATGTACCACACCTGCATTAAATCAATGTTCAAAGCCACAAATCAAGCTTTGATAATAACTAAATAATAAATTGTTAACAGGTTTTTTTTAATTTTCTTTGAATTCTTATTATAATCACTGAGCATTGGCCTGATTCGCAGCAACGTTTTCATTGGCCTGTATGCGTACACGTACACGAATTTATTTTATCCATATCGAACAGAATATCCCATGCTGCATCTTTGTTCAATTCACTGTATTCACTACTCTCTTTACTATGATGTCCATTTCTACCACAAATATCTTTCGGCACCATACCCAATTGACTTAAAAGTGAGACAAAGTATGTATGATCGATTCGAATGTGCTTCAGCTTGAAATCGCACATAGGCACAACTGTGAAATTCTTCACTTTTGATGGCATTGGTTCAGTTGGTTGCGGGTAGAAACGGGGACTTTTGTTGAATTCCAACCATATTTGAACAAGATTTCGTAACACCTTAATTTCAAAAACTGCACAAGCCGCTTTTCACACAATGTTGTTAAATTGGTGGTCATATTTGTTTCGTATTGTTGATGAAGATAATTGAAACAGTTACCCATCTGATGACGACTTGGCCATGAAAAATCGGTGCGATCAATCATTTCTTGAACCATGCGATAAAATTCAGCCGGCATTTGATCTTCATCTTGTTTGTTTTCTTTTGTAACGGCAGTGAAACACTTTCTAACTTCATTTCTCCCTACTTTGTTGGTGAAGAATGCTACCTCATTGTTGTCCATGGCATGATTCACTTTGTATAGCATTAACAATGACGCAAGAAATGAAATCTTTGTCGCTTCAAAACACTTGTCATAGAACACATCGATGAGTAATTCTGAATGCTCATCTTTCATTATCGAATTCAGTGATAGTTTGATTGTTTTAGTTACTGAATTTTCATCTTCTCCTTCTCCTTCCTCTCGCCTGGCTTTTTTTCTGGGAACGCCGGTTTTTATCTCCGGACGTTTTCTTTTCGATTGACAATTAATATAACAATGGCGAACAATAAATCAATTTATCTGCGTGGTTGCTGAAAAAAAAACGATTGGTTTTCCACTTGGATAATGATTTTACTCACCAACAATTTCACCATCGCACAGCACTAAAAAGTAATGTAGGTATTTTATCATCAATTTTAAACGACAGCATATGTCCAGTGAAAAAAACACAAAAAAATTGTCCCACTTTTACCGGGTATCACTTGAAAATCTGTAATACTTCTTTGGATGAACAACTCTTTCTGACGTTTTCGTTTTGAAAGCGGAGCATATTTGTTTAGAAAAACAAATATTTTCGTCACTAATCTTAAATCTTCGAAATCGAAAATTTTTTTATGAAATGTCAAAAACAAAAGGTCTTATCATGGTTAGATATTACGCATTTTGACGGTAGGAATGTGGGAAATTACGGTCAATTCATATGCTGAAATGGGTAAAAGCGTAACGTATTCTAACGCTGAATTTAACTAAAAGCGTTACCTGAATGTTTGCTGGGCATTCTCTTCATCACCATTTGGGCTGCCTTCGGACTTTTCGTTCAATGTTTCTAGCTGCTGAATATGTTCCAACTGCTTTTTGATCAGTTCGGATTGTCGTTTTGCTTTTTTCTTTAGTTTTTTCTTCTTATTTTTGCTCATTTTAGATGTAATAGGTTGCTCTTGAAATTCTTTCGGTGCAGTACTAATCAATGAATATGGAAGTTTGAGACCCATTGCATGCAACTCGGTTGCTTCGCATGCCAACTTCCGGATGTATGAATCATCAACACAAATGAGAACATTTTCGGGCTTAATGTCGGTGTGAATGATTTGACATTCGGTATGTAAATAGTCAAGACCTTCGAGTACTTGTCTGATTATTGACTTAACATTCGGCAACGGTATACCTAAGGGGGAAAGGACGAAAGTAAATAAAAATAAATATTGTAAATATCCTGCAAATATTGCAAATATTGTAAATATTGTATTTTCGAATCTAGCAAATATTCCATAAATATTTAAATATCGCCTGAATATTCTGAATATCTACTAAATATATATATTCATAAAGGGTTCTCAGCCCCTAGTTATTACCACGGTAATTTGATTTTAATATAAGCTTAAGTAAATTGTGGCCTAATACTTCGAACACCATGCAAACATGTGTGCCATTGACGCCCGATATTTTAAAATCGTTTAGCAATTGCACCGTTTTATTGCGCCGAGGATTAGTCGGATCACTATCACGCACAGCTTTCAATATTTTAATCTCATCTTTTGCCGTTTCGGTGAAATGATGAGCGGACTTAACGATTTTTAACGCTACGTAACGTTTGTCCTCTAAATCCCAACACAGCCATACCTGAGGGGGAAAGAACGAAAGTAAATAAAAATAAATATCATAAATATGCTAAACACATGACTATTATTAAAAATATTGTTTAAATTTGAGATTTGGTATGGTACAAATCGGTATTATTGAATACAACACAGCCATACCGTTGAAAAGTGACCCCAGCCTAATTTTCGTGTCACATGGTATCTGTTTAAAAATAAATCGCCAATTTTGACTGGATGATAACCACCTTTGCAATAATCTTCACGGTTTTCTTGTTCTTCATCTTCACTGGTGTACAAATCCTCGTGCTCGCCTATCGTTTCATTGGAAGAACTATTCGATGGGTCGAGACTTTTTACCTCTGGCTGCTGCAGCTGTGGCTCTTGATGATGATTGACAGTGGAATACGTGATTTCTTTATTTAATAATGAACTTATGTCCTGAATATTATTCAAAATGCTGTTTGCATTATTTGTAATGCTATTGTCAATCGGTTCGTTCACATTGTTGCTGCTGCTGTTGTTCACATTCGGATCAAACATATCTTTTTCATTGTCCGTGAGCGGTGTTTTTCCGGAGTTAATTGATGTGGTCACTGGTACGGTAGCAACATTCGATGGTATTGGCCCATTTACAGCGTTGCGGCCCTTCTTTTTATTGGCCTTATGACGCTTTTTCTTTGCTTGTATCACTTGCACACGTCTGTTTATGTCTTTTTTCGCATTCATAGTTTGGTTATGATGCTCGATTTATATTTAGTTCCACCCTTTTTTTTGTCGCGTTCCGTAGATAAAAGACAATCAACCTGTACTGCAATGGTATCACAATGTTATTTTTACTTTTCATTCATTTAAACTACCAAAAACAGTTTTATACAAATTCTTCATATGCATACATATATGCATAAATACATAACATCTAAATATATATTTATTTATATATATATATATATATATTATATTATTATTATTATTATTATTTATTTTTCAATTTTTCAATTTTTCAATTTTTCAATTTTTCAATTTCTATTTTTTTTATTTTATATTATTATTTTTGGTCTTAAAATTTTTGCAAGCAGATTCTGAATTCGTACGATGTTAGAAAAATATGATTCTTACGATAGATTCACAGCTTCAATCGACACTACGATCTGTAATAAATTATTATATTCTTTTCAGATTTTACAGAGTGTTTCGTGTTTTCCGTGTATAAAATCTGTGCACGCAAATCAAATGAAATACAACTTGAAAGAAGCCTCGATTTTTTTCTACTTTGGTTTTCCGTGTAGTCGTTTTTTATTCTAAATCCTATGATTTTTTTCACTTTTTTTTGTTGACTTGTTTGAGTATGGCTACGATGAACGACGAACACGATGAAAAAACAATAAAATGATGTCTATGTGAAGCAATGAAAATAGGCTACTACCTTTGCGGCGAATTCGTTAACTAGATTCTATTAAACGGGCAAAATGAAAATGACAATTATCGTGTGAACGAAACTCTTTATATAAATTTTAGTGAATTAGTTTTAGTTTTGTGCAGGTGAAGAAACGTCCAAAAAAAAAATGTCTTGAAAAAGCAGTAACACACATTTTGATTGAATTTTCAGCTATCAGCATTATTTAATGAAAATGTCTACAATTTGCATTTGAAAAATTATGTAATTTTAAATTTTACAGTAATTTCGAGTAATTTTTAATTTTTCAAATTTCTTTTCTTTTTTAATTTACCCATTTTCGAACGATAATATTCGAAATGGCAATGCACTAATGTAAATACGCCACAATGAGTTCATGACATTTCAGCAATACCATCCGATATTGTGAAATACACATTCATTTCAATCATTCACCTTATTGGCATCCAGTACGAAAATTATAATTTAAAATGAATTTTTTCGTCAAAAATCCACTGCAAAATATTTTAAAGTAAGTATAAAACTTCATTTTGCTGGAAATCATTATGAAATTGTAAAATTTCAGTTGATTATACATTAGTTCACATGACACTTAATACAATGCGTAAATGTCAATAAAGTGCATCATTCGCGGCTATCTATAATAATTAATAAATATTTGGACAGAATTCAACGCTTACAATCAACTATTCTAAGACGTGCAAAGTCTACAGAAAGTACCATAAAAACGAAAGTTAATTCAGATGAACCAATGCAATTTTTTGGCACTCCGGCAGAAAAATCTCGACCTTTACTATTCCAAAATGAGCAAAGGGGAAAATATTCACAAGAGATTGTTTCTATCAGTTTGATCACTTTTCTCATATATTTTTGTATTTTGCGAGAGGAAAATGACATCGATGAACTGCTAGGTAGAGACCTTTATGATCACTTTGGAGAAGAAGCATCTCGTTTGAAAAAAGCATATGATTATAATGTGAAACATGATTTACCAACAAAAGAAATTGTAGCAAGATTAAGAGAAATTGGGGCGCCAGTGCCACGAAATATGTAAGCAATCTATATAAATAATATTTTTTTTTATTGCGTTGTTTTCAAAATATACAAATGAATGTAAATGTATAAGCCATTTATTAGTATCAGAATAAAGATGAATTAATCATGACTTTAAAATGGTGTTTCATTTATGCAGTTATCAGCAAGTTATGAATATATTATTCGAATTGAGCTTGACAATAGTATTTATTTTGTTTAGGTTATATTTCAAATTCGTAGTGGATTTATATTTTCTATCGATTTTACAGATTTGATTCAAACTCATCGGGCCATACCAAAAAAGGCGAATTCACACATAAATCATTGTACATACAAATATATCAAATGTCCCAATACTAACATACTAATATTCTATAGTTACAAACGAAAAACGTACTGAAAACGATTGGATCTAGCCAAAAAACAACAACAACAGCACAATATCGGAACAACGAAAATGGCCGCCATTTTTTTCGTTCATGTTCGTTCGTGTATCGTGCATCCTATTCGCGCTAGATTATTTTCAATATTTATTCTCCTTGGTAGATTGAGTCGTTCGTATTGTATCACTTTTCTGCATTCATATACACATGTGTAGATCTATAGAGTTTACTGATGTGTACACACACACGCAGTGGATGGGAAAGTTTTCGGTTTTATTGTTTTTGTTTGTATCGAATTGTAGCACTCGCTCGTGCGATACATTCCCGTCTATTATGATTCGTAACAATCAAGCAAGCAGCAGTGTACTGCATTAAGTCTCGTAGTCCAGAAAGAAAAAAGAAATATATTTATATTATTACTAATATTATATTCTAGTTGAATTCGTTCGCACCTCGATACTTGCATTTCGTTTATATATATTCACTAATAAATAGTAATATGTAAAGCCAATAGCAAAATTAAAAAAAAAAACTAAATTAAAAATTAAAAATTAAAAAATTAAAAATAAAAAAAAAATTGTGAAATCAGAAATTTTATGAAAACAAGAATTTAACAACTTTTCATTGTATAATTAGCAACAGACAATTTAAAACGCAGCAAAATTTATAATCACGGTAAATACAAAGAAAGAAGACAATTTTATGTGAACAATCGTTGTTGTTCAATTTAAATATTGAAAAAAGGAAAATCGCGCGATATGAAATAAGAAAAAGAAACGAAAAAAATTAGTGCATCGATTCGAATTTGTTTTCGGTTTCAAATATACTTTGAAATTTGTTTTGCTAGTCCAATTTTGTGCGCAAAGAATTTTATCGTGAGCGGTGTTTGCGTTTGCTCTCATAAGAACACTGAACCTCAATCAACATATTTCTAAGGATTGCAACAAGCAATGTAATTTCTATAGTATTAGTAAAAATATTCAATATTTGACTTTATATAAAATATTTCGTGAGGCGAGAGAGAGAGAGAGAGAGAGAGAGAGAGAAAAAAAAACACTCAAATTCAATAAATATGTAAGTACAGTTCATTCTGTCAACATTTTTCATACTTTAATAAATATAAAAATTTCATCACAACATTTTGACGAAAAAAGAAATCGGATCCAAATGTTTCCTCTGGAAATAATTGTATTGAGCCTGAAAAAAAGAATTTCCAAACATGTATTTGGTTCGAATTATTAGATTTTCCGTGCTTAAATATTCGATTCTGTACTGAAATGATTTTTGAATTTTCAATATTTTTAATTGTATGTTTGTTTTGACAAATTTCAGCTACTAGATACTTTTATTTACCCATAAAATTGATGTGAATAACTTAAATGGTCATTTTTAATCAAGTTTCAGTTAATGATATTTTTTTCCACTTTTCATTCGATGCTCCACTAATTTGACTCATTCAGAAAAATTATTTTCTCCCTTCAACAATAATTTTATTGAGAAATATAGACGGATCAATAAAGTTCGAAATTTTAAATAAGAAGCGCATTCAAATATTATTTGATATCAGTATGGTCGTAAAAGGAATAAAAGAAAAAATGTTTCTGAATACGTGCACATTTAGGCGGGAGGATTATTGTTTTGATTTCGAAATCTTGTTTATTAAAATGATAAAAACGAAATCAAAACGGATTGTAGAGAGGAGAAGGAAAAAAGAAACAACGAAAGACTTTACATGATACACTTTTCCAATCCCTGTGCCGTTTGGCCGCTCAGTATGTATAGTTTGCGTGTATTTCTTTTATTTATTTATTTCGTTGCTTCTTTCGTTTTTATCGTATACAAGCAACGCATAATTGTACTCTCTATTCGATACTTAGATAATTTTTTTTCTCCTGTTGTTCATGCGTTTTACACTTCTGTTTGAGTTTTTTTGTTGGTTTTTTTTTCTTCTCTAGCGTTTAGTGTCGTATAAACAAACTTTATTCAAATATATCAATATTTTCGGAGATCGGCGCGAATAATATCATCGAGTAACATTCAACGTTTGCCGATTTTCCATTCCTTTACATTTGTCTGCTCATGAGTTGCACTCGAAAAACTATATTATTCAAAGAAAAATGCACCTTATGGATTGAGAAATTTTTTTGTTTTCGATCTCGCCATGCATTAATTGTATGTAAATCAAATTGAAAGTTAGTAGAAAAATAGAAGAAGAAAATGCTTTGTTGGTTTCCCTATGATTTTATGCGGACGAAGTAAAAGAAAAATTGATCCGTATCCAAGCAAACAATGACGCACCTGACGTCAGATCAATCTAACATACATTCATAATGTATTAAAAAATTGCAAATGAGATACGCATAGTAGAGCCATTCAATTCGAAGTCACCACTCAAAATTAAAACAGTGTGTAGTTACACTACATCATGAATCAGTAACATTTCTATTTTTTCCTAAAGCCTTATGCATTTGCAATGAATAACCAATTCCTTATGAAAAATGATAAAAAAATCATGAAAAAATCATCACACAATTGAAATTCAGAAGTAGTCAAAAGTTTTAAATGAAATATGGATATTTTTCAATCATTTTACCTTACATAACACTCCATTTACTGAAAGAAAAAAAAATTTACACAAGTTTATTCATTACAAATTTCATTGCGTTGCCTGAATTTGTTGCAAGAGAGCGCGACGGTGTATAGCGATGACGAGAACGACATCAAACAACAAGACAATCACAGGCACAAACATGCATACGAACACGCTCGTACAATACATACTTTTATATATTACCAGTGTGTTACTGTCGGTGCAAAAAAAAAAACAGACGGACAAAAAGAGGTAGAAAGATGGAGAAAAAGAGAGAGAAAGACAGGGAGATCGAGGCGCTGTTCGCGCAAAAATAGTTTTAGCGATTTTTCATTTCAAAAAGAACAAAGCTTAGCTCTTCGATTTTAAATGTGCTCAGTTATAATCGAATATTTCTGTCCGCAGCAAATTTTTCTCGAAATGCATACAATTTTCATACAAATTGCCTGAGAAATATGGTTAGAGAAAATAAATCATTAAATATGTATGCCTTATACTTTGCACGTAAATGTCTCAATGTTAAAGCTTGAACATGCTGCTTTATTTTGCATGGAGGAGAGTAAAATTATTTCAATATTAATAACAATTGTTTAGCTGTTTAGCTGTTTAGTTTGGTAGATTTTGCACAATTCCATTCTATATATGTTTTCAATGTAAAAAAAAACACTTCGTTTGATTAACTGCGAGACCCAATAGGTGTCGTATTCAACAAATACAAGTGAAATACGCATGATATATACATATACGCTATTGAAAGAAGTATGTACGTGAAGCAAAAGCCAAAAGTAAAAGACACGATACACTACACAATCACATTCACATTCGCGGAAGGTGTAGTTCGTTGCGGAGCGAAACGTATTCACACATTATCCACTCGCGTATTGAACGTATATGTGTCGATGTGCGTGTGCATCGTGCACACAAATGAATTAGCCATAAAGAGAAAAAATATTGATTTATTTTCATTTGTGCATATATGGATCCGTTGCTTATAGTCAACTTAAGCGTAATTTCGGAATAGATTTTTTTTTTCTTTCTTTCGCATTTGAATGGCGCGAATGATTAGTTTTTGGTACAAAAATTTATTCGTCAATTTGATTAACGAATTGTACAGTTACCATGAAAAAGCCATTTCATACATCTCAGTACCCGTTTCTTTTTAATTGTCTTTCAATAAAAATGCAACTTTGCAAGAAATATTACAATAAATGGAAGAATGAATCTCATAAGTTTATCTTCCAAAAAATATTTAAAAAAACGTTTCATTACGTTACATTGGATTATTTTAAATATCTCTAGATAAATAGTAATTCATTTATAATTCATTTTTCTACCAATTTTCATTACCACCATTTGATGCAATTTTACGTATGCTGCGAGTATAAGTCCGTTCTACTTATCTCAAATTTTGTTTTACTACATCGGCAGGTAGAACATATCACGGTATCTCGCATTTTATTCATGCACGCCAATGCGTATTCGTCGATGTCGTATAGTGTTGCGATTTATTTAACAAAATAAATATATGATACGTTATGAACATTGGTCCCTCTGGTTATATTTACAGCAAGAGATGAAGCTCTGGCTGTTCACTCAAGAATACTTTGAAGACGCGCGATAACTTATATTACACACGAAAACATGAACAAACGCAAGAAAGGAACAATTTTGTTATTTAGAATATGATTCGTCTAAAATATGTACATTTATTCTATTCGGATCGATTTGATTTTAATTTGGGAATTTTAATATTGATGTCACAACTCTAAAGTAAAAAAAATCATGAAATTGTTGTTTTTTTGCTCTTTTTGTAATGCCTTAGTTCAATAGTATAATTTCTTTGACAATTTCTCAAATAATATTAATTCCAATTTATTATTTTTTTCTTTTTCTGTCAACTTTCTAGTAATTGACCTAACGTTTTGTTTATGTTAAGTCAGGATGTGGCTGCGTAGTGAAAAACGAAGCAGCCGCATTGCTCAACCAAACGGCAAATCATCAATTAATCTCCGAAAGATTATTAAAAATACTCCAGCTTTGAAAAATTTGAAACAAACCACAACGACTATCACTTCGAATCGGCGCAGTGGAGCGTACACAAGTAATGCGAACAACAGCAGCAGCGGCGGCAGCAGTAGCAGCAGTAATAGTAGTAGCACCAGCAAGCAAACATTTCGTAATAATGGGGATGCAAAGCATTCTCCAACCATTAAGTGCAATATTAAAAATCGGACGAGCGTTAAACGTTTGGGAAAAAAATGTGGCAGTTCATTGAGCAAACGATATGACAGAAAAAAGCTTGTGTCAACAACTGAAAGAACCAATAATAGAGAACAATGTGGTCGTCCTCGGCGAAAATCATTGCGAAATCTATCCGAAATTGGCAAGGAAAATTGTTGGCAAAATCAGGGCCAATTGGATTTGTATGGGATTGGTAGCAAACGTGGTAAAAAAACCGTAGCTGGCTGTGGTTCAACTGGAACCACCGAAAATTTAAACTGCGGCACTGAAGTTCAATTACCGGGTGTTGGAACATTTAGCGGCCTTGTGATGGTCAATGATGTTTGTGATTCATGCAAACCAAGTACAACATGCAATTGTTCATCAAGCTCAAGCCAAACGGAGAGCAGCCAATCATCGAGCGGAATGTGCGCATCGAAAACTGCTTGTGTCAACTATATTGAATGTGACAGCACAACTGATAATGATCGAATAAATTTACCATCAACTTCAATGCTTGTTACAGTGAGTATATTTCAATTAAGTTTCATAAAAGTATATATCTCGTTAGATCTTATTTCATTTGAAATTGAACGCAATAGCGTATTTAATTTAATAAAATCGATCATAAAGAAAAATATCATAACTTTTGTTTTATGTAAAAATATTATCTATTTCATTGTAAATTGTTCCTTCAGACTTTTGATCCGGAAATTGATTCTACCACTGATTTACTTCCAACTGAAGCAGTTTTAATGTCTTCAACTTCAGCATCGTCGTTATCATCGTCGTCGTCATCGTCATCATCATCGTCATCATCATCATCGTCATCATCATCTTCATCATCCTCGTCGATTTGCTGTGATGTTGAAACATTTTCAATGCAACCGATTCCAGATCAGCAAGAAGATAAATTATCGAATCAAAAGCGTTCACTTTTGACATCAGCTAATATGCAACCACAAATGTCATCAATTGCAACATCTGCTACATCCAGCAGTGCTTGTATCACAAACTTCCCAACGACACCTGATCTTATCACATTATTTGATGAAGAAATGAATAAAACTTCAACGGATATGTGTCAATACTCAGAATTATTCCCATATAATAATGTAATTACACAAGCGCTTTTAAATTGCAACGAAGTGAATTCACTGTGCGAACAAAGTACATCCAATGATTTGGGAAATCATGAACTAACATTCTTATCATCCATGAATCAAACAGCCATTGATAATTTAAAAGCTCTGACCAATTTACAAAGCCAGTCAACTAGCTTCCTATCGGGGATCACGTTGTCAAAAACCAATTATAATGAAACTGTAAGTAAAAATCGAGGCCAGGTTTTGAGATGAAATTTTATTATTTGACATAACAATTTTTTGTTGTTTTCACAATTTAGCAACAAGATCAACAACAAATCCATGAAAATTCCAACGAGATCCGTTTAGAGACCGACGAATGCATGGAAATTGAAGAAATAAACGAGCGCCAAGAAGAGATGTCATGGGATGCATTCGATCCATATGTATTTATTAAGCATTTGCCACCATTAACGGCTGAAATGCGTGCAAAATGTCCAGCGTTGCCACTCAAAACTCGTTCAAGTCCCGAATTCAATCTTGTGTTGGACTTGGACGAAACATTGGTACATTGCAGTTTACAAGAATTGTCTGACGCTAGTTTTAAATTTCCAGTCCTATTCCAAGTAAGTTAGAATTGCATATTCTAAAGAATTTTAATAAATGACTTAATATTGAATTTATTTTTTAAAATGGCTTCAGGATTGCAAGTACACAGTATTCGTCCGTACTCGACCATGTTTCCGAGAATTCTTAGAACGAGTATCTACAATGTTTGAAGTGATCTTGTTCACAGCTTCAAAACGTGTATATGCCGACAAGTTGCTTAACTTATTGGACCCGGATCGAAAATGGATCAAGTGAGTTTAATTTTCCCAATTAATTTTATTATCCATTGATAATCCCATATTGAATAATTCCCATTTAAATAGATATCGTTTATTTCGGGAGCATTGCGTTCTTGTTAATGGAAATTATATAAAAGATTTGACAATTCTTGGACGTGATTTATCAAAAACTATTATCATTGACAATTCACCGCAAGCATTTGGGTAAGACTTGAATTTATTCCTAAATTTTTAAATGGATGAGGGAAATAGAATTTGCTTATAAAACAATTTCTTTTTATTTTGATATTAGCTATCAACTTGAAAATGGAATCCCAATTGAAAGTTGGTTCATGGATCAAAATGATAGAGAACTAATGAAGATATTGCCATTTTTGGAATCATTAGCTGAAATGGTATGTAACCTTTTATCGTTGTTTTTTTACAAATCATTTTATTCATTTTTTCCCCCTCAAATATTTGATTTATTGCATTTAATTCAAATCCAACAGCGCCAAGACGTAAGACCCCACATTCGAGAAAAATACAATCTCTACCAGTATCTTCCACCTGATTGAACAGATCTGAGAAAAAAAACAAAGGAAATCCAACTATTTTCATTGAATAGGCAACTTTATATTTAATTTCTAGACAGATATTCATATATTCTATATATTCACATACACACATACACACATACACATACAGATACAACAACATTTGGTATAAATTCGAATTTATACAAAGAAAAGATAAAACTTAAAAAATATGTTATTGAATTAAATTGCAATGTCACTGTTCATTTATCAGCATGAAAACATAGTTTAAAATTAGGCTAACAAAATAATATTAATCTAGTAATGTTTTAAAAACGTTTCGACTTCCTTAATTTTTTTTCTTCCGTTTTTGCTAAGGGAGCAAAATCTATTTTGTTACATCTATTTAAAAAGTAATAAATAAATCAATATAATACTTGTTAAGAGAGAATACGATGAAATTTTTCTGGGTTCAGATGATTAAAAAAAGGCAGAATTATTAGAGAAACTTTCCGGCGCATATGGCACTATAGTAAAATGTATTTCAGTGCAAATGACACAAGAATTAAAAATGACAAACAACAAACCGCATAGAGTAATGATGTTGGTTACGGTGTAAATCATCAAATAAACTGTCATAATATCTACTACATAAATAGTTTTAACCACCATCCCGTCTTCATTAAATATGAAATATAAAGTTATTGTAAATAAATGAATGTTCAGATCAGTTATCAACTTATATAAAAACACACGAACACATATATACAAAACAGAAAATGTTTGATTGCACCGAACCAATTATTAATGCACAACAAACTAAAGCCATTGACTGAGCAATGAGCATATTTAACTCAAAGGATTATTCATTTCTACCTCTTCATTTAAAGAAGAAACATGAAAAATTTACGTTTTTTTAAATTCAGTGTCAAGCAAATTGAAAAAAATAATAACAAAAATCAAATGTCGTGAAAACATTGATGAATATTTAATTATTTTGTATTAATATCAATTATTCATGGAATCAAATATTATCGAAATGAGCATAAGAAAGGTGGTTCTCATTCGTTTTTATTAGATGTTGCTTGAGTAGTAGGAAAAGGCGGGTTCTGGGCCAACTCTTGCGTCAAGGTGTTTGCGTCAATGTTCGTTGCGTTAAGGGCCCTTGCGTCAACCATGCGGCAGCACTGCGAACGCATGCGTCAGCCAGAGAGCGAAGCCTTTGGACATTCGCTCACACATTCACTCATTCGCTCGATTGAATACTACATCTCTCTCTCTCTCTCTCTCTCTCTCTATCTCTCTCTTCTCTATCATATGAGCAATAGAAATAGAATTGTTTGTTAATATAATACAAAACGAAAAAAGAATAAGTTTCATGATACTTCATTTGAAAAGTAATTCATTTTCTATCTAATTCACTTGCTCATATACTCTTTTTTTCATTATTTCATTCCTTTGCCCCCCTTCAAAAAAAACATACATACATACAATATGCACAGGAACACGCACAAATACAAAATACTTCAATTTCATTCCATCACCCATTCATTCCGTACACGCACACACATACATGCTCGATTCCATTCATTTCAGCTCGTTCACTTGATAATAGTGACGACCGCAGCGGCTGCAACACATCAACATACATGCTTAGTATGTAGAATTCATATGGACGACGGCTCAGTGTGGAATGGGAGAGAAAGAAAAAGAAGAAACATGAAAAAGTATCGTATCCACCATTATATGTAAAAGTAGAAAGAAATGTTATAAAATGCTTACATTTATTGACACCGAAAGATATATACAAACCGCGCTAGTTAAACACAATTAAAGTTTTCTTTAACAATTTTATTTAAGTTTGATGGATTCTTATGTTCATTCGACGTAAAACTGAAAAACGTTTACAAATTAAATTCCTTTTATAGGATAATTCTGCTGACAATACATTTCCTTGGCATTTGGTTTTGACAAAATAAAAGAACGTTATCGTTTGACATTTATAAATACAAACGTTACATTTTAAAAACGTTCGGACGTTAACTCGCTCGAAGCCGATAGTTATGTCTAGACAACGTAGACAGCGATAAGAAAAGAGAAAGTAACGTTCGTTTTTTTATCCAGTTTTTTATGTATTTTGACGAAATACACTAGTTTCGAAAAATCTAACGTCAACAATGCATACTCTCACATACCGGGGCATATCAATATTTTCTTTTATATTTTGGTGTCACACATGAAATTCTTCGTGTTAGTTAATCGAATACCATCGCGTCTTTGTGTAATATTTGTTAATTTTGATTTTTATAAATGCTGACAAAATTTAAAACAAAACAATAAAATTTCGACTCAATTCCATAGTGTAAGCTACACTTGCTGTGACTTTTGCTGAGTGATCAAATTTTGTTAACACATTAAATAAAATATTCCAAATTTTTTAATCAAAATGTCGATTGCACAAATTGTATTATTTTTTCTATTTGCTATAATATGTATAACAAATGCATTTCATTGGACGAGAGGTGTGTAGCAAAACGTCTAAAATGTTTGTATGTAACTCGCGTTTGTTGCTACCTAACATTGTATATTTTTGTTTTCGATTTTTTATAGACGAACTTGCAAGAATGTGAAATGCTCACCATATGAGCTATGCGTACTAGCCGAAGATGAATGTTTGGATTCTCAAATTCGACAAATCAGTTGTGGAACATATCCAATATGTGGAAAGTTGTCCCTAACAGATGATTGTCCATGTAAGAGAATGTAAAAACAAATTTGTGTTACGATTATTATAAATACTTTTTTTCAGTTATGTCATATCCATTCTGGGAGTTCATATTCAAAATAAAATTACATAAAAATTTGAAAAGAATTACAATCTTTTCGTGACATTTCTTTTTAAAAATAGCCAGACAATAAATTTACCAGCAACAATATATTTACCAGCTGTTCACGAACATGAATTGTTCGTGTTCGTTCGAGATTTTATCGAACACGAACGAACTCGAACAATATTCTCTTTATCTCGAACAACTCGAACCGAACACGAACGAACACGAACACCAAAATTGGAATATTTTCGAACTCGAACCGTCCGAGTTCGGTTCGTGAACATGAATTGTTCGTGTTCGTTCGTGTTCGTTTGAGATTTTATCGAACACGAACGAACTCGAACAATATTTTCTTTATCTCGAACAACTCGAACCGAACACGAACGAACACGAACAATTCATGTTCACGAACCGAACTCGGACGGTTCGAGTTCGAAAATATTCCAATTTGACTCACATTTATTTTATTTTATAAGTATTTTTATTGACATGCGCTTTGTATACATTAAATGGAGAAAAAACATGAAAGAGGTCGCTGATGGTCAAATTATGAAAATGGAATGTCAGCAAAAAGCAATACATAGGAAGCAACTAACGCGTTGTATTCTCTCCACTACTCTTCTCTTTTATATTGAATTGTATATTGAATGCGTGTGATACATGTATATTTGTGTACAGTATTCCGATTCTACAGACAATTTTCACATTGCCAGTGTTAGAAATTTATTTTTTGACCTGCGTGAATAAGGAATTAAATCAGTCAACTCATTATGCTATTGCTATAGGATTTGCTATTTAATAGGTCCTATTAAATAGTATCTAGTATCTAGTATGTGCTATTAGCATACTATTATTATCAACTATCTTCTTGTTGCTGATGATGATGATAATGGTGATCTTGATAATGATAACCATGATGATGGTGATTGATAGTTGATAATTGGTGTTTGATTTCTGATGATAATTAATATTAGTATGCTAATAGCACATACTAGATACTATTTAATAGGACCTATCAAATAGCAAATACTATAGCAATAGCAGTGACTGGTTTGACTATAGAAATAATATCGATATGTATTTCTATAGCTATATCTATAGAAAGTATATATAGTCTATATTTGAACGCATGCTTCGATATTCGCATGTCAAGTGTGATGCGTCTATACGCAAATCGTTTTACTGTGCGCAAATCGTTTTACTGTGCGTAAATCTTTTGTTGTAAACGATTTTCGCACAGTCGCATCACACTTGACATGCGAATATCGAAGCATGCGTTCAAATATAGACTATATATACTTTCTATAGATATAGCTATAGAAATACATATCGATATTATTTCTATAGTCAAACCAGTCACTGAGCAATAGCATAATGAGTTGACTGAATTAAATTGATCAACTGTTTTTGACCATTCTACAAAGAGAAAAAAAAAGAAAAAAATCCTTTTAAATTCAACTATCACTACATTGTGCTTGTTTCCAATTAATCTTATTCCTTTTTTTCTTTTAATTTTTTTCGGCGAAATAAATCAGTGCAATCAAGTTAAAAAGTTCTATATAGTGCAAACAAACGACATTGATATTTTTGCAAGCTGCTTGAAAGTGTTTTTTTGTTGAAAAAATTAATTTTGTTTTTTCCACGGCCTAAATCTCGAATTAAACATTTTTTAAATGTACACAATTGATTTTTTTTTTAATTTTGGATTTTCATTTTTTTAAATTGTATTAAAAAGAGTGAGCACCATTATAAAACTGGTTTACAGCACATTCACACATATTATTATCGAATTTTTATTCAGCAACAACAGCAACAAAAAAATAAACACACATAAATCTAAATATTTTACAACAACAACAAAAATCAGTTTGATTTATGCGCATATATATGTATCGTTTATGTGAGAGCTGCATTTATACATGCTGTGCGGCATGGCGTCACATGAACAAACGCGTTTCGAAAACGATATACAAATATATCGATAGACATCAGTTAAGCTGGCCTAAAACTTATTTGTGAAGTATCAGATGAAGAATAAGAAGTCCGCAAAAGTGACATACTGAGTTGAAAATTAGTCCATTGAAAAATGGAGTGGCAACGAAAAGAAAACGAAAAAAACCGACTTGCTTTTGCAAAAATGTTCTTTGCATTTTGTTTCAGTGCTTTGGCAATAATTCATTTAATTTTTTGAGATCATGTAAAAATGTTGTGTATCAAAACAACAACAACTACCCTCTTTGTGTCTAATCCTTTTTTTTGTTTGGCGAGAGTATCATGAAACCGACTGAGACAGTCGCTTAAGCAGACATATGTCTCTCTTGCCATAGCGAGCAATAAACAGATTACATATGATAGAGTTAACAAGAGCCGATTACTTTTGGATTCAATCTTTTATTGTGGTGTATTGTCAATACATAAAGACGTCTTCATATCCATTTTTTTTCATCAAATTCTTCGAAAAATGAAGAAATCAATTTTTATTTTATTTCTATTGCATAGGTGTGATGGGCAAATCGTCGTTAAATGTATGGAAGCTCTTTTCGTATAAAACGAATATAAAATCTGCACATGCAAAAAGGAAAGAGAAAAAAAAGTGTCTTCGGTAAAGTTGACATAGAAATCTGATTTCTGCATCATGTTTTATCCATTTATAATGGATTATTGAAATTTATTGGCATCAAGTTGTTTAACGTCTTAAAAGATAATATTAAATTCAGTGTACTCATTTTGTTATTGGATCGTCGCGCATCAAAGATCTGCACTGTGTGATTTTTATGTACGTTTTTTTATTTTTCTTCTTTTTCTTTTTCTTTCATTATAATAATGTGTATAAGGCAACAAGATGCACACACATAAAGACCAGCGAACAAAAAAAAAAAAAGAGTGAATGAAACAATCTTAATAACTGTGGAAATCAATGTTGTTTCTTTTCTTCTTCTTCTATTTCATTTCCATGCATGAACAAAATGATTGATATACGCTCGATGTAAATATAATAGTTGATTGACACTTTTGGCTTGATATTTCGTAAATGTATAATCGATTAACGATATGAAAAAAAAAACACATTTAACACCTATTATTACAATGGATTTTTTAAATTTTATTTTACAACGCCTAAATAAAGGCTGAATACGATTATACAATTATTTGGTGTTGATTTCCATCAAATATATAAAGATTTAAAAATTATACACAGTTATACCAAATAAATAAAAACAAACTTAAATAATAAATAATTAAAGATAGATATTACAAATTTTGAACGAAATTTATTACGATTATTCATTCTGCAAATTTCATTGTCAATACCATTGAATATACGACTCATACGATTTAATGGCGCATTTTGACCATAATTAGTACGCCTATTATTGACAACAGAAAACGACACTTTTGGCTTGATATTAGAGCTGTTCACGAACATGAATTGTTCGCGTTCGTTCGAGATTTAATCGAACACGAACGAACTCGAACAATATTTTCTTTATCTCGAACAACTCGAACCGAACACGAACGAACACGAACGAACACGAACGAACACGAACATCAAAATTGGAACTTTAAGTGTTCGAATTTTGTTCGTAGTCCATTGCCACAAAATGAAAGCAAAAAACGCTTCACAACACAAAAAATCCAACGTTTGGTCACATCACCAAATATTTTAACTTCACCAGCCAATAATACAATACTGGTTGTACCACCACCAAAGTCAGCATCTTGAGATTTAGCAATTATAAAGTTTATAATAAACAGTGTTTTAGAAGCTGGGTGAACAATATCAACTGCTGCAAATAATTCCAGAAATTGCAGCAATTTATTCTTAATGAGAAAGCGTTAATGCGAAGTCGCTTTAGCAAAGAAATTCATGTTTCTTACGCCATCTCTACGAGTATGGTGTGAATTTAAATGAATATCAAACAAAATTGTGAAAGTTCATACAGTGGATTTTCATGCCGTGGGCATGACGACGGCATAAGTCTTACGACGTTACATTGCAAACGATCTCTATCATATATACACTGAATTGCACATACACCATTACGAAATGCAAACGACAAATCGTATCTTTTTGCCGTTTCCGTTGGTATAGTCAGTATACATTGATAAATCGTATAGGTGTCAGTGTCTTGAAATCAAAGCTCTCCTCTTGTAAAAACATACAACAAATGCCACATTGGTTAATGAGCATAATACTTTTATGTTGTTCATACAAAATGCAAGTCCGAGCAGGCTTTGTTATATGTGTTGAATGAATAGAAGTACAAAAATTGACAGCAAACGCCATCTAACGGCCGATTGATCTGCTGAGTTGATTTGTTCGGTCGTTCAATTGATGTTTGAATTGAACGTTCATTTGAACTTTGAACGACCGAACAAATCAACTCAGCAGACCAATCGGCCGATAAATGGAATTAAAACCCGTCATATTCTAACAAAACCTGCTCGTGCAAGTCAATGAAATTGAGATTTAATCGAACACGAACGAACTCGAACAATATTGTTTTTATCTCGAACAACTCGAACCGAACACGAACGAACACGAACATCGAAATAGGAATATTATCGAACTCGAACTGTCCGAATTCGGTTCGTGAACAGCTCTACTTGATATTCCGTAAATGTATAACCAACTAACGATACGAAAAAAATAAATACATTGGTTGTAATTGAAATGTACTGCAACAGATCCAAACTCACAAACATTATTTAGGGTGAATGCGATTACTGCCAAAGCTGATGCAGTTGCTTGCAAGCTTTATAGGTTAGTTAAATATCATTAAAAGATTTAAATTAAAGATTTAATCATTAGAAGATTTTGATAATTTTTTTTTAGAGAATTTGACTTGGATAATCTGAAAAAATTATCAGAAAACGTAAAATTAAAAATCAAGATTCTTGAAAGGAATAGTTCTCAGCTCGAGGATGAGGTAAACAAAATCCAATTAGCCCGTCCAAACCATCAAAATATAGCTCAAAGCAGTGCTGCATATGATAGACCAAGAAAAGACTCGCCATCTAATTGGCAGACCAAAACAATCCCTACATCAGAAGAACTTGTCACCGAAATGGACCTAGTTTTTTGCGACTTCGTGATATTAGTGACACAATTTTGTACACAACTGGATGAAGTAGGCGATTTGAAAAAATTCAATTTATTGTTGAAGACTGCGCAATTTGCCATTAAAAATTTAAAACATACAAGGTGTGAAAGGATATTAATTATTATTTTCATTAAATTCAAGGAGTGTGTGAAGACAGATAAATAGTCCGTGAATAGTTCGTTCCAAATGAATTGGACAAAAATGATATTTAATTGATTTTTTTTTTAATCGAAAGATTCATTTTTTTCATAAAAAAAACACAGAAATGCATGAAAAATATAGTCAGAAAATAGTTCATAATTAGTTCGATCGCTACAATTAGTTACATCAATTTCACTAAATTACACAATGCAACAAAATTTAATTTTCTTCATACTCCAATTTTCTGTGCAAAATTTTATGTTAGCATGGACCCTCACGAGTCCAACGCACCAAATATTTTGAATTTCTTAAGCACGGTTGGTGCGCTACAGTGGGAAATATGCCTAAAATTTGCGCGTCAGCGTCACCTTTCCAAAGCGTGTCTATTTTTTCGTTTCCAAATTACGGTTCTCAACTTATTGCCTAAAAATGTGAGCAAAAACCGGAAAGTCGACATTTTTCACATTTTAGACTGTAGGGCACCAACCGTGCTTAAGAAATTCAAAATATTTGGTGCGTTGGACTCGTGAGGGTCCATGCTAACAAAAAATAATGCACAGAAAGTTGGAGCTAAAATGCTGTTGCATTGTGTTATATAAATTCATCGAAAAAAATCACATACTCAAATTCAGTGTTTAAATTATTTTATTATTTTTAGTGATGATGCAATTAAATTTATTGAACGCCATTCAGCCAGTGTACATCTAAATCAAGATGAAAGAAGTGACACATCAAATACATCTCAGTCGAGCGAAGAAAATCCTAATAAAAAATTGGAATCATTTTTGTGTGAGTTAGAAACGCGATATGGTTCACAGTTAGTATCTAGTTACAAGAATTATTTG
Source organism: Resseliella maxima (assembly GCA_029041755.1). NCBI lineage: Eukaryota > Metazoa > Arthropoda > Insecta > Diptera > Cecidomyiidae > Resseliella > Resseliella maxima. The sequence continues at coordinate 220,479 of JAQOWM010000800.1, forward strand.
GATGCACAACATAAGTGATTAAAATGAACGACAAAGACGATGATAGCATTATGCATCAGACAGTAATTGATTTTTCTTTTTTCTTCTAATGACAAACATATTGACAATAGTTATACCTAGGATTAGAGTGACATTATTAACACCTTTATAGATTATACTCACTCATTTTCGTGACATTTCCATTCATATTTTGAATCATAATATACATTCTATTTAATATTTAAATGAAGAAAGAAGATGTGAAATTTATGTTGTATTTATTGAAAATTTACATGATGTGAATATACACACTCTTAAGTATTTTAGTATTTTTCTAGCCGAATTCAGTATTGTAAACTGATTTAGCTGAAATACAGATTATACAGTACTACTGTAATCTGTACGACAGCTAACTTCATATTAAGGCAAATTTTTGATTTAATATGAAGTTAGCTGTCGCACGGATTACAGTAGTAATGTATATCTATATTTCAGCTAAATCAGTTTACAATACCGAATTCGGCTAAAAAAATACTAAAATACTTAAGAGTGCAGATTTATAAGACGTTACACATGAAGAAAAATATTGTATCAAAAATAGCATTAATCAATTTTTTCCGCATGGATTTGCAAATGTCATCATAATTAGGAACCTACTAAATATAAGCTCATAATCAATTTGATTGGATTTATTTTTAATTTTTAATTTTTATTTGCACCATTAGAAATTTACTGTGTTAAAAATAGCATTAATCGAAATGTTCCGTACGGATTTTTTAAATATCAGCAAATTAATATTAACGGGAGCATTGATAATACTATCAATTGTCGATATAGCTATCGCTGTGAATAATAATGACAGTCATCAAGTGGCACTAGTTGAATATTATACGCCGGTAATCAAAATTGAGAGTAAAAATCTGTGAGTAAAAATTCCATTCATTTTTGTTTGAAAAAAAAAAATTGAATTTTTTAATCGATTTTATTTATCACTCAACTGTCAATTGCATAAAAGTACTATACTGATGATCCAATTGCATACATGGATGTTGTTGAAACCGCTAGCAAAGCTGGTTCATGGGATGATTTGGTACGTTATTTACAAATGGCACGTAAAAAGGCACGTGAAATAATTTATGCATATGCGCGAACCGGTCGTTTTGCCGATTTAGAAAAATTTATTTCGGATCCAAATTACATTTAAATTAAAATTAAACAATATTTTGACATTAGGACATTGATTTCGGTTTTCAGTTTTTTCTTGATTTTTGAAAAAATAAAATTCATTTTATGACAAATTGAAAAGTAGTTTCAACATTTAGTTTAGTTATTTGCTTTTTTCTTTGAGTCTAAAAAAAAACATTCTCAGTTTATACTTGATTTGTGTCAGAGAAGATTTATCTAATGTGCTGGCCAATGTTTTACAATAAAAAAAATAAATAAATAAATAAATAAAAACGAAGAAAAATGTATAAAAGCTGAATAGTACTTGTTCTGAATGAAACAAATAAAAATTTCAAATAAAATATTATTATTAAATGAAGTGAACATGATATTTGGTTTTATTTTCATAAAAATTTTATGATTTTTTTTTTTGGTTTGACATAAAATGTGCGTCAAGGCCTTAGTTGCAACGTCGCCGATTGTAATCGTCAACGATGTTCATAATGAGGACTTATTAAGAAAAAATCGTCAACGATTACAATCGGCGACCTTGCAACTAAGGCCTTCATCCAAAATTGGTTGAAAATTCATTTATCATCATAGATTCTGACATCAACGATTTAAGCAGGGAACATTTTTTCTTCAAAAAACGAAGAAGTAGAGCCAAATCGAGAATTTTATAATACCTAAGAATGTAAATCATTAATATTTTGTTCTTTGAAGTATTTTTTCGGTGTAATTCACACTTTTTATACATATTTTATAAGGTAACGTCATTAAACTGAATAAAAACAGTTTGAGCATAATGTAAATTTCTTCCAACATTTGGGTGGGGAAAGGAATTTTTTCGAAAATTTGAGGGGGTAAATTCTAATTCGTTCTCGAGGGAGGGGTAATCTGTATGCTATGTTTCCTCATCAGAATCTATGTTTTTATTGTGGAAACATTTCCTTGATATCTTAAGAATAATTTCTAGTTAATAATGAAATAAAAGATAATTTATTATGCCTGGACAGTAAAATTTATCTGCTAGAAAAAACTAAATTTATATGGATAGTGAACGTGATTCTTACACCGTGTGTGTTATACTAAAAGGTATGCAGTTTACCGATGTTCGATGCGAAATGCAGAATTTATATGATTAAATATGCTGGGTGTAATCGGAGGCATATATGCAATAGTTCAGTTGTATATATCATTATTTGATCAACACGATGAAGTATTGGAGATGTTAGTTTTACGTCGATCTCGCGCATAATTGAAAAATGAAAAAATAAAAAGTTCAGAAAATCATAATAATCAAGTGTTCGTTTTTTTTCCTTTCATTTTGCTGACATTCATTTCATTTCTTCATTTCGTTGATAAGCAAAAAACATATGTTTAGTGTATATTACAGGTGTTTTTGTTGTTGATGTTGTTAAGGTTTGTATTGGATCAAAATCGCACGCAAGTGATTCTTCAATTATTATTCACAGCAAAAATAGAAGCATATTATTTATATAAATCTATTCTTGTATATGAATAATAGTCAAAAAAAATAATCTTCACAAAGACAAATATGTTTATTTTCATGATGCAAATATTTTCTAAAATTCTTACATTCAATGACATTACATAAAATGCATGAATCATTAAATGAAAATATTGGTCCAGGTGAATCAGCTTTCACATGATTCCTATTTAGGGCAAACTGTTAGGTTGTGAACTGAATCTTTATTGAAATTGTTCTGTAGATACCCGTTACAATTATTTCATTCTAAATTTAGTTCAAACATTTTATTACTTTAACTTTATGTGCTACTGCATATTTTCCTGCACATTATACTCTGAAAATCTTATTTCTCAATATGATTTCTTTTTTCATAATATTTCAACACACACACATACACACACACATGATTTCAATTGTTTTAATTTCTGCAGAGAAAAAAGAAAGAATTTGAGTGAAAAACAATGGACAATACTGGACAATACGAAAGCTCCGTTTGTTGCTGTTTATTTTTTTTGTCTTTTGAACGAGTTATTAACCTTGAACTCGATAAAACATAGCAAAAATACTTCGATTTTAGGTCCGATTTTTTGCAAATAATTCGATTTTAGGTTCGATTTCATGAAAATTGTTCGAATTCAGGTTCGATTTCATGAAAATAGTTCGATTTTAGGTTCGATTTCTTGTAAATAGTTCGATTTTAGGTCCGATTTCTTGTAAATAGTTCGATTTTAGGTTCGATTTCTTGCAAATAGTTCGATTTTAGGTTCGATTCCTTGCAAATAGTTCTATTTTAGGTCCGATTTCATGAAAATAGTTCGATTTTAGGTTCGATTTCTTGTAAATAGTTCGATTTTACGTCCGATTTCTTGTAAATAGTTCGATTTTAGGTTCGATTTCATAAAAATTGTTCGAATTCAGGTTCGATTTCATGAAAATAGTTCGATTTTAGGTTCGATTTCTTGTAAATAGTTCGATTTTAGGTTCGATTTCATGAAAATTGTTCGAATTCAGGTTCGATTTCATGAAAATAGTTCGAATTCAGGTTCGATTTCATGAAAATAGTTCGATTTTAGGTCGGATTTCTTGTAAATAGTTCGATTTTAGGTTCAATTTCTTGCAAATAGTTCGATTTTAGGTTCGATTTCTTGCAAATAGTTCTATTTTAGGTCCGATTTCATGAAAATTGTTCGAATTCAGGTTCGATTTCATGAAAATAGTTCGATTTTAGGTTCGATTTCATGAAAATAGTTCGATTTTAGGTTCGATTTCTTGCAAATAGTTCGATTTTAGGTCCGATTTCTTGCAAATAGTTCTATTTTAGGTTCGATTTCATGAAAATAGTTCGATTTTAGGTTCGATTTTTTGTAAATAGTTCGATTTTAGGTTCGATTTTTTGTAAATAGTTCGATTTTAGGTTCGATTATATTTAAATAACAAACATCTAGTGATACAAGTTAGTTCAAGTTGAACATTCAAACAATACATCTAATGAAGATGAGATTGATGATGAAGTCGATGATAATGTTGATAGTGATAAGAGAGTTGAGAAAAAATTATAAGAATTTCCAATGTTCCGTCAACTCAAGCTGTATAAATCATCGATTGAAATGAATGAGAATGAACATGATGACGATGATACTACTGACGAATATGATGATGATGATGAGGAGGAGGAGGAGGAGGAAGACGAGAGCGAAGAAGATGAAGAAGATTTCAATGAAATATGTAGAAAATTGCGACGTGTATGCGACAACTTGTATGTTCCAACTCAATCATTGAGTGAAATGTTGAAATTAATTTCTAAATTACGGAGCGGTGGCTACATTGAAGAATCGCTATAAGAAATAAAGTATATATTGAAAATTGTAAAAAATCATGATAACAGATAAATAAAATGAACACGATAATTTTTTTTGACAAAAAAAAAACAAAATCTTTTATTTCATATTTATACGATTTATACGTATATAATATAATATATAAAGCAATCATATAGATTCGATTTGAAACTATTTTTCCTTTGAATTATACAGAAACTTTCACAATTTTACCTAAAATGTTACTTTTACTGTCTCATTTTTGTTTCTTATTTACTATTTTTGCTTAAAATCATATGAAAATTTACGTTTCACCCAACAATAATTTTTCTCAATTTCACTAATTTCATGATGACCCCAAGCTAGTGTATCAATACTATTCGAACGAATAAGGTAACGCTTATCGTCAAACGGATTTAAGGCAATTTTTTTTTGCTTAATTGTGAATATTTGATGTGATTTCGAGCGAAGGTTATGCTGCTCACGTAAAATATTACAATTTTTCTCGATACAGTCAACATAATCGCTAAATGCAATTTTACGTTTCACTCATACATGGGCAGGAGGGGGGGGGGGGTATTTGGGTTTTACCCCCTCCCCTGAAATTCTCCGAGAGGAGCCCCCCCCTCTTCAATTTTGTATACAAAAATTGCAAATTGAAGAGCTAAAAAAAAAAAAAAAAGGTCTTCGTTCTTGAAACAATTGAACGCAAAACACTTTACTTTTCACTTTTCAAAAGATATGACGATTTATATTCTGTCACTGTTTACTTTTCAATTTTCGAAATCGAAGACCTTTTTTTTTTTAGCTCTTCAAAATTTCAATCCGAATTTACCCCCCCCCCCCCCCTGCGATTCTATACCTTGCCCATGTATGGTTTCACTATATTCTTTTTGATACCTTTAGACTTTTTAATAACTTTAGATTTTTTATCGATGATACAATTCTTCTCGATGCAGTCAACATAGTCACTATCTGTAATAACGCGAGGTGCGACAGCTCTTTCTGGACATTCACATATTTCCATTTTAGCTGTAAACGGTAGTACAGCGTAGCATTTTGCACGTAGACCGACAAATTCTGCTAAAATCTCCCCGTTCAATTCGTCTTTGAAAAGACCGGGCACTTTATTCCTTTGAGGCATTTTGAAAACATTCTTCTCCGGATAATCGCTTGTATCGTAGTGATCCAAGTGTTGCTTCATATCATTGTAGAAATCATCCGTTTGAATGGAAAGTATGAAAGAGTCGGTGTCTGTATAGGCAACCGTACAATTTTTTCCATATTTAGGTTTTAAAAAGTCGTACATAAAACTGTACATCGTTATTTTCGATATGTCTAAGATGGACATACCGATAATTATTGGTTTATTCATTTTAATATGTATTTTTTGTAACTCAATTACTGCTAAATCTTCATCGAGAATTTTGCATTTCTTGAAATTTGGTCGAGCAATTAACATGCCTGCACCACATCGCCTGTTGAATATAACAATAATGTAAAGTAGCGTTCACACTAAATTAAGACAGAAAAGAAAGTCACAGCATAGATGACAGATTGATATACAGTGTACATATACATACACAGGCAGAGAGGCATAATGCATTAGAGCAGAATTTTTTTTGCGCATTCACTTGTTCACTTCTGTACAGTAATCATTAAAACATTCATTTCATAAAGATAAAATAAAGTCTTCTTATTTATTACATCGACTACTGGCAAATTATATTTCCAACAGATTATGAGACTGAAGTAGCGTATAGATGTTTTTTAAATAAGTAAAGAAAATTTAAGGGAACTTTTATTCTTTGAAAAGTAAAGTTTAAATTAAAGTAAAGTAAAGACTATAGCTGAATATAACCAAATTGAATAACAGTAATTACAGCAATTGGAAATTCCGTATGGAATTATTGCTACGTGCACGTAATTTGTGGCGTAAAGTAATTACAACAGAAAAACCGGCAGTTCAACGTGGTACAAATCATTTGGTGACAAATCAGGAAGAAATTAACAAATGGGAAGAACATGATGATGAGGCAAGGGGAATTATTGGTTTGGCAGTAGAGGATAATCAGCTAGCACATATTCGGAATGCAAAAACAGCCAAGGAATCATGGAATACATTGAAAGACTTTCATGAGAAAGTATCATTGACCAATGTATTAGCAGTAATGAAAACGATTTGTCGATTGCAATTAGTTGAAGGCGGTGATGCAAGAGAGCATATTGCTAATATGCAGGATTTGTTTTCACGATTGAGTGATCTTGGTGAAGATTCATTATCAGAAAGATGGAGTGCAGCGATGTTAATTGGTAGTTTGCCAGACAGTTACAATCCGTTAGTTACAGCGTTGCAAAATCTCGAGCCGAAAGATGTGACTTTTACACTAGTGCAACAGCGTGTTATAGCGGAATATGAAAGATGTTTGTCTACAGAAAAGAATTCAGACACAATTATGAAAGCAGTAGAAAAGAAAAAGGCAGCATGTTATTTTTGCGGAAGCACCATGCATTTTAAGAAAGAATGTGATAAATACAAGCGATGGCTTGGTAAGAATAAGGGAAAGAATAAAGGTTACGGTAAATCAAATGATAAAGTAAATTCAGTAGAAGAAGGTGAATCAAGCACATCAAATTCAGGCAATCAAAAGGAATTTTTGTTCACATTCGATGTAAATAAGGAAAAAGGATGGATAATTGATTCAGGCGCTACACGTCATGTAGTGAATAATAAGAGTTTTTTCAGCAATTTTGATGAAACATACAAAAGTACAGTGTCACTAGCGAATGGTGATCAAGCAACAGTTAGCGGTATGGGTAGCGGATATTTTGCGGTTGTGAACGAGAATGGTCACGTACACCAAGTGAAAGCACATGAAATATTGTATGCACCAAAATTAGTAAGCAACTTATTATCAGTAAAGCAACTCGCAAGAAGCGGTTTTAAGGTTGAATTTAGCAATCAAATTTGTGAAATAAAATTCAACAACAGACAAATTGGTATAGCGGATATAATTGGAAAATTTATATGTGTTGCGAGAACAGAATAAGGCATGTGCAGTTTTAGAACATAATGAAAACTGCATTCATCATTTGCATAGAAGGATGGGACACAGAGATTCAAATGCAATAAGAAAAATGTTTTCAGAAAAATCAATTGAAGGATTACAAATTATTGAATGTGGAATCAAAGAGGTATGTAAAGTTTGCGTTGAGGGAAAATTAACACGTTTACCTTTTCCAAAGCATTCACAGAGCGAGTCAAAGGCACCGTTAGATTTGATACACAGTGATGTGTGCGGGCCAATGCCGACGGCAACACCTAACGGAAAGCGATATGTAGTAACATTTATCGATGATTACTCTAGTTTCACAATAATTTGTTTGCTGACACACAAGTCAGAGGTCGAAAAGACATTAAAGCAATTTATCAGTTTTTGTAAGACAAAATTTGAAAAGACACCAAAAATTTTTCGGTCAGATAGAGGTGGTGAATTTACGAGCAACAATATTAAAGGCTATCTCAAGGAGGAAGAGAGTTTGAGGAGGAAGAGAGTTTGAGGAGGAAGAGAGTTTGAGGAGGAAGAGAGTTTGACAGTTCAGACAGATTGACGTGTTTTCATTCCAGTCTTCATTTTTTTCAAGTTTTTCTTGTTTTTATTTAATTTAAAATCATAATTGCAGTGCATAGTTTGTGCCATAGCGTAAATAAAGTGTTTTTCTTTATGAAAATTATAAAAACCAGTGAATTGGTGACAAAACAAATATAAAAATACAAAAAACATTAATTGCGCTCAAACAACAACAAAGTGGTGTTTTTCTGCGACCGTGATTTTCATTTGTTTCATTGTGTCTAGTGTATTTTGACTAGTGGTTTTCGGATTTTACTGTGAAAATTTACATTTGGAGGTGAAACAACAATTTTCCGGTGAGCTAGATTTTCATTTTTTGACCTCGCCGTAAAACAATTGTCGGGCTATCATACATACACATTTCATTATTTAGTGAGGTTATGTACTAACTAAGCACGTGTGTGGTTCGGTTACCGAATTATCTTAGACACAATTTCGTGGATCGGTAACCGGATAAGCTTTAGACAAAGTTTTTGCCTTTACATTATTGCATATATGCGGGCGTTTTGAGGTTTCTTTGTTTCATTTCGCTCTGCTCATACTGTCAAAACCGGTTACATTTGCTCGCTTTATGTTAAATTAAATTGAATTAGATTGAATTAAATTAAATTGAATTAAATTAAATTAATTTAAATTAAATTAAATTAAATATTGTAAATATTTTTATAATAATTTTTTTTTTTTTTTTTTTTTTTTTCTATTCGCTGTTCAAATCGGTAAATTGACCGCGTTCTAAAGGCAAACAAAATTTTAAAAAAATCAAATCGAATTGTTGGAGTATCGTGGGTTGGGGTGCTTTATCGCAATTGTTTACATTTTCGTCGGTCTAGCACTGACCTTTACCCAATTATGCCCCCTCATTTTGATTTCTTGCCTATTTTTTAGGCATTTTCAATAGGAAAATTTATTTAATTTGATTTTAATAATTTCAACCAGTTTTTTTCTAAGATTAAATAAATGGATTTTCCCCGCAATTGTTCTTTCTACCTTTTTTCCTTTCAGACATGTCAGCTAAGGTTGTAGAAAAAACAGATGTTGAGGACGTTGATATGCCATCAATGTCTGAAGAGGAGAACCTTCTAGAGGAGGTAGCAACTGGGGATGGCGGGGCCATGGTAGAGATGGAAACTTCGGAATCCATCAATACAATGGCCGAGCCTGAGCCAGGAGCTGCTCAATCAGTGGGCTTCTTCCAACAAATCGGTCAGTGACTCCGGTACCATGCCTAAAAGGGCAAGGGTCAACAATTTTGAAAAAATGTTGGCACTGTGCCGATCAATGCAGCAGCGAATGTTCTCAGCTCTGTTGTGAAAACAGGGAGCAAGAGAAATCGCACCCGACATTCCAGACGTCGGAATGCTGCCAAAGCCCACCGTCTAGAAAGAGAAGGGGGCGATGCTGGTGGTAATGCTACTCCAGTATCATCGCTGAAACGCGACCGCGAGCTAGGTGGGACACCACCTAGTGCCAGTGCTCCTAACTCTAAAAGAGGTGCCAGTACAGCAACACCTGAGGTAAAAACTCAGTTGTCTGGTGCTGTACACGCGGTAGTACCACCGACCGATAGGTCGTTGCCTGGTGCATCTGCAAAAACAAATGCTGGACCAAGTGAGCCAAAGTCCTCAGAGCCACCTGCTTCTGAAAAGGAGCAGTTGACTGGCGCTGAGGTTCCAGAGGCGAGCAGCTCCAATACCAAGGTACCACCTGCTACTAAAAAGAAGCAGACGTCTGGTGCCAAACGTACTGGTAATGCTAAGCAAGGCCAGCCAAAAGCCAAGGCTCCACCTGCTGGTAAAAAACCTCAGCAGTCGACTGGTGCGGGCTCAAATATCATCAACCAGGCCGTCAATGTAGAGGAGTCGTTTGCAGATGTGGCAAAAAAGTCAATCTGCAGGCTCATCATTGACCAAAGACAGCCCGGCTCGATGACAATGTTGGACCAAAAAAAGTTCGACACACTTAATGCGCAGATCATAGACCATATGATGGCCCAGATTGGGAAGAATGTGAATCTCCCACAGTTTGACGATGTCAGACCCCATCTGGGTGCCATGCGTGTTAGAAGCGCCACTCCACAAACCTTCGCCTGGCTAGAGAAAGCTCTACCAGAAATTATGAAAAAGGGAAGACTGTGGAAGGGCGCCAAGTTGGCGATGATAGATTTTGGTGATCTCCCCAAACCATACAAATTTAATGTTTGGATACGGGGAATCAAAAAGCCCGCCAGTGACATTTTCAAGTTATTGGAGGCACAAAATCAAGGAATCGTCACAAAGAGTTGGACCGTGATGCGTTCTCAATTCATCAACGGTGGCACTACACTAACAATTGGTGTGGGCCAAGAATCTATTGATGTTCTGAAGAAACGCTCCGATTCACTCTTTTGTGGTGTTAGCAAAGCGGTGTTCACTTTGGTTAAAGAACCAGGTGGACCCAGTGCTACACCCAGTGATGCGTCAGGCTCTGGGTCTGCTCAAAAAGACCAGAGGTCGGCTGACAGTGAGCATCAAATGGAGGAGTAAATGTTTCATTAAATGTTGCCCTCTCACCGCCGAACCGCTAACTCTGTCTCACAAATATCTGTACGCAACATCGTTGTTGTGAATCGGACCGAGATAGAGTTTAAGCAGATTAACTTGCACCATGCGAAGGGGGCTACCACCTTAATTGGTAAGTCCCTGCAATTGGCGCATACAGTTAAACAAAAACATCAATTAATTTTGGCACAAGAACCCTATACTATCGGCAACGAGATAGAGGTTCCAATTGAGCAAATATACAAAGTTTTTTATCACCACAAAGGAGATAAACTCAGAACTTGCATTTTTGCTACCAATGATGTATCACTTACATTACTTCCGCAGTTCTGTAATGGAGATACAACGACAATGTTACTTAATACAGGAGTGGGTGATAAAGAACTAGTTCTTTGTAGCGCCTACTTTCCATATGATAGTGTCGAGCCGAGACCGGGGAGAATGGTCTCAGAAATCACAGATTTCTGTACTTCCACTGGAAGACCATTGATTCAATGTTGTGATGCAAATGCTCACCATTATCTGTGGGGTAGCAGTGACATTAATAAACGTGGCGAAGAGCTCATTGAGTTCATAGCCACCAAGGACTTAGAAATTGTGAACAAAGGCACAGAGCCAACTTTTGTGACTTGTAACAGATCTGAAGTCCTAGATGTAACCTTTGCTAGTCGAGGTATTTTAGACAGAATTAGCAACTGGTGCATCTCAAACGAAGAAACTTGTTCAGACCACAGAATGATTAAATTCATTCTGACGACGTCACCAAAGGAACAAAAGATCTTCAGAAATCCAAGGAGAACAAACTGGGAACGCTTTATGAGCAACCTAGGGAACAAATTGGATCAAATACCTTTCATACAGAATATAAGCAGCGTGCAACAGCTCGATAGTGCTGTAAACGACCTTTCAAAATCGTTTAATGAAGCCTTTATTCTATCATGTCCGGGTAAAAACAGCAAGCCAAAATACAACATTTGGTGGAGCAAAAATCTTAGTAAGCTGAAAAAGGATTGTTACAAAGCATTCCGTCGGTACCGTACCTGTCCTGTAGAATTGAAAACAATCAGATGGACAGAGCACAAATCTAAGAGAAATGAATACTCTTCAGAGATTGAAAAGTCGAAGAAGAACTCCTGGGTGAGATACTGCAGCGAAATAGAAGGTGTTGCAGCTATGTCACGCGTACACAAGCTGATGTCAAGATACCTTGAATCAACCTGGTGTACTAAGGCAACCTAATGGTGACTTAACAAAATCCCATGAGGAAGCGGCTAAACTTCTTTTGAACACACACTTCCCCGGAAGTCTGGACAATTCGGAGGTTGACACTGCTACTGAGTTCAGGGAACTGAACTTAAATGCCGAAAACATCACTGGAGAAATCGTTACTGACGACAGGGTCCTATGGGCCATTTCATCCTTTGAACCTTACAAATCACCAGGGTTCGATGAAATTTATCCAGTGTTTTTGCAAAAATCGTGGTGCGTTACTAAAAAGTATATCATTGCAATTTATAACGCTTCCATTAAACTGGGTTACATCCCCAAATTATGGCAACGTGTTAGAGTCGTTTTCATTCCTAAACCGGGTAAGGACGACTACACTAAGCCAAAATCATTCAGACCTATCAGTCTTACCTCGTTCCTTTTGAAGGGATTGGAAAGACTCGTTGATAGATCTCTGAGAGACCACATTGACCGCAACTGTCCTCTATTCAACGGTCAACATGCTTTTCAGAAGTGCAAATCCACTGAAACAGCTTTGCATTCACTATCAGTGATGATAGAGGAATCAATTTGTCATAAGGAATATGCAGTGGGCACCTTTCTTGATATAGAGGGGGCGTTTGACAACATATCCTTCAAAGCTGTGGACGAGGCTCTGGGCAGACATAATGTGAATGGCTATCTGAGGGGGTGGACTAATAGTCTACTCTCCCGGAGGGTAATAACTTATGAATGCAAGGGTGAAATAGCTACTGTTCACCCAACCAGAGGTACTCCACAGGGAGATGTTATATCACCATTACTATGGATTCTGGTGGTGGACGATTTACTTCGGGGGCTGCACAGGGCTGGCTTTGAGGTGATCGGCTACGCGGATGACATGGTAATAGTGTGTAGGGGAAAATTTTTACCTACACTTAGCGATAGAACAAATATGGCACTTAGCACTGTCGAAAAATGGTGCCTAAGAATTGGTTTATCAGTTAACCCTGATAAATCAGAAATGATAGTATTCACTAACAAAAGGAAACTATCCAACTTCAAGGAACCCAAGCTATTTGGAAAAACCATCAAACTAGTGGACAACGTAAAATTCTTGGGTATTACGTTCACCTCCAATTTAAATTGGAATGTTCACCTTGATTACCGCATCAAAAAATGCATAAGAGTTTTCTGGTGCTGTAGAAGAGCCATTGGAAGGAACTGGGGTTTGAGTCCAGTAAATTTAATGTGGCTATTCTCAGCTATAGTAAAACCAATGATTTCATATGGATCGTTCATCTGGTGGAAGGGTACGTCAACAATAATGGCAAAGAAAAATCTTAGTCATTTACAGCGTGTCGCTTGTATGGCAATAACGGGAGCAGCCAGAACAACATCCCAGGCAGCCCTAGAAGCTCTGTTGAACCTCCCAACACTTGACAACCATATCAAGAACGAAGCACGCATAACAGCCTTTCGTTTGAAATCCATTATAAATACGGAGCGCACAAATATGAGTCCTCACTCCTCGATTTTAGTCGATCTGTTCGAGTTGACACCAATTCTACAAGCTCCTGTTGATAGACTCTGTACAAAGTATGTTTTTGAAAAGCCTTATGGTTTAATTCTCAATGAAGAAGACATACCGGAAACAATCGATATCAACCACATAGACAGCTGGTTCACTGAAGCATCTGTTAACAAAAATGGTTTTGGTTACGGCATGTTTCATGCCAACAACAGAACCGAATACTGCGGATATTTGGGCAACGAGACAAATATCGCGCAGGCTGAGTTGGCTGCCATTTTAAATTGTTGCATTGAAGTGGCTAAAGATCAACTCAGCTCATCTCCAGTCAGAATATACACCAGCAGTTCTCATGCATTGAAAGTGCTTGGAAACCATGCGGTGGACTCAGAACTGGTGCTAAACTGTATTGAAATTTTAATACAAATCAATCTCAGAAGAGTAATTACTTTAATAAAATCGTCCGCACATGGAGGCAGGGAGAAGACGAAGATTTTAGCGAAGAATGGCTCTTCTGTGACTATGGAGGGCCCAGAACCGTTTTTGAAACTAGTGGATAAGGCGGGCAGGGTGCTCTGTAACGATTGGCTCCAAAGCAGCATCAAATCATGCTGGAGGGGCCAAAATGGTTGCTCTATTGCGCGGGAATTTTTAAAATCACCTAGCGTTCAGTTGGCAACAAAACTACTCAATCTAAACAAACTAAGATTGAGCTACACAATTGGGATTCTCACGGGTCACATTAGGCTAAACGCGTATTTAAAGCGCATACGTGTGAGAGATGATCCCGATTGTGAATTTTGCGGTAGAGATATTGAAACTTCGGTTCATTTCCTCTGCAAATGCAAAGGGTTAACAAGTCTTCGACGATCAATCTATGAACGCGAGGAGCTGAACCCAGAGGAAGTTGTAAATTGTTATAACATAAACAATATTTTCAACTTCATTAGGAGGTCGGGTAGATTCCCTTCATTGGGTGACGATTTACCGCCTCTTACCCAAAATAGACAGACGTCGGGTAATATGGCTATTGATGTCATGCGCACTCGGCAACCACCTGTCACACAATAAAACTGGAAAACTTGTTTGTTCTATGGAGTTTTAGGCTGTCATTCTCTCTCTCCACAAACAAATGGGAAGTTTTGTAAAAGGTCTACTGACCTACGCAGCAGGCGAAAGTAACTTTGTTACTTTTGTCATCCCAAATACATCCATCCATACAAGAGTAAAAAAAATACAGTGGAAAGTTCCACACATCACATTATCTGATCAAGCTAGACTTGCAATGCTGAGATATTTAGAACGAAAAAAATCTATAAATATTTCATTTAGATCATGAGATTTGTATGAGATGCCGCAGTTGCCTCAAAGTAGAAAGCATATTTGGACCGTCAAATCAACAACGCAATTGAGTAAACCACGATATGTTTTCGTGGTATTTCAAACAAATAGGCAAATTGTAACCGCTAATTCAGCTGCCTATGATAATTGTAACATTTCTGATGTTAAATTATACTTAAATTCCGAATATTATCCATATGATAATTACAATTCGGATTTTGCAAGTTCGAATTATCAAGAACTATACCACGCTTTCCTACAAATTCAACAATCTTATTATAATGAAATGAATAGTGACAATCATGCACTCCTCATTACTTATGAGCAGTTTGGCAGTAACCCCATTTTTGCATTCGATTGTTCAAGAAACGATGATTCATTAATTGGCGGCTCAGTTGATGTTCGACTGGAAATTAATGCACGTGAGAATATTCCGGCAAATACAGCTGCATATTGCTTGATTGTACATGATAATCAAGTTGAATATTCACCATTTAGCGGCATTGTTGTAAAAGGTAATTAAATTATGAGCAAATTACAAGTTGTCAATGAAATACATCGCGATGCCCGAAAAAATTTTCCACGCCGTAGAAGTGTTATGCGTGGAATTTGTGACACGTTGCAAGCAGATTTAATTGAATTGCCAAATGATCGGGGGATGAAATATTGCTTAACAGCAATAGATACATTTTCTAAAATGGCATATGTAATCCCTTTGAAATCTAAAACTGCACGTGACGTAACAACTGCGATGAAATCAATTTTGAATTCAACGAAAAAGCCAATAAAGAATCTTCAAGTTGACATGGGACGTGAGTTTTATAATAAAGAAATGACGCAATTATTAGCAAAATATAATGTGAATCGATATTCAACGTTCAGCTCAAAAAAAGCGGCTATCGTCGAACGTTTTAATCGAACTATAAAGAGGAAAATGTATAAACAATTCAGCTTAAATGGGAATTACAAGTGGGTTGATATTCTACCTGTATTGGTTAATAATTACAACTCAACATGGCATCGAACAATAAAAATGGCACCTAAAGATGTAAATTCGGACAATGAACAAGCGCTTTTGGACACCGTTTATAATTATAAGAAAATTATTAATCCGAAATCAATTAATAAATTCAATGTTGGAGATCATGTACGTCTAAGTAAGTACAAGCATATTTTTGAAAAAGGCTATCTTCCATCGTGGACAACTGAAATTTTCACCATTGAGAGGATCCATCATACAAATCCAATCACTTACTCATTAATTGATTGGCAGGGGAACAGGGACTTTCGTGCCTAGAGACAAATGAAGCAAATGTTTCAGGGCGCGAGCGTTTCATGTACAATTCAAAATATGGTAATGATAATTCATCCAGAAAAAAAATTCTATAACTCTTGTGATATGCAAACGTACAAAGAGCGCGAGTATGTCTAGTCGATTGAGATTTGTATTTGTATACGAACTGTTTCAAGTTCGAGTCTCACTCAGTGCTACATTTTTTTTTCTTTTTACAATAGAAAAATAAGAGATGTTTTTTCCAATCAATGTGAAAAAAATCGAATTCTCGATTACTATTTTTTTTTCAAAACATTTGATACAGTTTCACGAAAATGAAAATATAATGTTCGAGTCATGGCTTTTTGTGTTGTAATACAACAATAAATAAACGAAAATTCGAACATTCGAGCGCTGCATCGTTTCTTTGTAAGAAATTCTGTTACAATCCTTTACTTTATATGTATTAGTGAATATTGTGTATCACACTTGTCCATAGCACAGGCTAACTGGATCGATTGTTTACATTTGAATATTGAACGAGAGCAAGTTCAAGATCAAATTTCTTATATTTATTGGAAACACATAAATTTAAATAAAATGAGTTTTAATAAGAAACCGTCTGGATATGCATATAAAAAAATGCGAATTGAAAAACAAGAAAAACAAACTGAAGTTGTGCGTAGTACACCAAAAATTCAAATGTTTTTTAGTAGACAAAATTTCGGCGAAGTTGTTGTTTCAGATACAACAAATAATTCAGGTTAATTTCTCTCTCTAAATTCAATCAATCAATATCGTGACATTATTTCTAATTATTTATATTTATTTTGGTTCTTCATTGAAATTGAATGTTTCTGAAACAGAAATGGTTGATGTTAGTTTGGAAAATGCAGTTCAATTTGTAGGAGCAAATGACAATAATCAATTAAATGAAGAAATTGATGGACGAATCACGAACATTGAAATTCTCGTTTTGGCGCAAGAACATTTAGGTTATTTTCTTCGTTTTATCTTCATTTAATCGATTTATTCATTTAATGATCAATATTTTTATATTGATTTTCTTTGTCTTTCCGTTCTTTTCCCATTGCAAATCATATTTAATAGATGATGAAATTGATTTTTCTGATGCTGCAAATTTTATTGGTGTTATATCAAACAGTATTCGTGAAAAAATTGTCAAAACTGGTCCGATTCAAGTCGATATGTCGTTTCCAAGCACCAATGGGCGATCATTTTCAAAAAATTATTACATTAAAATTTTATCAAATTCTGAAAAAGTCAAAAAAAAAAAAAAATTGACATTTTAAATTTGATTTACAAAAAATCATTTAGAAAACATGCTTCCAAATACAATTATTGTTTATCGAATTTTATTGACTATTCCAGTCAGTGTTGCTACCGGTGAAAGATCATTTTCTAAGCTAAAACTCATTAAAACCTACTTACGAAACACAATGGGTCAGGATCGTTTAAGTAACTTAGCGATAATATCAATTGAAAAAGATTTGGCCAAAAATATTAATTATGATGATGTAATTACAGAATTTGCTAATGATAAAGCAAGAAAATTTGGTACAATGTAATGTTTGTTCTTTATCGTTAAATATTTCATTCTAATGTATATTATTTAAATAAATAAAAATTATTTAACCTACGAAAATAAAATATTATGAACAAATTATTTAACTTGTACGAAAATCAAATATTATGGGCCCTGCGAAAATTTTGCCTCAGGGCGCCAAATTTCAAAAAAAGTCCCTGCAGGGGAATGAAATCAAAGGCGGTGTATATGAAGAAGAGATGGAACTAGTTAAAAATCCCGATGTTTATCTAGTTGAAAAAATTATTCGAAGGAAAAATGGAAAAATTTATGTGAAATGGCTTGGTTTCGATAGTAAATACAATAGTTGGATAAGTCAAAAAGATGTTCTTTGATAATTTATTTGGAATCGGGCTTATCCTGTACCATACATGAGTCCAGTGCAGTATCGTCAATATATAAATCCGGCGCAATTTCATCAGAATTTTGTACCGTATCAAATGTTCCAGCCCATTTCCCATTAATGAATATTTCAAATAATGATGCCAAGGGAAAGAATTGCATTTACTCGTGCAATGTTAATGGTTTGCGAACTAAAATACCAGAATTTTTTTCTAATATTTTAATTAATGATTTTAAACAGTGGGTTGAAGTGGTGGAGTGCACCAAAGCGTGCAAAGACGCAACAATCGGCCGGATGGCCAGTGTTTTTTGGGATAATATTCATGGCATAATCTTCATTGATTATCTGAAAAAGGAAGGACGATTATCGGCACATATTATACAGCGTTATTGGATCGAGTGGATGAAGAAATCAAGAAAAAACGGCCTCATTTAAAAAAGAAAAAAAATCATCTGTAATAATGATAATGCACCATAACACACATCAGCTGTTGCAATGACAAAGGAGTGAATTGGGATTTGAACTACTCCCGCATCCACCAGATCCGGCACCCAGAGAAATAGAACGGAACGAATTTTATCACGGATTTATCAAACACCCTAGTATTATATTTTAAATTAATTTTAATAAACCACCTATATAAAATAATAGTAATATTTAGTTTTGAAATAAATGTTTCTTTTCACCGAACGGCGGAAATTCATTTTAACACCCAACAAATCAGCCAGAATATGTGTAAGATGCTGAATTAGGTCTTGAACTCCGCTGTATATGGGGGGAAAATGAGTGTAGGCAAAAGTAGATTTTCATCCACTACCCTTATGAAAAAAGATTGTCTGTAAGATCACTAATTTGGCCACTTTCTTCCTTCCAGCCAGACTACAAAAACTTAAAGTTACAGACTGAAAGACGACTGACAGAAAAAAAGTATTATTCTTGGAAGAAAATTTTTTTTTTTTAAATCTTTCGATTTACGAATTCAATACTGACTGATAGCCGTCTGAAAGTCGGCTACAGTTGACCTCAGTCAACTTACAATCACAGTCAGTCAGTCACAATTTCCTAAAAAAACATCATAAAAACAAAAGATTTTTTTTTTCTCTTTACCATAAATTTATTCAATAATTATATTCACGTTTACCATATAAAAATATTTTCAAAATTATTTATATTTTTGGATTTTTTCGAGTTTTTCTTATTTTTAGCACGTTTCACGTGCGAAATAAGGTTAAGGCCACTTGTCGTTTTTGGTATCAAAATCAATGTTGTTTACATTGTATTGATTTGTGCTTGTCATATTTTACCGTTATGCACTTTAATGACACTTTAATGACACTTCTGATGCTATTTCACAATATTTATGACGCATTTATCATCTGAAATTCGATCAAACAACAATGGGTGCCGGCAAACCATTAACAGAGGCTGAAAAAGTTTCAACACTAAAAGATTACAATAATATGACAAATCGTCAGATCGCAAAGGAAATTGGTCGCAGCAAAAATGTTGTAAAAATTTCCTCAAAAATCGCGAAAATTATGGCCAAAATTACGTTTCGGGCCGACCATCGACAATCACAAGTGCCGCAAGTTTGAAGTCCGCTCGTCAATTATTAAGTGAAAATGATTTGTCGGTTGGTGTTCGACGTGAGCAACAAATTTTAAGTGGTTCGCACCACCTGAAATACAAAAAAATGAAGCGCAAACCAATGTTGTCAAAAGCCAATATTGAGGGCCGGAAAAAATTCTCGTTGGACCATCTTCGCTGGGAGAATCAATGGCAAAAAATCATATTTTCTGATGAGAAAAAGTTCAATTTGGACGGCCCAGATGGATTTGCGTACTATTGGCACGATTTGCGCACTGAAGAAAAGATTTTCAGTTCGCGTCAATCTGGCGGTGGATCAGTCATGGTTTGGGGAGCCATTGGGTATCTCAAAAATATGCCATTGTCATTCATATCCAACAGAATGAACGCGGAACAAAACTAGCAGATGATTCGCCCTTATTTTCCATCATATGGCTACGAGTGTGCTGGTGTAGACTGGAAATTCCAGCAAGACAATGCGCCAATTCATGTAGCCAGGTCAAATTTAACCTTTTTCCAGGAACACGGAATACATCTTTTTAACAATTGGCCGGCAAAATCACCAGATATGAACATAATTGAAAATGTTTGGGGCATTTTGGCTCGTGAAGTTTACAAAAATGGCCGGCAATACAACAACAAAGGCGAATTGACTGAAGCCATCGTGGCCGCCTGGCAAAACATCACCCAGGCCAAAATCGAATCGCTATATGACAGTCTACCTCGCCGAATTCTCGCATTATATGATGCCAAAGGGAATCACACCAAATATTGAATAAATTTTTTTCTCAAAATGTGATTTTAGTACCAAAAACGCCAAGTGGCCTTAACCTTATTTCGCACGTTGAAAGTACTAAAAATAAGAAAAACTTGAAAAAATCCAAAAATATAAATAATTTTGAAAATATTTTTTTATGGTAAACGTGAATATAATTATTGAATAAATTTATGGTAAAGAGAAAAAAAAATCTTTTGTTTTTATGACGTTTTTTTAGGAAATTGTGAGTGGCCCTAACCTTATTTCGGGCACTGTATGCATCGTTTATCGTACTAAAAGTGAATATCGAACAAGAAAGTTTGTATTCACGATGCCGCGACAATAACAGTGGTTTCAACATGATTTATCATTGTAAAACTGTAGATTGTTTTTTCTTTTTCTTTACATTATCAATTTGTGTTTCATTAACATTTTTTATTGCTTTGTTTCTTTTCAGTCAATTACGAAGTATATATTGAAGATTTACCAGTCGCCTGAAAACTACCAACAGAAACGTCAATCGTCATCGCAATCTAAACCGAATTGCTAATGTGAAGAATGAGCTGAAAACAACGATGAAGTCTACAAAGTAATAATAATAAACGGCAACGACGCCAAGGCAGAAAATTGGACAAAAAGCACCAATGAAGG
Organism: Resseliella maxima; assembly: GCA_029041755.1. Lineage (NCBI taxonomy): Eukaryota > Metazoa > Arthropoda > Insecta > Diptera > Cecidomyiidae > Resseliella > Resseliella maxima. Next base: position 241,395 of record JAQOWM010000800.1, read on the forward strand.
TAATAATTGTCAATAAAAATGTCAAATAAATGATAAATGAAGATTTATCAGCAAATTTGCAAAACAAATGAAATGTCACCATCATATCAGTACATAATTTTTCACATAAAATTACTGTATATACTGTTTTTTGCATTGAAACATGCAACGGATGGGTAATAAAAACAAAATCCACTCTTTTAAATTATCTCTTTATTAAGCATAATTAACAAGCATATACTATTATTATTATAGATATTATTTCTCTTACAAGCAATACAAATTGCTTAGATCAATTGTTCTTGTTGTTTTTTAGATTGGATAATGTACATTTTCTGCCGCCCGAATAAAAAGAGGTTATGTTCATTGAAACAAATTTGTTTCAAAAAGTTCTCTAGATTGCTACTAAAAGTGCACAAACATAACAAATGTTTTGATTCGTTATCACTCATTCTATCCATGGCATACAGCTGGTGCCTATAAACATTTCGAAATTTAAAGTGACGAAAATATCAAGAAATAGGTTATAATTTTTATTTGAGTACTATAAATTGTAAAATACATTGTACAAATGTGCATTTATATACTTTCTTTTTTTTCAGTCACTATGATCTTCATACAAAATATTCAACTGTCCCAAATATTGATGCGCTCTGTCTTTATTATCAATCTTAAAAATATTCAGTGAATAGAAAGCCTAAATTAAATTTTCAAATTTTCTTTCGAGCGTAAAACCTCACTAACTGTTTTTTAATGGTTATTATTTACTGTTCAAACATGAACTTCTTGTGCTACTTCATCATCACGTATTGTAGTATAATGAACTTTTCTTGAAGACACCACAGGGAAGACATAAAATTTGATTCGATCTTTGCTTACATATAAAATCCCGCATATAGCTCCTAACAAAATAAAGATAATGACAACTAAAAAAAACACTAAAAACACTTGATGACGATCTCTTCTACTATATAATTTCGTTGGGCACTTTTTGAAGTGGAATGAATTTATTCGTTCGGTATGGTCTAGACTTCGGAAGCACGTCAATTTGTTTGAATCTCGAATCGTTATGTTTGTTGTACGTAACCATATGGCAAAGTCATAATTAGCACAATCACATCTGAATGGATTCATATTGACATCTAAAATTATTCTTGAATTTCCGGTGTTTTTAAGTATTTCCATATCCCGTACATTGAAATATTCAAATTTGTTTCGTTCCAAATCAAGAAAACGTAAATGATGCAAACACATAACATTGAAATTCAGCTCTTTCAAATCATTATCGCCCAAATGCAGGTCTTCTAGATTCGGTAGATCGCAAAACACGTTTCGGTCTTTGAAATGACTAATTTCGTTCTGTTCTAAATGAAGCTTTGTAAGAAGTGTCAAGTTGCTCTTCATAAATATTGTGTGTAAATTCTGACTGAGCTCTGGCGATGTATAGTCTGAAAACGCGTTTGTCAGGTGAAGCTCTCTCAACTTCAGAAAACTTGAAAATATTCGTGGGTGCAAATGGTTTAATGTATCATCACTCGCCGATATACTGAGATTATTATGATTTAGTATTAATCGTTCAACCTGGTTAACATGATGATAAGATTTACCTGATGAAAAATGTGATGCATTAGTTCAATTTTCATGTTTGTTTTTATTGTTTTTAATCTTACCATGAATTTCTCGAATGTGATTGTTGCTCATATCAATTATTTTTAGTTTTGGATAATTATTTATTTGACCAAAAATATTCCAAGACAGAAATGAGAGGAAATTGCCTGTAAAGATCAAAACTTCAACGTCAATCGGCATGTGTTCGAGAACTGAAGTATTGGAAAATCCTTCATTAGTGCAGTTCACTACATATTGCTTCATTCTGTCATATTCGGTCACACCACACCAACATTTTCCTTTGAAAAGTTCTCCGCAACTCCCGTGCTGATGAGCTGACACTTTAATAATTTGAAATATTAACATTGCTATGAAGAACATCCTTAAATAAAAATGAACTGAAACGAATGAGAAAATTAAGAGTTATTATTTCCATCCATGACATAATCGAGAAAATAATATTATGAATCAAAACATATAATTTGTCATATAAAAGGTTTCAGTTATAACGTTACACGTTTTTCCTGTCCGTCAAATGATCTCACAAATGTATAATTAAAAAAAAACAAGATCTTTCTTGGAAACGTCTGTAAATTTTTTTATATTACAACGGATTTTCAAATAAGATTCCTAAAATATTCTTGATTTAAATAAATAAATATCGAAAGATTTTTTCATGTTATGTGGGTGACTCGCGTCTTATAAGTAAGCTTACTGCTTTTTAGTTAGGTAGAGTTATAGAAAACAGGTTTTTTGTTACCGCTTCTTTTTATATTATTCAACATATGTCAAGTAACATGTTATAAAGACAAAGTACATGTTGTACAAGACAGAGTACATGTCGTGCAAGTCTGATTTTTTTATGTCAAATTTAGCAACAATTTCATTGAGAAAATAAGATAGACATACATCAATGATAAAAAAAAATTCTCTACATTTTTTAAAATTATAATATTCCGGAAAGGTATTCTAGCGACATCTTTTATGAATTTCTGCCAATTTTGACACATGAGGCATTAACATCGATGACATCAAATTTTCATTCGAGATTTACGATAGTTTTACTTCCATTTTCATTTCCTCTTGCTCAATCAAAGCTGATGTCTAAAATGCTTAACTTACCCAAAATTTCATTCTGATACTAAGTGAGAATAATGAGTCTTATAAATCAACAGATTATCAGAATCTAACTGTTTATAAAAAAAAATAAACGAAGAAAATCTAGCTAAATAAATCTTATCGTATTGGCTATTATTGAAACGTGAATTAACAACAAACTCATATGAAAATTAAAATTGAATTGTTTTCGTGTTAATTCTAATAAAAAGCATTAGTAGAACGTTCCGTTTTTTGAAATATATAATTCATATAAAAAAGATATTAAACTTTTAAAAGTTCATGTTAAGAATTTTTTAGAGCAATCTTCTCAAAACAGCTTTTTGGTTGCATGTGGTGTTTAAAAAAAGAAAATAAAAAAATTAATTCCAGAAGTGTAAAATATTTAGGTTTTTCCTTTTGACTTTCTCTCTATTATCTTTTCACCTCAGTGAGTGGATATATCAGATACCTATTTGTATCTTGTCACTGCAAAAAAATTTTGTCCAAAAACCGAATCGCTTCAGTGCCTAAAATTTAAAAACTATAATATATATTCAAAAAAAGTGCAACATTTATGAATATGCTAATAAAAAACGTGGTATTTCTTTTTTCAATTGAATTTGAACATTCGTGGAAAAACTTGTAATTTATTTCAACATATTTCAAATCACTGCGAATCTTGGAATAATTTATTGAAAAGCGAATAGATTTACATCTATAAATATATACAATTTCAATAAAGGAGAATTTGTCTTGTTCATTGTATAACAAAAAATTCTACTTAAAAAGTGTATTTAAGAAGTTTTTGAATATTTGTGCGTATAAAATAAAAATAATTTTTTATATTGTAAAAGTTAATTTATTTTGCAATTAATTTTCAATCGGAAATATCGAATTCAACTATTATCGACAATGAACAAAACTAATCGAAAAAACCGAACTGGGCCGACGAGGTAAGCTTCGGTGGCATTTATTAAATAAATATGATGTTTCAGTAAACACCTTTATTACAACGAAGTTGTAACATGAAAAATCTTATATATATCATCTTAAATTATCTATTTATATATATAACTAGACCGCAACAGCGTGGCCGTTCAGCTGTAATTGAAGGAGTGTATAATAATGTACATTTTATGCATGCAGTCGCTTCACAAATAGGAAACATAGTACAGATTCAAACAAAATCTGGAGCGATTTTTGAAGGGGTTTTCTATACAGTCTCCCCTCATTTTGAAATTGTACTTCAACTCGTACACCGAATTGAAGTTCCAGTTTCATCGAATGCATTAATGTCATCATCAGCATCAACTACTACGTCAAGCAATAATAGTTTAGCAAGTTGTGGGAACATGGGTAAGTGAATAATAAATCACAATTAATGGAGAATGGTAATTATATTTTGAACAACAATAATTGTCATCACATCAGTTTATAAGAGATCAACAAAATCAACAATGGAAGAGATCAAAAAGAGAACTATATCAAGTTTCACATATTCACAATGCTCTAAATTTAATTTCTTTTAATACTAGAACACTTTTTATTTGGTGCGAATTTTCATTTGGTAGCGCGATTTGGCGCAATAGATTTGTAATTTTGTCTGACATTTTTATTCTATTTAGCTCTATATAAAAATTTATTTTCAAAAATTGAGCTATTGAATTGCTCTTTTTTTTTTGTTTTTTTTCTCCACCCAATTTGAAAAAATATCGAACATTGAAAAAATAAACCGATAATATTTTTGGTGACTAATATACCCCCTAATATATTATACCTCCTAATATAAATTTAGGCTTACCTACTAGCTATGTATGATAAAAAAAAAAAATTAAATTTTATCATACGTTTTATGATTAATCCCATTATTGTTCATTTATTTTATTTTAACATTCAATGAAAGAGATAGGTGTTGAGATAAAAAAAAATACCACCATTCGAAATTTTATTAAAAATATGTTTATGAGAAGAACAAATTATTTCAATATAATTTCGTGAAAATAAATTTTCATATAGAGCTTTTTTTAGTTTGTTTAAAAAACATTTGAAATAGCTTACGACGCGAAGCGTATTTCTTGATTTTTACTATTTCGACTGCCATTTTTGTAAGTCCGTCATACTCTGTACACTTTATTTGCCCTATCAAATTATATTTATTGAATCGGCACATGAACTCCACTGGTCCACAATCGCTCCCCTGCTAATAAACTTTAAGAAAATTTAATGAATTGTTCTCATTCCATGATTTCCTCTAATTTATTATTATTATTATTATTATTATTGTTCAGCACCATACAGCGTTTCTTCGCCAAAGGTGGTTTATTAAAAAATTATGAAATATTTCAAATGGAAATATTCAATAAATGCATCGATCAACAATCAATTGCAAATCTTAACGATTTCGGAGCAAGTCACTGCGATTATTAACTGCAATACTAAATCGTACAAAGATATAAAGGACAGTGATCAATCTATCTGCATCTTGAACAATTCATTCAATCTCTTTTTAATTACATTCGAGCTGACATTGAAGTCTATTATAAATTGTTGCGAAAGTGGTGTCTTTACATTATAATAATTGTTGAAAGTCTCAATTAGTAAAAACAAAGGCATGTATTTTTGATATACATGATTTAATGTACGTTGGATACTCAAAAATTTAACATTTACATGGTATGGAACTCTAAATTAAAATTATAATTAATAATTTTGGTAATTTCATTATTTTTTTGAAAAATTTTATTTTTTTACTTTCATAGATATTGTGATTACTCCCTAACTTTCTCACTTCACATCAAATGTTCACAGAATATAAATATAATAATAATAATAATACTGCAACAATGTTGAATATGTGTTGAACAAAATGAGAAAAAAATATCCAAGATAAATAATTGAAATCAAAACAGTTCGAATGATATTTTCATAACTTGTATTTTTTCTATTTTCATGATGAAAAAATGTTTATCGAGCAAAATACATTGCTGCGTACCAAAGAATAAATCAATAATTGTCTTAAGAATTATTATCTTTCCCCTGACTCTCCAGAGGCAGGCCGGTTTTACCATGGTTTTCCGGACCCAATCTTGGTATTGAAACTTCACTTTAATTAAGTAATTTGTATTCTCTTTGCTGAAGTCGTACCATAGGCGAGATTTATGTAGCATTGGGTCTTTGACCAGCATGTTTACTAGCTGGCTAATGAGCACATATTGACATAAATTTAGGTTTCGTAATAAATAAATAAATAAATGAATAGAAGACAACTTTGAAAATAGATCATTAACATATTGCAAATATATTACAAGAAAAAAATTGATTTGAAATGTTGTAATAAACTATATAGAAGATAATTAATTAATTAATAAATTTTTTAAATTTCAGATTCCACTGGATCATCCATTGATGATCACTGTATGACAATGGATTCAATATACGATGTTTTGATATTCAAACCTGGAGATGTAGTTTTCCTTAAAGCCAAAGACGCAGATTTAGACTATGCAACAAAAGATACTTTTCAAACAGATACAGCTATTTCCAAGTGTAATGGTTCACGTTTTGATGAAAAAGAACTAGAACCATGGCATTTTGATGGTGACAGTAGTTCGATTAATGGTGATGTAGATATAACCTTAGAGTTGGATAATAATGCAAATGGGTGAATATTACTTTATTTTTATCAAGGCTTTAATTTTTTGGATCTTTTCTATCAAAATGTGGGCTCAAATTTGTGTGTGTCCCCAATTATTCTTAATTATGAATAAATGCAAAAAATTCTACGCAATCAATTTATGTCAAGCATATAGTTCCAAAAAAAGTAGAGCCTAATTTTTATTCGTTCTTTTTTCAGGTGGGATGTTAATGACATGTTTTCGGTAAGTCTCTGATTTTATTTCGAATTATCATCATCATCATTATTAATCATTAATAACAATAATACAGAAATAATAAACATATAATTTTTTTTATACTCAATAGTTCAATGAGCAACGCTACGGAGTTCAGTCAACTTTTGATCAATCTCTATCTGGATATACAATACAAATACAGAAAAAAGACACACAAGACTATAGGTACACTTGAAAATACATATACAAAATCTAAAAACAATCAAAGTATATACATGAACAAAAAATATGAATATGTATTTTGTTTTAAATAAACATAATATAAATGTTTAATCTTTCATCAAAAAGAGATGCTGAGGAACAAGCAGAGAAAATTGCTTTAGAAATAGAAAGTCAACCTGCATATAAAGAACGAACAGATATTGAAAATGGGGACGAAAATGAAGAAGCAAAATTTGCCGCTGTAGAACGTCCACAATCGACCAGTCCAGATGAAATAAAAGTAGGAAAATATGTAGCTCCAGGTCGACGTAAACAACATAACACACAAGTCGGTAAATTAATCCGGCCAACGCAGCTGAATAATAATAACAACTGTATTAATAATTCAAGTTCATCATTTGTGCCGGTTTTAACCCCACAACAAAATAGTAATATTAAATATTCTTCATTGGTTTCACATTCCATGCAGCAGCAAACAATGCAAAAAAATGCAGGTAAAAAATGTTCGGAAAATATCGTTAATATATATTAACAGTAGTTGATAATATAGGGCAATCTCAAACAGCAGCTTCCCAGCAAATGCTTATTCATCGAATACATAATCAGTCACCATTACAACAGGTTTAAAAAATCCCAATTTTACCCAGATTTATTATTGAAATATTTTTAAAATTCTTATTTATGTTTTAGGTTCAAATATCACATAAGTTGAATGGTGATGATCAAACAGGTAACGAAATGAAACACAATCACCATCGGCGTCTCCGAACTGATGTTGACAGGTAAAATGACTATTAAATAATCACATAACACATACATTTTCCAAATGTACCCTTATAAATGCAATTTTATATGAGATCATTCGCTTGGGTCTACACTTACACAACATTTTTTTGTCAATGTGGTTATTCAAATTAATTATATGAAGATGGATCATGTATCTCTTTAAATTTTAAAATATTTAAAAATGTATGAGATATTAAAACCAATTGTTTGAAAAAAATTTGTTCATGATGATTAACGGATTTTGTAATAAATTAAAGTGAGAGAAATGAACGAGTAGACCGAATAGAAAGAGATCGAATTGATCGCATAGAAAGAGATAGCAGAGAGAATAGAGAGCCTAGAGATAGAGAAAACCGCGAACGGGAAATACGCGAAAATATACGGTAAGATAATTACGAATTTATGAGAGAATAATATCAAAATATTCAGATTGTGGTTAGTTTTCAAAATAATTAAATCGTTCTTTTCTCTGTATACAGAGATAACAATAAAACCGGCCCCCCCATGGCTCCACGAGGAATGCGACATTATCCTCCACCAAACCAAGTTCAAAGTGGAAATTCAACTACATTTTCTGAGACAATTAGTAATAGTAACAATAGTAATAATCAAATATTAGTTACGTCACAAAATAATCAAATTACATCTTCACCGCCACATCAAGGACCTCCACCTCATCAATCACAGGTAATATTTGACCAAAAAAGTGTTTTTGTCTAGTTTAAAGATTTATCTTATATGTAGATATTTCTTACTATTTATTATGCTATCTCTGACAACAAATGTTTTTCCGCTATAATTAATAGGTACGAATGTATCATAATTCTCCACTGATAAACCAAGAGAATCAGCAAAATATACCGACACATTTGGTGATCCAACAACAACAGGTTGGGCCGCCACCACAGGCACAACGTCAAAGAGTTCAACGAGATGAGCAAACTTCTGACTTCAGGAAATTCAAACAGAATTTCATTTTAAATTCATCGAAGACACAGCGCGTAAATGTAAATACATATTTAAGTAATTTGCATAAATCTAGAAATTTATTTATTAAATTTTATTAATTTTCAGGAACAAAACCAAACGGCACAACATCAGCATCAACCAGGTGCGGAATTTTGAAAAATATCTCATACATGCATATCCTTTGGTTTGTCACTATTTTACGTGATATGTATGTGTGGGACATTTTCTTATTTTGGACTAAATAATAATAAAATCACCTCCATTATTTTGTGAAATTTGTAAATTCAAAGGAGTGTGATTTTCAAGGCAAAATTAATGAATTCCATGTGAGTTCGTGTCATATACACATTGCATACGCGAATGCTTGTGAAAATTAGTGACATTCAAATTTCGCCACATTTGGGATAATATAATAATAAACATGGAATTTTTAATATTTTTGTGGTTCTTAAAATTTACGAGAACATCAAAAATTAACAAATTCTATGTTAGTTTGTTTATTTTCAACATAGATAAAAATTGTGGGTATATTACAATACAATTGTTAATATTTCTACAATAATAACATCAAATATTTACTAATAGTAGAGAATTAGTAGTCAATTCTTGATTAGGTGACGTTGAAAAAGTGTATCGATGTTACAGCATACTCTGTCAAATAGAAACGATTAAAAATTAGTCTTTTTGGTATTTTTAGCAAATAAATCCTATTGGTTTAATATCTAATCTAAAAGTGTACTTACAGTAGTAGCTATGAGTCGTGTTAACTTTCCAATTCTGGTTCTAGATTGAACGTTCATAAATGATTGATTCTGCAACTATCAAAAATTATTTAGTATACCTTCAGAAATTATTCTTAACAAAATTGATTCACATTATTCAAAAATGAAAAAATCCATCGGTAATGAAAATATTGAAAACAATGTAAAATTACCTGCATGGACACGTAACAATTCTTTTGCATGTCATCAAAATATCCGAGTCCACTTCCAAAATCAAATGGTTTCAGCTCACTTTTGATGGAATCAATGAAATCTTGATTGGGTGTTTTTTCCGAATTTTCAAAATAATTTTTATTTAATATAATTTCATAATCAACAATAGGAGAGTAAAAAAGTAAAGTAGAATTTTACAATTTAAATATAATCCTTTTGAATTAACAAATAATCCATTTGGATTTTCTTACTGAAAAATCCCAATTTACTAGTATTATAGTCCGGATGGGACAACAGTGTAGATAAGAAAAATCACATTTAAATATTCCAAATTTTAATAGGAACAATAGAATTTATTCGTTATATTATGAAAATAGTTTATTAATCAAAATTCTTTCACAGAGTCAAGACCAACAATTGAGGAAAATGTAAATCAAATCAAAACTTTCCCAAAACCATATGTAAATCAATTAAAACAGTATGCTGGTCAACCGATTGAACCTTCGATTCTCACTATTAATCCAGAAGGAGATAAAAGAGCAACTACTACTCAGCAACAAGTGAGTGCCACGAAACATATTTTTCACCATTTATATATTATAATTGTATTTTCTAACTTTGTTTGAAATTTTACGTTTGGTTAGTTGTAAATGATTAAAAGCAAACATTCTCAAATTCATATTAATTATATTTACTTCTAATTAAAACGTATTTCTTTAATTTTGGCAATTTAATGAATAAGCAACTACTGTTGGTATTTTAAAAAATATAATTTATTTTCATCATCCATCTTCTTCTGTAGTCAAAAGCTGGATCAATTCCAAGCAGCAGTAATACAAATCAATTACCTGATTCTAAGGTGAAGAAATTTACATTTATTATTATAGGCGTTGAACAGATAGAATGAATTAAATAATACAATAATTATATTATTACACTAACAATAATATTTTTCATTTAAAATATTTTTCACTTTTATTGTCAGGTCGAACAACCGGCACAATCGTATGTTAGCGTTGTTCAACAAACGCAATCTCAAATTCAGCCACAGCAGCAGATGCAGAAAAATACAGGTAAAATAATTTGGCCAGAAAATATATGAACATTTTGAAAATTACGAAGCATTGACAATGTCAATTACATTAGTTAATTTCATAAAAATTCCTTTTCGAATTCGAATGTTGGGGCGCCTAACATATACTTGTGGAAAATGTCTTTGTTAAAATAAAAATATACACATTATTATTATTATTATTCGGCACCATGCGACCTTTGCCAAAGGTGGTTTATTGTAAATTTTTTCAAAACATAAACAAATTAACATTTAAATTATTTAGAAATTATGATAATCAACTAATTTCAAAACAGTTCATATCGAATATCGAAGTATTGAGAAGAACATCGAATTTACAAAGTATGAACTTGGTATGAAGATATTAACATACCATTTTATTATTATTATTATTACGGCACCAAACAGCGTTTGATGAAAATAGTTGATTCAATAATTGTATCGAGACAACAAACCATTGCCAATCCTAATGATTTCGGAGCAAGTCTCTGTGATTGCTGAACTACAAAATTGAATCGGATTGAGATAAACATTTAATGGTTAAATCATAAGTTTCTTGAACAATTCAATCAATGTTTTTTTAACAACTTCCGAACTTACATTAGTCTTTTTATTATTACTGCACCAAACAGCGTTTCTTCGCCAAAGGTGGTTTATTGAAATAATTATTCATATTTACAATTCATTAAATTAGAATAATTAGTTCAATAATTGCATCGGTTCATCAATCAATTGCCAATCCTAACGATTTCGGAGCAAGTCACTATGATTTCTGAACTGCAAAACTGAATCCAAAAACATAATGACATTGATCAGTGTATTAAATTCTTAAACAATCCAATTAACCTTTTCCTAACAACATCCGAACCAACATTGAAATCAATCACAAACTCATTCAGATTTCTTCTATTGTAATATTTGTTAAATTTCGCAACTAAGTTTTCAAAGGCATATACTTCTGATAACCAATTTTCTCTGTGTGAATTTTCAGAAATTCAAAATTTCTGACAGAATGATATGGAATCCTGAATTGAATTTTCTCTAAAAGAACCATCGAACAAATTTCACCCTTGATCAATTTTAATATGAATAATATCTGAGCAACACTTCTGCGGTTTTCCAATGAAATCATTTGTAACAACAGCAATCTATGTTCATATTTCGGTAGTTTGAATCCATCACCCCAATTGAATTTTCTCAATGCAAACAGTAAAAATTGCTTTTGAACAGATTCGAACGTCTTGCCTGTCCTACATTGTTAGCATTCCATACTTGAGAGCCATATTCTAGAATAAGAACAACGAAACTAAAAAATAATAATTTTATTGTATATGGATCTTCGAAACCATACGCAAAACGTTTAATCCAAGCCAATCTCGACCTTGCTTTTGCAACCATGGATTCAATGTGAGCTTTGAAATTAAGTTTCTCATCCAAAATCACACCAAGATCCTTTATTTGATTAACACCACAATTTCGACTGTTGAATCACCAATCTTATATTTAAAATTAATCACATTACCATAACGATGGAACATCATTTTTGTTTTTCCAACGTTCAACTTTAAATGATTCAATTCAAAAAACTTGGCAACATTGATCAAACTCTCTTGTAGAATATTGCAATCATCAATGGTGGTTATGTGACGGGAAAGCCAACATCATCAGCGAATGAAAGAATTGTTGAAAAACCAACACAGTTTGGCAAGTCAGCAAAAAACAATACAAACAATGTTGCTGCGATGGGATAACCCTGACCCGTACCCGAAGTAACATCAATAGGATCCGAATCGCAATTATTAAACTTGACAATCTGCTTTCTACCATTCATATAAGATGTAATCCAATTCAAAAGCTGATAATTCAAACCCATAATCATCATTTTATGTAACCAAAGTTCAACATTTACCGAGTCAAACGCTTTAGCAACATCAATATAAATTGCATCCGATTGATTATGAGGTCTTAAGTCATTCTAAGTCTGTGAAGTGAATTCCACCAAGTTAGTAATGGTAGATCTTCCCTTAACAAAACCATGCTGACTCGAATCAACAGTGTTCCTAATGTGAAAATTTAAATGTTTCGCCATTATTGAATCTAAAATTTTAGGAATTACATTTTGCAAGGCTACACCTCTGTAATTCTCGATTTTGTTTTTCAAACCATTCTTAAATATTGGTTTTACAAAAGATGACTTCCAAATACTAGGAACATAACCCAACACAGTTTGGCAAGTCAGCAACAAACAATACAAACAATGTTGTTGCAATGGGATAACCACCCAATTCAAGTGACTTGTTTAATAAAATAGAAATTGGTATAATGAGAGTTTCAATACATTTTTTAATAAACAAATTTGGTAATTCATCAGGACCAGAAATCAAATTATTTGACAATTCATGTACAATTTGAAGAATTATATTCTTATCAATCATCAACTTTGGAATATTATGACACAAATTAATGATTCCATCATTATAATTCCTAATTATCCGTTCGTTTGTTCGTTTACAACATATATAACCGACCGTCCGTTCGTAGAAAAGCAAGTGTTTCATGTAACCGTTTATTTGTTCATGCGAACACCATGCGTTCATTTGAGCAACCGAAATATTTGTGAGTAGTGAGATAAGTATTCCATATAAAACAATAAAGAATAGTGTGTTGTTTGTTCGTAAAGTAAAAATTTAGTTTAATAAAAAATAAATATTTATGATGAAAAATGCGTACAAATGCAATGAAAATTTACAAAAATTCTAAAAACATGTTTCTGGCCAAAATCAATTCGGAAATTGTCTCGGGAAGTAGAGATGATCGACGCGCTATTAAAATAATTCCAGTAACGTTGAAATTGCGTTCAGATGGTGATGAAGAAGCTGTTATTCCAGCTTGAGATAGAAATAATCGAAATAAATGTGGATATGTGAATTTATTTCCATTCTATCATGCAACTAAATCAAATTTGTATGGATCAGCTGGAGGTACAACCGTACATAAATTATTATTATTATTACTGCACCGAACAGCGTTTCTTCGCCAAAGGTGGTTTATTTAAATAAATTTGGAAAAATATTTACAATTAATTTACATAAAAGTAGTTGATTCAATAATTGTATCGAATCAACGATCTATTGCCAATCCTAACGATTTCAGAGCAAGTCACTGCGATCGCTGAGCTACAAAAATGAATCTAATAAACATAAACATACCATTGGTTAATCCATTGGTTTTTTAAACAGTTCAATTAATCTTTTCTTAACTACATTAGAGTTGACATTAAAGTCTATTACATACTCATTTAAAGATTTTTCATTATAATATTTGTTGAATGTTTCAATTAATATATTCAAAGGCATATTCTTTTGATAGCCATGATTAACAGCATGAATTCTCAAAAATTCAATATTTCTAACAGAATGATATGGGATTCTGAATTGAATCTTTTCCAGAAGAGACTCCGAACATATTTCACCCTTGATCAGCTTTAGGATGAACATTATTTGAGCAACATTTCTGCGATTCTCCAAAGAAATCATTTGCAACAACAGCAATCTATGTTCATACTTCGGTAGGTGAAATCCATTGCTCCAATTAAGTCTTCTTAAAGCGTACAGCAAAAACTGCTTCTGAATTGATTCAATACGTTTTGTCTGTCCAACACTATTTGTATTCCATACTTGGGAACCATATTCTAAAATAGGAACAACCAGGAACAACGAAACTAAAAAATAATATTTTTATTGTATATGGGTCTCTAAAGTCATATGCAAAACGCTTAATCCAAGCCAATCTTGATTTAGCTTTTGCAACCATTGACTCAATATGTGCTTTGAAATTAAGCTTTTCATCCAAAATCACACCAAGATCCTTAATTTGATTGACTCTTTCAATTGTTGAATCACCAATGGTATAATTGAAGTCAATCACATTACCAAAGCGACGAAATATCATCATTTTTGTTTTCTTAACATTCAACTTTAAATGATTTATTTCAAAAAGTTCTGTCACTCTATTCAAATTCATTTGAAGAGTATAACAATCATCAACTGAGTCTACGTGATGAGACAGTCTAACATCATCCGCAAACGGAAGAATTGTTGAATTACCACTGAAATTGGGTAAATCCGCAATAAACAATATGAACAACGTTGCAGCAATGGGATAACCTTGACCCGTACCCGAAGTAACATCAATGGGGTCCGATTCACAATCATTAAATTTGACAATCTGTTTTCTACCATTCATATATGACGAAATCCAATTTAGAATCTGACAATTCAAACCCATTACATTCAATTTATAGGTCAAAAGGTCAACATTCACTGAATCGAATGCTTTAGCAACATCAATATAAACAGCATCAGTTTGATTATGAGGCTTGAACTCATTTAAAGTTTGTAATAGTCGATCTACCTCTTACAAAACCATGTTGGCTAGAATCTATTATGTTCTTAATATAAAAATTCAAGTGCTTCGCAATTATCTATTCAATTCTTCCATACGACAGTTACTATTTAGTGTTTCAGTGCCAAAACTGCCCATAAAATCAGACAAAATTTCTTGGTTGCCTATATCTTGTGTTCACCCACAGTAATTCATCTGTCAATATTACAGATGACAGTTGTACAATGACAAAAAGCAAATTTTTTGTACGGCGGTTGCACACTTTACAACTGTCGATATTGCAGAAAAAGTTGTAAAGTACGCAACCATCGTATAAAAAAATTTGCTTTTTGTCATTGTACAACTGTCATCTGTAATATTGACAGATGAATTACTGTGGGTGTTTTGGTTGCATTTTGATCCATTCGTTTCGTTTCATAACTTTCAATTATTCGATTTATTTCATCATAAACCTTATTTCGTTCATCAGATGAAGCATTTACGATATTTTTCAGTAAAGGATTGAGAACGGTGCTAATTTTGTGAATCATATGTGGTTCAAAATCCAATTTATTTTTTTCAATGTATTGTCGGCCAACCGCTTTCATCATTTTTATTATGTCTGTATCTGATGGTAGTTCAATCAAATGCTCATTCAATTGGACAAATACCGGCCATACCATCCAAAGAGTAGGCTGTTTTTCTGCTTCTAATTGTTTAGTCCATTCTTTGAATTTTTTCAAAAACTCTGAAATATCTTCCAAATCAGTTCGTGAAACAATTGTAAGTTTACACATAACTTCGACCCTCCTATCAGCTTCTTCTTTTTCAAGTAATATTTGCGCTATTTTGGCATAATTTTGATTCGTAGTTTGCAGCATATCATAGACCGTATTCCAGCGCGTTGCCACATATTTTTTCAATTGAGGATCACATTTCGAACCAAGTCCACTGTTGCGAACATACGACACGAGTGAAGACGTGTTATCGATAATTTTTTTCACCTAGTCAATCGAACACATATGGCCAACGATATTGCTCAAAATATGGCAGTAGCAGTTGATACGGTTAATCATTTCATCGCTGTCTATTTTGACATTTGCACCTCTGAAAACACAAACAATCTGGATTAGCATATTTTCGCATTAAATAATAAAATAAATACAATACAATTTAATTTAAAAAAATTCAATTTCAATATATTCACACCTATCTGATGTATACGTAACGTTTTCTTTCATCTGCTGCTCGCTTATTTCATAATCATCAAATACTTCAATGATCCGTGATTTAACTACTTCTATTGATTTGAAAATATCGTCAACAAGGCCCATATGAAAAACTATCCGTTTATGTTCGATGTATGTATCTCGCTCCAAAAAAATATTAGCAGTCATAGCAATGTATGAGTTCGATTTGAATTTATCGGTCCATAAATCCAGTGTACAGCCTAAACCGCCCTGTTTAATTGATTCCATGAATAAGATTTTAATTGCATCTTTTGCCTGATTTGCATATTCCGTAACAACAGTTGTTATTTCTGGACGAAAAATTTTTCAAAAAGTCTTCCATTGTTAATTTTGGGTACTTTTTTAGTCAACACCAGCCATAACCAATTCATGCAAACCAGAACATTCAACTGCGTTAAAAGGTCTCAAATCTAAGCATACATATTTAGCCGCTGCTCTTTTTATTTTATCAAAATCATCAGTGTCTATTAAATTATTTTTTACTGGTACGACGCAATCGTGTCTCAATTGCTTTGTTGTACTACCACCAGATCTTAAAGAGCTATATTCAATGGCTTCACATTTAATGCAATAGAAAAAGCCATTAACCACATTTCCAATGTCATCAATTATTTGATGGAAAACTTCCCAAACTGCAGATGACCTCGCACTATAGATGTAAAAAAAGTAATACCTATTACTTTTCCTATTACTTTTTCAAAAGTAATAGAATGATGTAAAAGCTATTATTTTTTTTTGCAAAAGTAATAGGATTGAAAAAAATGCTGAACTTATTATTTTATTGATCTATTTAGAATTTCATATAAAAATATACATAAAATTATCTACACCAATTTTTCATGAAATTCCAAACAGGAAGCCTTGGAATGCAGGCCAAATCCTGGGAATCCATGGATCAGCCTGGGTAACTGACACCTCTAGTTGATAGGTCTTGAAATTTTTTTTACTATAGTCAAAAATTAATTTATTTTTGTCTTTTTCCTACCGGATAACTAAGAAAAATCAGTTGGAAATTGATTTATTTTTTATGTATACATACGCAAATAGCAGCTCTGCTCTGTAGTCGGAAAGAGCGCCTATTTGTAGGAGATACGAAAGAGCACGCAGCTAAGAGGAGAGGCGAATGAGATGACTTCTTTTTTTTTGAAAAAATTGTGTTGAATTTTTTTTTTGAAAAGTAATAGAATAATAGCTATTACTTTGGCTTAATCTTATCACACAGTAATAAAATAATAAGTTCGGCATTTTTTTCAATTCTATTACTTTTTCAAAAAAAATAATAGTTATTACATCATTCTATTACACAGTAATAAAATAATAAGTTCTAATATCTTATTACTTTTCAATTGTAATAAAATAATAGGATGTGACTATCCTATTACAAAAAAGTAATAAAATAATAGGATAATAGTATGCCATAGCTTATAACTTACATCTATACCTCGCACCAGATTTTATCCTATGTGTGTATTTTCCGTCCTTAATTTGTTTTGAATATTCTGCTTTTTTGGTTTTTACTTCATCTGAAAATTTTAAACAAATCACATCACAAATCAATCGGCTACTCAATCAAACATTTACAAAAATCTATTTAAAATATTATTCAAGTATTCATAGATTTACCATCAGTTAGCGAAGGTTGCTTGAACTTGGTACAATTGAAGCATCAATCGATTCATCTTGCAATGTTTCTACAAATTGCCTATGTTGAGCTAACATTTCAATACGTGAACCACGACCACGTCCACCACGAGCACGTCCACCACGACTATATGCCAAAATGCCGCCGCGTGTACGAACACCATGTCCTCGTACGTCAAATTGACCGATACTTTGTGAATTCACTGGACTGGTTAGATCTTCCACATTTTCCACTAGAACAATTGAGCGAGCACGAGCAGCTCTGTTTGCAGCAATTCCACGTAGACGTGTTTTTGTATTCACATTAATTTTATTTTTTTTTGCTGGAACAAGAACATACTCTTCAGATTCACTTTCATGAGACGAAACATCACTTAAGGTCGATAGATTAAATTTTGAAATAATGATGCATGATAATCTACGTCTTTTCGCCTATCGCGATTATTTTCTTTACTAGTCGATGGTGCACTTTTTACTATTTCAAAATCTTCGCTCATCATGGAATAATTACACGTTTAATTAGAAAATAAATTATCAATATCCCTTATTTGCGATGTGCGTGCAGCGGCAAATGTAATTTTGACAGTTTTACCGATATTCAGAATTGGTGATAGGTTTTTTCTCTTTCTACAACATTCATATAATATAAAACTGCATGCCATCGGTGGTGTTCTCTCTTTTTCTCAACAACATTCGTACAGCATAGAAACATTTCATTGGTGGTTTTTTTAAACAAAACACTTGTTTTCAAACGAAATGTATTTGTATAAATATAAGCACCAAATACAAAGACAGCGTAGCTTGAGACGGTGTTGACACTGTAACCAAATCAAATTTACATGTAAACAAAACATGGTTTCGTTTGTTGGTATTGAAGTGATGTAAATAGTCGCAAAACGGATTCAATATTTATAATAACCCATTGAACGGTCGTGTTCGGTATTCAAACGAAAAAATGAACGGTCGTTTCGAACATTTGATGTTTTATGAACGAACGGTCGTTTAAAGATGATTTCAACGAACGGAAAAACGGAAGAAACAACAACAATGAAAAATCTATGAACGAACGGTCGAACGTTGACAGCTTTGATTTGAACTCAAATTATGTTGAGTATATGCCGAAGCAAAAAATTTAGCAAATAAATTCGCAATATCACTATTTTTGCTTGATCATTATAATACATTTCATTCGGAAAGTCGCTGGTAGTCTTTCTAATTGAATTCACAAACTTGAAAAACTCCATTGGATCATCAACAATTAACTCTTCCATTCTAACTCTGTTATTGTATGCAATACGAGAATATCTATTATATTCCGTGCGAGTAATTTTAAAGTTTCTGTTATCCTCTAATGAATTGTGTCTCTTTTTACGCAATTTATTTAATCTATTTTTTAAATTAACCATTTTTGAATCAAACCATTTTGGATGCCTAGAGATAACATGCTTCTTCAGCCTAACATGAGTATCAATTAGATTTTTAACACAAGAATAAAAATCACTCAAATCATCATCAAATGATTCATTAGATAATAACAATTCCCAATCAAATTTGCTGAAGCAACTATTTATATCATTGTAATTTGCATATCTAAAATCATGATAAAAATGATAGTCTGAGTTGTTATTCTGACATCCAAAAATGGAAATTTCAATGGATTTGTGATGCACCTCAGATCTTACCAAAAAAATATCACTATTTAAGCAATATATCAAGTCTGGGTCATTTGTCCAAACCAAATCTAACTTTTTTCCATTATTATTTGAAGTTCCATTAATCTGTGATAAACCAACATCATGGAAAAAATTCAAAATAAATAATTCCTTCCTTGAACAAGCATTGATGGGATAGGAAATATTCGGACCATCAACATCACTCGTGATCCACAACAAATCAGATAAATTGAAGAATTAATTATATCACCTGATATAATAATTGAATCATTTTGGACTGATCTTGCTATTAAAGTTGCAATAGCAACAACTACATTTTCGAAAATCTTAAATGGAGAATTAGGTCTAATATATAATTCAACCAAATAAAACTTTCGGAAGTTAATATTAATGCAAACACAAATAACTTCCGCACCATACAAATCACCATCAAAAATTAACTGACCATTCAATGATTTGTGAGTAGCAATCAAAACACCACCTCCATGAGACTTAATGGTTTGATCCCTTTCTGTAAGATCCGATCGATCGCAACGAAAAACATCATAGTCATGAAGAAAGATTTCATTGCTATTTATGGTGAAATCCATATGCATTTCACATGACATATATATTTTAAATTCATTAATCAAAATATTCGATAAAAATTCCGGAATTTTTGTTTTCAAACCATTTACATTGCACAAGTAAATATAATTTGTCATCCTCGAATAGGTTAAAACATCTGATATGGAACATCATTTTGATGAATGCGGGCCGAATTCATGTAATGATGATACTGCATTGGATTCACGTATGGAACTGGATACGTTTGATTTCAAAAAGGATATCCATTCCAATTATTATTTCCAATAGAATTCTGTTGATTTTGCAGTTGTTGTAAAAATGAAGAACCATTACAGTTAGTATTTTGTAGATTTTGATTAAAAAACTGTTGGGCCAAAAATGGTCGCCAATTCCATTGGTTATCGTTGTGCTGATTGTAATCGAAATGACGTTGATGAAACCAACGATTGTTATTATGACTATAATCAAACTTAGTATGATGAAGACTAAATTTCCTATTAAAATTATTCTGCTTCTTATGGAAAAACCTATAATTATTATGACCAATATTATTATTGCTGTTATCATTTTTAAATCCATTGTTTCTGTTATTGTTTCTATTGTTGTTCCTATTGATGTTTTTGTTGTTGCTTTTGTTAATGTTTTTACTCCAGTTTTTGTTGTTATTATTCTCAATATCTTCATTCTGTTTATTTATGTTAAGTCTTCTGTTTTTGTTTACATATTTATCGCTTTTTTTAACATTTTTTGAGACTTTTGATGAATTTTTCATAGTTTCTTTATTTTCTTTAAGAATAAAAGGAACAGCAGTATAATTTGGCTCCCAAATTTTTAATCAATGTCAAAAAATTTTCCTCAGTAAAAACTGAAATCTTGAATGGAATAAATAAATTGACATTTTTACTAAATTTACTATAAGGCAAAATTTCAATTGTGAATGAATCAGCCAGTCATTTAGTTTTATCCATAATGATCTTCTTTATAACATCATTACTTGTATTTTTTTTAAATCTTGACAAGTTAATTGAATAAATACCTTTATTTGGTATTTTATTTTGAGCCTTTAAAACTTTGAATCTGCTCATGACATCAGCAAATAAATTATCATCAATAGCAATGCTGTCCAAATCATTACTCAAATCATGATTGTCAAAACTAACAGCATTATCATCATTGATCTCAGCATTTATACCTTTTATATTTGTATTATACACTCATGAAATTGTTCCGAATTCAAAGCAATATCATCTTTTATGCTAGATTGAAATTTAAAAGAACAAACTTCACATGATACGTGAATTCTCATTGAAAATATATCGGAAGAATTTGAAATTCACATCACTTTCATCAAACGGTATAGCAATTCTCCATGTTCCATCCTCTGTTTTGAGAACAACATTTTGAAATATTCAAGCAAAGACTTTACTTTTTCATCTCTTCTCCTCATACATTGAATAAAAATTTGATTATTACAAAATTTGCATAGTAATGATAATCCACCATATGTCAAACCCTTGCATCCACTTTCAGCACCGCAATGAACTTCTTCCGTAGACATATTTACAACAAATATTAACACTTGTAAAGAAATCACAAATTAATATTAATAAAACGACTATATTCCTAGGGGGAAATAACCAAAAAATTTTCATTCAAATCTCAACTAGTTTTTTGAAATTCAAATAAATTGACAGAAATCAACAAATCATTGCAGAATATTACAAATCCATCATCTCAATGTCAAATCCAGTGTCAAATCCAGCAGATTATAATCATTTGCAATAATAGTTGCAGTACAATATGGACATTTTGTTTTATTCGTTCCTAACTTCACTCAATACATTATTTGATTGTCTAATATGCGTTTCAGCAAAGCAGATAAAATTAAAATTTGAATAATAATAATATAATATTCAATTTAATTTTACTTATTGTTATATCGTATAGTATTTTTTTTTGTTTTTCCGATGTTTGTAATAAACAAAACAAAAATATACGACATACTAGACTGTATCGAGTAGCAATGATTTGTGATCTGAAAGATTTGTAGAATTTGTATGATTTGAAAGATTTTTAATAGATTTGAATATGTTAGTGATTTCACCAGAACGACTTTTCTTCAAATCTATCAAATCCGATGAAATCACAACAAATCTTAGATCGAATCACACAAATCATAGTGTATTCTTTGAAAAGATTGTATTTTGCGAAAATCATCCAAACTTTAATGTGATTTGTAGTGGTTATTTCACCCATTCAATGAATGAATTTCAATGCACACCTATAAAACTGTCTTCAAACTTACTAAAAAAATTAAACTTTTTGAAAAATTAACGCAATTAAAAAAAACTCAAAATTAATGCTGTTTCAAATTACGTGAGCATGTATTGACAGCTTGAACTGTCATCTCTCTGTCTATTACATAATCATTCAAAAAAATGTCATTATAATACTTGTTGAATGTTTCAATTAAAATATTCAAAGGCATATAACTTTGATAGCCAGATTAACAGCATGAATTCTCAAAAATTCAATATTTCTGACAGAATGAATATGGAATTCTGAATTGAATCTTTTCCAAAAGAGACTCCGAACGTATTTCACCCTTGATCAGCTTCAGGATGAACATTATTTGAGCAACACTTCTGCGATATTCCAAAATAGTAGTCGATTTTTAGTACCATCGGATATAATCGGATTTCATATAAAAATACTCATAAAATTTTGCACACTGCTGTTTGTATGGAATTCCAAGTTTTGGAATTCAGGATAAATCCTGAGAATCCATGGATTAGCCTGGGCAAGTGACACCTCATGACATTAATAAATAGATCTCGAATTTTTACTTCCCATAACCTGGGGCAAAATTAACTTATTTTTCCTATTTTCCGATAGGAAAAGCGTGAAAAATCGTTTGGTAGGTTTTTCCCTTTTTTAAAATGCAGTTTTCATTTGTTATGCCACAATTTTTTTTTTCATTTTCGCAGTAGTACTGCTTTTGAAATGGTATGTTAATATCTTCATACCAACTTCATACTGAGTAATAATTCGATGTTCATCTCAAAAGAATGTTAGTATCAATATGGAGATACTAAAATTATAATATAATAACATACCAAGAAAAGCACAACTACGTACATCAATTGGTTCAAATTTTGCTCTTTAATATAAATTGATGTTTTTCTTCCATTTAAAAAACTCATTACAAAAGCAATTTTATTCATTTATCTACGTTCACTTAAACATACCATTTGTATGTCTATTTATAGCTTAAATTGATGTTTAATGGCAAAACAAATCTATCCCTGCATGGCAAACGTCTTAAAGCAAAATAAGGAAACTTGCCTCAATTTCCATAATGTGGGTTCCATAGTTGAGAATCATATTCAATAAATGGTAGTACAAATATCAAATATAGTGGTTTGATCCATTGATCCGAAAATAAACGACTAAGTCTATGCTAATCGAGATTGCCTTTTGCAATAATGTAATCAGCATTAAGCATAAAGGACTATACCCTATGCAGCTGATATAAATCTAACAAGCTTTTTGCTAAAATTTCGTGATCCTTGTGAATAGTAAATAGTCCACGATCATGATACTTTTTTCAGATATGAATGTAATCGTCAAAAAGTTAAAAACTGATAGACGACTGTATACGATTTATTGGGTGTATGCAATAATTTGCGAACTTTTACAACAGATGTCACCACATGCATGTGAGCTGTAGTAGTGGAAGGTACGTCATTTTGAAGGCCTTTTCAAATGCTGTCAAAATCAGTCAAAAGAGTTTCATTTGTTTGTGCGCATCATTTTTTTCTTCAACGATGGAACTTTTTGAAAATTGAAGGATAAAACAGCATTTGCGGGAAGTTTTGTTGGGCCACTTTTTTTCTAAGAAAACGTTTACAGAAAGACATCGTTTGCTTGTGCAAACTTATAGCGAATATGCTTTATCAAGAACACAATGTTACGAGTGGTTTCATCGCTTCAAAAGTGGTGATTTTGACATCAGCGACAAAGAACGTCTAGGTCAGCCAAAAAAATTTGAAGACGCACAATTGCAAGCATTACTCGATGAAAATCCATGTCAAACGCAAAAAGAGCCTGCAATGGAGTTGAATGTAGACCAAGCAACCATTTCTAGACTTTTGCATGCAATGGGAAAGATTCGAAAACTTGGAAAATGGGTTCCACATCAATTGAATAAAAATCAACTCAAAGCACGAATCGAAACATGCAAAAAACACATTGCCGAGCACAAAAAACGTAGTTCTTTGAGTCAAATTGTTACTGGGGATGAAAAATGGATCTATTACGACAATCCCAAACGTAAAGCAGCGTATGTTGATCCAGGCCAACCAGGACCTTTGCAATCAAAACGAGACATTCATTGCCAGAAGGTTATGCTGTGTATTTGATGGAATCAGGAACGTGTCGTATATTATGAGCTGCTAAAACATGGCCAAACGGTTAATGGTAAACGTTACAAGCAACAATTAATCAAAATGGAGCATTGAAGATAGAACGGCCACGGATAGCGATTAAACAGAACAAAGTCACGATGACAGCCACATTGTGCAAACATCATAAAAAAAGAAAAAAGACTTACGTTGGGACCAGTCTGATTAACCCCCGTACTTTCCAGAACTTGCTCCTTCTGACTACTATTTGTTTCGATCGATGCAAATTGACCTGGCCGATGTACGCTTTAAAAACTTTGAAGAAACACAAAAATGGATCGCTGATTGGATAGCTCCAAAAGATAAGGAATTCTTTCGACGCGGAATCTACAAACTTCCTGAAAGATGGCGCGAAGTCATAGCTAACGATGGAGAATATATTGGCTAATGTAATCATTCACTTTATTATTGAAATAAATGTATCTTTTGAACAAAATAAGTTCGGAAATTATTGCATACACTCAATAAATAATCAGATATTTTGAAAACAAAACACTTTACTCGAATTTTTTAGATTTTTTGACAGTAATCGTTGAACAAAAATGCGATTTCATCTATCAGACAGTTACTACCATATACAGAAATACTATAATCGGTTTGATGTTGTTGAATAAAAAATTAAAATAATAATCACATTTCGTAAGCAATTCATGAGAGTACGTAGCAGTAAATGTAGCTTTGTTCAGGTGTGAGGTCAGGTATAATGGTTTATTCCAGTTATTCCCTATATTATCATATATTTGTCTAAGCCGAACTCATTGAAATAATTTTTCCTAAAATTAAATCTGTGCATCAGGTGACGATCATGAGTGATGAAAACAAGCATGTGCGAAACTTTTAACTTTGGTTAAAAATGCTCCACTAAACTTATATTATGAAAATGTAGTCAAAATTTTAGTTTTTCTTTTAAACGTTCTGAGCACATCGATTCTGATTATATTTGTTCAGATTCTTGAAACACGATGTCTTTTATTATTCGTCACAAAAATTATGATAACAATTTTGTAACTTTACAACGATTCGAAAGAATATTTCTCATAAGTGGTTTAGATAAAACTAAATATATACAAATAATTAAATAAAACATATATTTACGTATTATTTATAATACAATAATATATACAACATTATATACAACAAAATATTTTAAAATGGTGAAAATGAATACCATGTTTTGAAAATTTGCACAACCAGGTATGACGCCAGCACATTCTCAGCAATCGTCATCTCCACCAGCTCAACAACAATCCATACGTAAGTGAATTTATTAGATATTTACTTTCATGAATACTGCTATAATAGATTAATATTAAATTAAGAGAAAAAAGTTGAAAACTTTGAAACATATTTTCTAAAAAAGTAAAAATCTCGTATATTTTTTGCATTATTACATTCAGGAGAATCAGAGAGATCCACACCGAATGTTTCTGAATCGAATCAAGAATATCAGCCATCTACATCTCAATCTATTCAACAACAAGTGTCTAACACAACTTCGATAACACAAGGCGGAACTCCTCCAGCATGTACAGCCGTAAGTCTATTTTACAAACTCAATTTAAGGAACTGAAAAGAACTTGATTTAATTGTTATTAAAAATTTAAAGCAAACTCCTGGTAGCATAAACAATGAATCATCCTCAAATGATAAACAACAAAATGCACCGAAGAAATATACTTTAAATCCTGCTGCAAAGCCTTTCACACCTAGAATCCCTGTAACACCAAATTCTTCACGTCCTCATACGCCTCAAACGCCAGGAACTCAACCCAACAATGGTAAGTATATATTCAAATTACCAGAATAAAATATTTAATTTAAATAATTTAATTAAATTAAATGTAAATTGATTATTTAATAATATTAAATCATTTTTCAGTTATTGCTCAATCAGTTCATCCAAATATTGCTCCAGCTGTGGCACAACCAAACCAATTGCCAATGCATCCACAACAGCAACCAACACCACAACCTCCTCCAATTCCTGGTCAGCATGTTGCTCAAGGTCCAGTAATGACAATGGCTTACTTTGTTCAACAGCAACAAACTTATCCAACTCCACAGCATGCTCAGCCAGCTATTGGTAATTCAAAAAAAATATTACCTATACACAATGAATTATTACAACAACAACAATCATTTAAAGACCATTATTACCCATAATGAATTATTACAATCAAGCAAACAATAAATTAAATAAAAAATTATGATTCTAGCTTATTCCGGAGGTTCAATTGGCATAAGAAAACCTGGATATGATCGAAAAAATCAATGTAATAAATATAAATGATTCATGAGTTGATTTGAAATTATTCAAATATTTGTTAAATCTATTTTTAGTACCCGTGTCACAAGTGCAAGTCGCAGCTGCAGCATCTGCAGTGACTGGTGCGCCATTACATGTAGCTACACCAATGGCTCCTTACATTTCACCTTATCCACAAGCTCACCCACAAACGTTTCAAGGACCATACGCACATATGGTATTATTATAACATTCATTCTTTTTTTTTTAATTCTTGTAATAACATGATCAATACGAAATTTTTGTATATAGGTTCTAAATAGATATCCTGAAACCCCACATCAGCCACAGCCATTACAATACTTGGCTGCAACTCCACCATCAACAACTCCCTCGCCTGGTCAACCACATCAACAGGTATGTTATATAAATACTTGTACTTTATTTTTTTAATGTAGTCAAAAAAATCCACATTCTTTGTTCTAGCACCTCTAACTAGAAATTGTATAGATTGATACTCCTTTTTCAAACTATTTTATATATAATACTTATACCTTGACTTATACTTATACAAATACAAATTTTAATTGATCAAAATATATTTTTAGCAATTCCATCAAGGCCCACAACCAACAGGAACAACACAGTACCAAGCAGCTCCACAACAATTTCAAGTAATTCCTGTCATGAATGGACCACCAGTGGTCACACCATACATGCAACCTCCAAATTCAGGGCCATTTTTGTTGATGCAGCCTCATCCGCAGCAATGAAACATTTCAACATCATCTCATCTACTCAGTCAATAATTCAAAAATTGGATCATCTTCAAATTTTTCAGCTCTCTTTTGAATTTCGGACTTGCAACCTTTTCTGCTATATTTATTTTTCTTCATTTGATGCAAATCATAATTAGAAAACATTGCTATTCGATATAACATCTCATGTGGTATGAAAGAATGTGGAAAACTTTGAAAACGCAATAAATTCATAGTTTCAAATTAATAATTTTTTTATTCCCCCATTAGCAAACAAAATGTGTTGAAAAAATCAAATCTAATTTCGGATCGTGCCTAAAAATGGAGAGGCCACCCTGAACATATGCACCTCATCTTCGAATACTGAAGTACTTTTTTTGAACATATGTGATTATGGTATAGATGTAAAAAAAGTAATACCTATTACTTTTCCTATTACTTTTTCAAAAGTAATAGAATGATGTAATAGCTATTATTTTTTTTTGCAAAAGTAATAGGATCGAAAAAAATGCTGAACTTATTATTTTATTACTGTGTAATAGAATGGTGTAATAACTATTATTTTTTTTTTGAAAAAGTAATAGGATCAGAAAAAATGCCGAACTTATTATTTTATTACTGTGTAATAGGATAAAGCCAAAGTAATAGCTATTATTCTATTACTTTTCAAAACAAAAAATTCAACACAATTTTTTCAAAGAAAACCAGTCATCTCATTCGCCTCTCCTCTTAGCTGCGTGCTCTTTCGTATCTCCTACAAATAGGCGCTCTTTCCGACTATAGAGCAGAGCTGCTATTTGCGTATGTATACATAAAAAATGAATCAATTTCCAATTGATTTTTCTTAGCTATCCGGTAGGAAAAACGCAAAAAAAAATTAATTTTTGACTATAGTAAAAAAAATTTCAAGACCTATCAACTAGAGGTGTCAGTTACCCAGGCTGATCCATGGATTCCCAGGATTTGGCCTGCATTCCAAGGCTTCCTATTTAGAATTTCATATAAAAATATACATAAAATTATCTACACCAATTTTTCATGAAATTCCAAACAGGAAGCCTTGGAATGCAGGCCAAATCCTGGGAATCCATGGATCAGCCTGGGTAACTGACACCTCTAGTTAATAGGTCTTGAAATTTTTTTTACTATAGTCAAAAATTAATTTATTTTTGCCTTTTTTCCTACCGGATAACTAAGAAAAATCAATTGGAAATTGATTTATTTTTTATGTATACATACGCAAATAGCAGCTCTGCTCTATAGTCGGAAAGAGCGCCTATTTGTGGGAGATACGAAAGAGCACGCAGCTAAGAGGAGAGGCGAATGAGATGACTTCTTTTTTTTTGAAAAAATTGTGTTGAATTTTTTTTTTTGAAAAGTAATAGAATAATAGCTATTACTTTGGCTTAATCCTATTACACAGTAATAAAATAATAAGTTCGGCATTTTTTTCAATTCTATTACTTTTTCAAAAAAAATAATAGTTATTACATCATTCTATTACACAGTAATAAAATAATAAGTTCTAATATCTTATTACTTTTCAATTGTAATAAAATAATAGGATGTGACTATCCTATTACAAAAAAGTAATAAAATAATAGGATAATAGTATGCCATAGCTTATAACTTACATCTATAGATTATGGCCATGGGTGTTGAATTTTTTCAAATCTGTTGAAAATAGTTGTCAATGCTGTTGAACAGGCTTTCAAGCCTCATTGGCCTGTGATATGTCTTCTATTATAAATTCTACATTAATATTTTTCAGTCGTTCACTTAGTCCGTTCAGTCTGTAAGTCCGTTCACTTAGTCCGTTCAGTCTGTTGGTAATGCGGTCTGGTTTAATTAAATGTACAGTGCGCGTAAAACTAATTTTAGCCGAGCTCACATTTTCTGAAAAAAATCAAGTAAATTGAAAGATTTATTTCTGATTTTTGGTCACTTTTATTATCAACTCTTAACAAATACATCAAAAAAAATTTTAATCGAAATTATTTGGTTTTTTCGTTTTTTTTTCTTATTTTTTTCCATTTTTTGTACCCAAAAAGTGTGAACTAATTTTAGCCGAGCTCACTGTTTTTGTAAAAAAAATCACATTATTGTAAAAAATCGGGATTAATATTTAGTTAATTTACCTTTGGCATCATTACAATGCGATGACGCGACGCGGAAGAATGTCATACAGTGATTCGATTTTGTCCTGTGGGATGTTTTGCCAAACCGCCTCGATTACGGCCGTCAATTCTTGTTTTGTGTTGAATTGTCGACCTTCCTTATTCTCGAGCTAAAATCGACCAGACGTTCTCAATAATGTTCATATCTGGTGATTTGGCCGGATGGTTGAAAAGATTGATTCCACGCTGCTCAAAATCGGCCAAAGTTGACCTGGCCACATGAATTGGTGCGTTGTCTTGTTGAAATTGCCAGCCCTAAACCGGCGCATTTGTAAGCATATGCTGAAAAATGTGGGCCAACCATCTACTGGATGTATTTGTTAAGAGTTTATAATAAATGTGACTAAAATTTTAGGAATAAATCTTTCAATTTACTTGATTTTTTTAAAAAAATGTTAGCTCGGCTAAAACATGTTTATGTATTATTGCGACATTTACTACCATACAACTCTATTGAATGCAAAAATCTTGTAAATCTTTTTATTTTGAATGACAGTTGTCAAAAATCTGTAAACAGTTTTTCAGAAGCATCATACAATTTAATAAATAAATTAAAATTTGGAATAAATAAAATAATTTACAGATTGTTG
Organism: Resseliella maxima; assembly: GCA_029041755.1. NCBI lineage: Eukaryota > Metazoa > Arthropoda > Insecta > Diptera > Cecidomyiidae > Resseliella > Resseliella maxima. The sequence continues at coordinate 271,662 of JAQOWM010000800.1, forward strand.
ATTTATTTGTGTTGGATACTATTATTATGCAAAACTCAAAGAAATTGTGATTATAGATGATCCATTTGAATTATCGATATAAAAGTTATCGGAGGAAAAAAGAGTATACTTGATGAACATAGACAGAAAGTTCATTCTTTAAAAAAAGATAAAATCTTGGAAGAGGAACTGGAATTAATTAAAGAAAATTACGCTGTGGATTTTCAAGAAACTAAAAACAAACATTTATTGGAAATTAAAGAACTTCAAAGCCATCTCACAAAATCCAGAGTATTTGTAGAAAAACTTGGACAATCAACGCTTTGAAAATGAACTCAATCACATAAATAATCGAGAACACTTCCTGATGTCAAGGCACAAGGGGAAAAATGAGACAATTATTTCTATTAAAACGAATGGATTACTTGAACCAACTTGAAATAGATTAGGATTTACTTATGAAAGATATAGTTGAACTAAAATTAGAGAATTCACAGTTGGTGTCAAAAATATTGGAAAAAGAAGTACAAATTATGCAATTGAAAATATCAATTCGTAACGAAGCTACAAATTTTCGTTTATAATTTTATTTGATGGAAAAATATCAAGACTTGAACGAAAGATACGAATCTTGGTGTTTTATAAAGTAAAATTTTTATAATTATCAAATAAATTCCAATATCATTGTACATAAAAAAGCAATATTATTCTAAATAAAAAACCAGTAAGCAATAGAAAAAAATTGCAATAAAAAAACATGTGTTATTGGATTTTATGGTGTTCATTCCAATAATATACAATATTGCAATTGAAAACTATTGTAATAAAAAAATATGGTAAAAAATATGGAAAGTTATTGTCTTTGGACCCAATAAATTACAATATTCTATTGGAACTTATTGAATAATTTCCAATAACGAAAAATTATGTTATTGCTATTTGGTTATTCGAATATTTTTTTATTGTATTAAAATCTGTAAATGAAAGATCTTCTTAAAAGTCAAAAGCAACAATATTAAGTGGTTTGTATTTCTTTTTAAAATGGAATATTTGTGAATAATATTTAATAAAAATATATACAATTTTCAGATCCAAAATATTTCTACAAATCAATACATAATTGCAAATAATTTCTTAAACTAAATCGTTTCTTTCTAACTTCGTTATCAATGTTTCGCTCTGCTTCAGTTCTTCCTTCATTCGCTCGTGGACTGTATTCATTCGCTCATACAATGTGTTCTTAATCAATCGGTTGCTTCGCTCGGTAACTTCACTAATTTCGTAATGGTTCGCACAAGTTCGATAGTTGGTGTCTTCAATTTAACTGATAGCACTAAATTATCTGCTCCTAGATAAGTTTCAATTATTCGCGATATAGGCCAAATGCCCGGTGGTGAATTATCAATTTTGAGATAAATCATCACCCACCTCAATATTACATTCTTTCTTATTCCAATTGTATCGGTTTTGTAATGTGCTAAGATACTCTTTACGCCTAATATTCCAAAAATCTGTAGACAATGGTTGAATTTTTCGCTCGCCAATCACCGCATGTGTTGGTGTTAAGTAGTTTAAATCAGTCGGCTCATATTATGTTTCGCTGATTTGACAGCTGATTTCCACATTCCTCTGTGGTGAGGCGCTTTCGGTGTTACAAATTTCCATTGAATTCCTTTACCTTTCAACCAGTTGTTCATTTCTTCAGATTGCCAAGTCTTCCGAATATCACACAATTCGTTATTCACTCCAATAAAATTCTTAGCATTTACGCTCAATAATGCTGCTGGCATTTGATAAATGGATGCCAATCGTGCCAAAGACCATAAAAATCGCTCTGTGGTCAAATTAGAAACACATTCAATGTATACCATTCTTGTTGACATGCACACACACAGCAAACGTCAGTGGCAGAATATTAAGAATGTGGTAGTGAAAATAGAATTTACCACCACTGTTGATTGTTTGTAGTGGTAATTCGTTTGTACATTGTTCTACAATGTTCTCAGTTGCGTCTGTTAAATCATATTGACATCATCGGAGTAGAATACTATACAAACGATTTACTACTACAAACAATCAACAGTGGCGGTAAATTCTATTTTCACTAACACATTCTCAATATTTTGCCACTGACGTTTACATCGCCCTTCATATCTTAACATGAATCGGTCTAATATAATCCACACCACAATATGCAAATGGTCGTGACAACGTGAGTTGACAGTCACAAAATTTGCCGTCAAGTTGCATACAAGTAGAAAGTAGCGACGCTCGTGTCCTTTTTCATAATCACAATATGAACAGTTGCGATTGAAAATGTTATCCAGACAATTTACGGATAAAAATGTTCGGGAACTAACTGGTATTACCTGGTAATACCACTTAGCTCTAGCTAACTGGTAATCTGGTGTCAACAATTTTTACACGCATCCATTGCATGAAAATGGGAAAAACTACAGACCGATGGGAAAATCGAAAAAATAACGAAATTTTTCCAGGCATTTTATCCCCATGTGTGCCCAACCTTTAAATCACATTGGGCCAGGTTGGGTCCACCTGCTCCTCAGGATTCACTCCCAGCCGATGACATCTATTATGGCTTATTTGCGTGCTCTAAGTGTGCATTTTTCAGTTATGTTGTGTATTTGTATTGTTGTTGTTTTTCTTTCTTTCGCTCCTTCTTTGCTACGTTTTTTTCACTGCAATTTTTTTTTTGTGTGTCTACATGTATTTACATGTTTACAATATTGTTTTATACAAAACTTGCGAAGTGATTCACCAATAAATTCAAATTGAAAATTTTTTTTCTCTATTTTTTTTGAAAACAATTCAATTTTGCACGTGTGTATCGTGATACACACGAATAGCGGAGTAAAAACCAAATGAAACAAGAATCTGCAATTGGCAATAGCACATACATTTTTCTTTATTGGAACTAAATTCAAAACTCAGTTTTCGGTTTGAAAGTTTGACGAATTTGACTTTGCGCTCAAAAAATATTCCGAAGAAATGTTGTGAATGTGAAAGTGAATAATCGTTGAGTAGATTATTGTTTTATGCAGAGCAAATAATATTCAAGATCTAAATTTCATTTATTTGCGCAACAATCAACACGAGGTTGCTCACAAACTAGAATCTGCATTAAAATCAATTCGGTTCATATTTAAGTAGCCGATCACTCTCAGATGACCAAACGATTTACCTTTATTGCATGTTGTTTTTTCTGAGTTGCCGATTTGGATGAAATATTCATTAGGCAGTTGACATTGAGAAATTGCAATTTACATGTGAAAGATACTTGGATTTATTAATCATTCGCACTGCCGACGGAAGTTTAATCACGCATTGGTTTAGAAAAAGTACGGCTGCTGAAAACATGCTAAATTATTTTTCTGCTCATACTTATCAACGAAACAATGAATGTTGCATTCAATTTGCTCTACAGAGCGTTGAAATTAAGTGACTTACAGTTCCACAAAACTAACATCACACGTTGTTTCAACATTTTACTGAAAAACAAATTCCCTATAAACAAATTGAGACAGCAACTATTCAAAACACTTAAAAAGATTGACAACGAATCAAATATGAACATTTCCAATGAAGAAACGGTCTTGCCATCACAACAGACACAAACCAACGTTGTAAGAAGATGCATTTCGTATATTCCAAACGTATCGGACAATATTGCAAAGATTATAAAAACATCAGCAAAAGACGTACAAATTTGTTATCGTCCATGCACCAAACAACGGTCAACTGTCTTCAGCCAACTGAAATCAAAACGAAAATTGGTTGACAACACGAACGTGATTTACAAATCTCCTTGATACCCATAAAGGAAGTTCACGATGTTGGCCAAACCAAAAATAATTTGTGTCAACGATTGAACCAACATTCACGGGACATTCATTTTGTTGCACATACTAAGAAGACGGGAAAAACAGCAGTAGTAAAGCATTTTGATCAAACTGGTCATACACCTGATTTCAATAATGTACAAATTTTATACAGAGAATCGATTCTTTCAAAGAGATTGACGCTTGAGGGATTACACATTCAAATGAATCCAACATACAACTTACGTTGTGACTCGGACAATATCTCCAATTCTTACTGCGTGATTTTAAATGAACAACAATCGAGACGCACTGTTCGCCCACCGTTTACACAACGGAGTGTAGAATGAGAAAAAAGAAGAAAGGGGGCGGAACAAGTGAAAGAAAGAAATAAAATGCAAGAAATTGAAACAGTTTTAATGTTCATTTGCCACTTGCTACGAAAACTTGCTTCACATTCTTACTTCACCGACCTCATTCGCACGTCAACATCATTGATTTATGTTTCAATTGAATTTCATCTTATTTATTGTTTGATTTTGATTTTAAGATTTTCTGAACGCAATTTCTTTTTGCTTTTCCTTAAAAATAATTAAGTTTTGTGAGTTTAACACAACATAATCGTTCAATAGAATTTATACTCGACCATCGAATGTTCTATAGAACAATCGAAATTTATTTTCAATATTTTTGTCTTTATTTTATTTTATTTATTCAATTGACATTTTCTATTGCTTGTTTAATTTCAATTTTCTACATGATTTTTGTATATTTGTTTGTATAGCCTGATGATGATCCTGACAAGATCAAAGTGTCGCATGTTTATTTAATAAAGAAATTTAGATCAACAGAAACCAAAACGGTTTTAGCTCAATTCCAATAAGACATTACTTTCAGAAACCGTTCACACCAACAACTTGACCGTAGATACGCAATTTTTTTTTCGTTGATAATGGGTGAAATTTAGGTGTAGTCCAAAACATGAAATTCAGAGAGAGAAGATGGAACAAAATTAATATGAATATAGACTATTTTGCAAGAAGAAAATCATTTGGATCGATTGTATTTACAGCATAATTTTGCAGCAGCACATAGAGGAATAACTTATGTATACGTTATATGGATTATTGTTAATTCATTACATACACTCGATTCCTGCATTTCGCCCAATTTGAACGGGTGTGTTATATTGAATAGCTCAAACCGACATACCAAACAACACATAAAAAAACTATATTCATTCACAGGTGGGCGAATCGGCGATTATTAATCACATAATCCACTCACTTCCACAGTGATTAACTCTAGACATAATCACATACTCACGAATAGTCTTTGATTGTGTGATTATAAAAATGATTGACAATCACAAACATAATCATCTTGATGCGTAAAATTCACAATAAATGAAATGTCAAATGTAGAGCGCGAGTATTTTGACATGTAAATATAGAACAAATTCACTAATACATGCATAAACTCACTAATACAAGCACAAGGAGATGATTATATTCGTGATTATCAATCCTTTTTATAATCACAAGTAGTAGGAAAATGGGGATTCTGGCCCAACTCTTGCGTCAACCGCATCCCCCTTGCGTCACCCATGCGGTAGCAGTGCGAGCGCGTGCGTCATCCTAAGAGCGAAGTCCATACGTCGTACATCATTCACTCACTCGCTCACTCAATCACACATTCACTCGTTTACTCGATTGCATACTACAACTCTCTCTCTCTCTCTCCGTCTCACCACTCAAATGATTACTCTAACATTCATACATTCATTACATTTGATTACTACTGATTACATTTCATTACATACATACACGCACACACAATCGGTTTTTGTGACTATGAATACAGTGTTTTTGTTTACTTACCTATTTAACTATATGAAGAAGAGACATGCACAGACATGATTTTTGCATATTAGTTTTGCTTTATTGATGGAATGTTTTCTCAGATACGAATCTGAGAGAAAGCAGAATATGATAAACCAAAATAGTTACACACACACAACCACAAACACATATAACAAGTAGAGCTGATGCCCATATAAAATATACAGCAAGCACATCCGTTGACTTATTAGTTGAGCACGAGAGAGGGAGAGGAAAAGAGTGAAAACTAGTTTGAATGAGAAATAGTTGTTTAACAGTTCTGTGTGTGGAAGAGAGAGAATGAAAAGTATACATGGGAAAAGTATTGTATTTAATCTTATGTGACTGCGGACCATTTTGTAATAATAATAGTTGACCGATTTTGATGAAATTTCAGTATATATTGTGGTCAATATATTGAACTTCAATGCTCAACAAACAAAATCTACAATTTCAATTTTTTCGCATTGAAATCCAAGTTTTAAAGCATAAATTTTACTTCTTAATCTTATAACAATCATTCACACTGCACTCAAATCCATCTAAATGCATAACAATATATTAATTATGAACAACAACAACAACAACTGAAGCGATGCAAATAATCATATACCATTGCTATAGTTTACGCTACACACACATACACATACACTTGTTTCTTCTAGTTTTTTTCTCTCACTCTCTCTCACATGCATATATGTACTTGTTTCTTCGATTCACGAATTCCTCTCATACATTTGCTCTATATTTCATCACATAATGAAATAGCATGAATGGCATCGCTGCAATTGCATGACTAATTGTATTTTTTAACCTTGAACGAGTTCATTGAACGCATACTTTGCTGTCGCGATAGTGAACGTTTGTTCATGTTATTGTTGTTGCATTTTACACTATGCTTTTTTGCTACCATTGCGTCTGTTTACATTTTTATTTTCATCAATAATTCGTATTATTTTATGTAAGAGTGTTCGATTTGATATTCAATTTAATGCAAATAGTTCGATTTCATGTTAATATTCCGATTTTTGTTTTGTTCATGAAAATAATTCGATTTTAGGTTCAATTTCATGAAAATAGTTCGATTTGAGGTTCGATTTCCTGAAAATACGCTCGATTTGAGGTTTCATTGTAATTAAATGTCAAACATCTGATGATACAACTAGATCAATCGAATTGTAATTTTTGTTCGGTGCGTTCCGAAAGGAACGGTTCATATTGATATACCAAAATAGAATTACGCCTGTGAAAAAAACGTTAAATATCGATGTGAGTAACAATGATGTTACCGTCCTCTAATACAATTGAAGATGTCCCTAGTGTTGAGCTACAAGTGCATGAAAATGCATTTAATAGACGAATTAACACCTTCGCTATTGTAAACAATGGACATATTGATATTGAAATATTTCTAAGCGATGCCTTTCATATATATCGCTCGGAAGTTACGAAAAATATTGAAAATTTTATTAACGTGAAGTCAATGACTGTATTCGTAGCAGAGTTTGAAAAAAAAATTGTAAACCCAGATGAAAATAATGATTCTTACGATGATGATGATACTGGCGGTAATCATAGTCATGAGTTAACGGAGAAAGAGACTATATATCTCCCAACGCAAACACGGAAGCTTGATTTGAACGTAGACCTACATGAACATTTTCGAAAACAAATCGTTCAAGAAATAGTGGAAAGTGCAGAACAAGTTACATTCCGCGGTTCTGGATTTACGCTCGCACGCATAAACGAGTTGAATGTTCACGTCAACTTATATAACCCATTACACGGTTCATCGTATATTGAAACTCCTAAAAAGCTACGATATAAACATGCAGTTATTAATGTACAAAATCAACATGATGAAATGTGTTTCAAATGGGCTATTTTGTCTGCTTTACACCCAGTAGAAAATAATCCAGATCGAATTCGTCATTATTATCAATATGAGAACGAATTGAATTTTGATGGAATCGAATTTCCCGTCCGCTTGAATCAAATCGATAAATTTGGTCGCCAAAATGGCAATATATCGATAAATGTATACTATTACGATGATGACAATGAGGGCCGTATATGCCCATTACGTGTGAGTAATGAAGTTAAACAGCATCACATCCATTTGCTGCTAATCAAAGATGGAGAAAGTGTTAATAAAACTGAGGAAAGAAATGTTAAAACAGCTAGCACTTCCAACATGATTAAGAAGATCTGCGATAATGATTCAATTCGTACTCATTATTGTTGGATAAAAAATTTAAGTCGTCTTGTCAGAAGTCAGCTGAGTAAACATAAATCTCGAAATTACATTTGCGATCGATGTCTAATATTTTATGATACAAATGAAAAATTATTGAAACATACTGCAAAATGTACAAACGAGTGTAGCATTGAAATGCCCGATCAAACATGGAAATGGATGAAATTTGATAACTATAAACATCAGCTGAAAACACCATTTGTCGTTTACGCTGATACTGAAGCGTATCTCTTCTTGGGCTCAGTATTGAAGATCAGAAACGTGTATTTAGTGAGGAATGTGCAACTACCGCATATCAACAGCATCATATGTACAGCGTTGGGTATTACTTTAAATGTGAATTTGACGATTCATTTTCATATTACCGAAGCAGCGGCAATCGTACCAATAGCGTTGAATGGTTCATCACAGAATTGAAGGAAATCGCTCATGGAGTTGCAAGGTTATTTGATAAAAACACACCAATACTACCGTTAACTGAAGACGAGAGACAGACATTTCAGAATCCATATGCATTATGTACAATTTGTGGTGATATTTTTGGAACAAATGATATTAGAGTACACGATCACTGTCATCTCACCGGCCGATATAGAGGACCAGCCCATCAAGCATGCAACTTACAGTTCCAAGATAGCCACGTTGTACCGGTTATTATGCACAATTTGTCGGGTTACGACTCACATTTATTCATAAAGGAGTTGGCAGCAAATAATATTATAAATGGAGATGTTTCAATTATTCCAGCTAATGTGGAACAATACATAGCTTTCACGAAAGTAGTGACAGGGAGCACACGCGGGCTAAATACGAGAGAAAACGTAAAATTTAAATTCATTGATTCATGTCGATTCATGCCTGCATCTCTAGCTGAATTAGCATCACTACTGCCAGCAGATGAAAAACAAATATTGTATAATGAATGTGAGAAAAATGGCTACACACCAGAACAAATCGTTATGCTTGAACGTAAAGGCGTTTTTCCTTATGAATATGTGAGCGGTATGGCAGGGATTAAAATAGTGGGTAACTCAGCCCAAAATGGGCAGCTCTGGATTAGAATGTGCAGCTCTAAATTTGAATTTGGGTAGTTGAAATACAATTATTTTCAAATATCCGCGCAATCGAATTATGCTTATTTTGTATGTTATGTCATATACATTCTACTACAAATAACACCAGCACATTGCACTTGTTACGAACTAATGTGGTGGAAAAATGCGCAACAAATGTGCGAGTATGAGTGAGTGAGTGAGTAAGAACTAGTGAGAGAGTAACTGAGTGAAAGATTGTTCTCTCTCTTTCTGTATTGATTGTCGACTAAAGTCTGCATTAAATATTCGGTTGTTTGTGTACACAAATATCCAGTCTTCTTGATTGTTTCATATTCCGTTTCACATTACACTAAGCACTTTGTTAACAAACGAATCAGTTTCGTCGCATACAAGGAACCTATAAGATTTTGAAAATGAGTACACTTAAAAACACTAAACAAAAAGGCAAATATGCTTCAATCAAATGTTTTTTCAATTCGAATGGTAGTTTTTTTATTTCATTTATTTCATTGCATTTTTTGTGTTCAAACTTCAAATAATTTATTAAATTATTTTGAATTTATTCTTTCAAAGGTGGTAAACGTGACATTGCAAATGAATTGAACAAAAATAAGAAAAAATTTCCACTGACGAAATTTCAAATCAATCCTTACAATCAAATAAAAACAATGAAGATATAGAAATTTCTCATACAACTAAAACTACAGAAAATTCGTCAATTATTTTAGATTCAAAAAAGTCTTCACAATCAAGTTCAGATTCACACAGTGAAATTCTTTCATCTGGTCGAAGTGAATTGCATCAATTCAAAAATTCAAGTTTTTCAATATCCTCGCAAAAAGAGCGTGACAAACATATAAAGCATTTTTCGTTCATATTGCAAAATTATTTAAATGTGGTTCGTTTGCAATTCACCACATTATAATATTTTTGCGCTGTAAACGCACCACTTTGTGTGGTGATTTTCAATGACACCTCAAAATTACGTCTGTAGCCCGCGCTTGGGTTTTCAGTTTATGAGGAGATGTATGTGGCACTTCGAAATCAATAATGCGCTGAGTATTATTAGCGCAATGGCTTCTTATTTTCATAAATCATCTCTTAAATCATTTAAAAAAAATATCTGCTAATAATGGCCTAAATTTGCTTTCACTTCTAAAATTCTTTGTAGTGCGTTGGTCTGAATACACATATACTGCTGTGAATAACATTTTATACTCTTGGCAAGCATTAGTTGGCTATTTTCACGCAACACAAAAAACTTGCAGTCATGCACTTGGATATTTAACATATCTAAAAAAAGAACTCGATTTGAAAACACTTGCATTTCTTGCTGATGTTTTGCACATTTTCCAAAGATACCATGAAAAAATTCAAAGTAATGACTTGACGATCGTTAGCTTGATTTGTAATTTAGAAATGTTGCGAAAATCATTACTTAATTTGAAACATACTGAACTACTTGCTGGCTGGGAAGAAGCACTGGCTAAAGAAATAATTTATGAAGGAGAAAAAATAGTTTTGAAAGGAATTGAATTGGAAGAAAAACATCGTAATCAAACACGAAAAATTTTCGACATAAAGGTTGTACCAATGAGGCAAATTAGCATATAATTTCAATTGTGAAACTAAATCACACACAAGTTCAACGCCATCTACAATCGCACTCAAATGTACATGTAATATCATATCGATGTGTGTCTTCGCTAAGAAAGTTGGAAAACAGTATCTATTGATGTTATGTGGTCTTCACATTTACGTTTGTAGAGGGCGTTAAGTTTTGTCGATCACCATAATTTGCCTCATTGGTTGTACGCGAATCTATAATAGAGTCAATAGTCGGAAATATATCGCAACGCTTTGCATCAGATGAAAAATTAATTCAATTAATTGATCCGTTTATTTCTTTCCAAATCAATGCAGATCTGATCCAAATACATAAAAACTTCGGCTCAGAAATGGATTTGTCGTCACTTTCTCTTCATTATAATGAACTTGTCGAACTAAAATTACAACTTGGCTTTGGAAAAGATTTATCAAATAATATTAAATTACTTTTACCCATCAAAGACAATTTTGAAGACGTGCTGACTTTACTATGCCAAATTAAAAAAGAGTTTGTACTCCTCATTCAGCCGACGTTGAACGTTGTATTAGTTCAAATAATTTACTAAAAAAACAGATACGAAATCAGTTATGCATTGATAGCGAAAATAAATATTTGTATGTCTATTTCAATATGCCTACACTTGAAAAATGGGATCCGCGATATGCTATTGCTTCGTTTTTGAATGAAAAAGAGAGACGTGCAAGGACTGCGAAAAAAGTCACAGAAGCGCGTTATTATAAAGGCATTTTTGAGTAATGTTCAAGATGAACCAGAAATCAAACGGAAGAAATTTTGATATTTACATAAACAATTTTGTTTTTTTTTTTTTTTTTCAATTTAACTTTAATAAAGTTTGAATTCTAAATTTTCACAAATGGGTAGTTCTAAAAAATTCTTATTTTAATCCCTGCGGTATGGAGCAGCTGAAGGAGACAAATCTACCATTAAAAGCAGATTTTTACAGCAAACTTAGCGGAGAAGGAATTTCGGATGGCGATTACCAATTTGCTCACGATATCTGGCGGAAATTCAATTGTAAAACGCTCGGAGACTATTCTGAACTATATCTAAAGACAGATGTACTACTGTTGGCCGACGTATTTGAAAATTTTCGAAATACATGCCATACAATTTACAGTTTGGATCCGGCAAACTACTACACAGCTCCAGGTCTTTCGTGGGACGCCATGCTCAAATATACCGGAGTGAGAATTGAACTATTATCTGATGTGGAAATGTTGCTGTTCATCGAACGTGGAATTCGCGGTGGCATAAGTCAGTGCAGTAAACGTCAAGTCAAAGCCAACAATAAATACATGAGAGATGTATACAATGATGAGAAACCGTCAAATTATTTAATGTATTTAGATGGTAAATTTCGTTCAATAATCCACTCGTGCAGTCTATCTTTAATCAATTTCATGATATTTTAGAATCTAATTTTGTTTTTTTTTTCATCTACATTGATAGCAAATAATTTGTATGGACACGCAATGTCACAACCATTACCGCTGAGAGATTTCAAATGGATTGATGACAACATTGTAAAGACAGCTTTTTCGAATGCAGATAAAATAGCTAAATTAGCTGACGATTCAGAATATGGCTATATATTCGAGGTGGATCTACAATATCCAAAAAATTTACATGCTACACATAATGATTTTCCATTTTGTGCTGAAAAGCGAACGCTACCGCAAGAAGTGTTCGATATTATCGGCATAAAACCGAATAAAATCGATAAATTATTGTTAACGTTATACGATAAAGAAAATTATATCATTCATTATCGCATGCTCAAATTAGCATTACAACACGGTCTAGTATTGAAAAAAGTACATCGAGTACTTCAATTCGAACAAAGTTGCTGGTTAAAGCCCTACGTCGATATTAACACAGAGCTACGTACGCAAGCAACCAACGACTTTGAAAAGTCGTTTTTTAAATATATGATAAACTCCGTTTTTGGTAAAACGATGGAGAATCTGCGTTTGCGTGCAGATATCAAACTTGTCAACAAGTGGGGTGGGCGATGTGGTGCAGGCATGTTAATTGCTCGACCAAATTTTAAGAAATGCAAAATACTCAATGAAGATTTAGCAGTAATTGAGCTACAAAAAACTCATATTAAAATGAATAAACCAATAATTATCGGTATGTCCATCTTAGACATATCGAAAATAACGATGTACAGTTTTCTGTACGACTTTTTGAAACCTAAATATGGAAAAAATTGTTTGCCTATACAGACACCGACTCTTTCATATTTTCCATTCAAACGGATGATTTCTACAATGATATGAAGCAACACTTGAATCGCTACGATACAAGCGATTATCCGGAAAAGAATGTTTTCAAAATCCCTCAAAGAAATAAAAAAGTGCCCGGTCTTTTCAAAGATGAATTAAACGGAGAGATTTTAGCAGAATTTGTCGGTCTACGTGCAAAATGCTACGCTGTACTACCGTTTACAGCTAAAATTAAAAAATGTGAGTGTCCAGAAAGAGCTGTCACACCTCGCGTTATAACAGATAGTGAATATGTTGACTGCATCGAAGAGAATTGTAACATCGATAAAAAATCTAAAGTTATTAAAAAGTCTAAAGGTGTCAAAAAGAATATAGTGAAACGTAATATTGCATTTAGCGATTATGTTGACTGTATCGAGAAAAATTGTAATATTTTACGTGAACAGCATAACCTTCGTTCGAAATCACATCAAATATTCACAATTAAACAGAAAAAAGTTGCCTTAAATCCGTTCGACGATAAGCGTTACCTTATTCGTTCGAATGGTATTGATACGCTAGCTTGGGGTCATCATGAAATTAGTGAAATTGAGAAAAATTAATGTTAGGTGAAACGTAAATTTTCATATAATTTTAAGTAAAAATAGTAAATAAGATACAAAAATGAGACAGTTTTCATTGATTTTCATAAGACAGTTTTCACTTTTATGTAAATTTCTGAAAATTTCTGTATAATTCGAAGGAAAACTGGTTCCAAATCGAACTTTTATATGATTGCTTTATACATATATTATAAAATACATACATAGATATGAAATAAAAAGATTTGTTTTTTGTCAAAATATACCGTGTTTGTTTTATTTATCTGTTTTCATAGTATGTTACAATTTTCAATATATACTTTATTCTTATAACGATTCCTCAATGTAGCCACCGCTCCGTAATTTAGAAATTAATTTCAACATTTCACTCAATGATTGAGTCGGAACATACAAATTGTCGCATACACGCCGCAATTTTCTACATATTTCATTCACATCTTCTTCATCTTCCTCGCTCTCGTCTTCCTCCTCCTCATCATCATCATATTCGTCAGTATCATAGTCATCATGTTCATTCTCATCCATTTCAGTCGATGGTTTATACAGTTTGCGTTGACGGAAAATAGGCAAGGTATGTGATTTTTTCTCAACTCTCTCATCACTATCAAAATTATCATCGACTTCATCATCAACTTCGTCCTCATTAGATGTATTGTTTGATCGATTTGATTCATTATCACTCACGCTCGCACTCGATGGTTGATTAAAAGTTCCACTTCTTTTGCTGGGCTGCAGCATTTCATCATATTTACGTTTTTTTAATAATGAAATCGTAGATTTAGCAACGCCATATTCTTTTGCTAAACGATTACCATTCACACCATCATTCAATTTAGCTAAAATTTCAGCCTTTTGCACTGTATTCAAACGCATGATGTAGCTCTAAAGATAACTTTACTGCTTGAATGTTCAACTTGAACTAAGTTGTATCACTAGATGTTTGTTATTTAAATAAAATCGAACCTCAAATCGAACTATTTTCATGAAATTGAACCTAAAATCGAACTATTTTCATGAAATCGAACCTAAAATCGAACTATTTTCATGAAATCGAACCTAAAATCGAACTATTTGCATGAAATCGAACCTCAAATCAAACTATTATTTTCAGTGGTGAAACATAGAACAAATGTACGAGTATAATTAGAAACGTAATTTTAATATTTTTTTTTATTCTCTCTTCCTTTATCTTCTCTTTGCAACGATTAAGACAATCCTCTGAAATGAGGTGAAAAATGTTGTCCACCTAACTTATTGTTATATGGTAGATGTACACGAAACTACATTGCATAATAAAGAATGAAATTGTGCAATAAAAAAGGCAACTGTATTTTTTTAAAGTCATATGTGTGTGATCGACTGTGAAATAAAAAACCATTCTCATAAATGAAGCAAAAGTGATATGTTAAAATCATGTCTGTGCATGTCGTTGATTTTTTCTCTGCCTCTTTTTCATATAATTAGCTATGTAAGTGAACAGAAACTAACCTATTTTGTGATCTTGAACTGTGTTCGATGACCATAGCTTTTGCACTATGATATGCCACTGATAATATGTAAAACTTTTATTTTTTTGATGAAAAGAAAATGTTTTATGTTTATGTTCTGATGATAGCTTATTGTACTATATTTATATTGAAACAAACAATGCAATTGCAACACTCAAACACTTCAAGCAATTCGTTTTTTTTTTCGTTCGTTAATTTTCTTTTTTTTCCATCTTTCAATAATAATTCAATTAAAAATACAATTTTTAAAATGATGCATACATTTAACAGCTTAAAATATAGCTAGTCACTCCACTGTTCAATTTAGCTAAAATTTCATCCTTTTGCATTGCATTCAAACGCATGATGTAGCTATAAAGATAACTTTACTGCTTGAATGTTCACTTGTATTAACTCGTATCACTAGATGTTTGCTATTTAAATATAATCGTTGAGGCTCGAACTATTTGCATGAATTCGACCCAAAAAAAATCAAAATATTTTCATGAAATCGAACCATTTGCATGTAATCGAACCTAAAATCGTATTATTTTCATGAAATCGAACTATTTTCATTAAGTTTAACATCAAATCAAACATAAACAAACAATCATATACATTCTTTTTTATTCTTTTTTATATTCATTCTTCCGCCCATTCATCTATCTATCCACTCAGTTGCACAGCTAAAATCGATTCAAAAGTATATGATTTGTAAGGAACACACGCGTTCGCTATTGCGACAGCAACGTATGAGTTCAATAAATTCGTTCGAGTTTACCTAGTTTTGATTGCTGATAATTAAAAACGAAATGTAATCAGATAAAAACTTTTTCTTCGGAATTTAAATAAATTTCATTTGAAAATCCATAAGATTGTTTGTTCAATGTCATGTAATAAATTACATAAAACTTACAATTTTAATGGTTTGTTCATATGTTTCTTAATTTTTTGTACATTGCTATTTGAATATTCAGTTGAAAATTTAGTAAATATATTTTCAAGTGAAGTTTTAAGCAAATCTATGCATTTAATCAAACGATTTCATTCAATTTGACATAAAAATTCTCTCTCAAAATAACTTACTTATATTTTAAACATACAAATCGATTGAAAAATTAAAATAATCTTTTTTATAATGACGAAAAGTATAATTCAAATCTTTTTTTTCTATTCATATTATTCAATGTAAAAACTTTGATATACAGTTTGTATTTTTTTTTTATCAAACATTTCAACATGAAATATATTAAAAAATTAAATTAAATAATAATTAAATGTACACAATGATCTTTGTGCAATGAACAAAACGCAAATGACTCACACAAAAAATCCCTTCAATGGTGATTTAACAAGATTCATCTGTAAAACGAAACCGCTTAGATGTGAGCCAAATTGATTAATTAACAAAAGATTCGCTACGAAATCATTGGTTCTACAAATGCTTGCTACAAGGTACTATGGCAAAACAAGAAAGCCTTGAATAAAACCGCCCACCAACAATAGAATCAAATCAACGCGAATGAACGTTAAACAAAATGTATTCTTGATTACGTCAAAAAATTACTATCAGACATTTGGGCGGAAATATCCAACGCGGGATAAAAACTAATTCTCACATTTACTCTCAAATAATTTTTTATTTCTCTTTTGCTCCCAACTGTATATCTCTTCCTTATGTTCTCGATACAAATTATAACGATTTTCAACCAAAAAAATTGATAGAAAGAAGAAAAAATCAATATTCGTATAAAATCGTGATATAAAAAAGCCTCTCGCGTAATGTTTTGTTCTCAGAAAATAATTAACATCAATTTTGCTCGCGATTTTTTTTAACGAAACGAATGAATTTTCTGAATCATACTCATGAAATTTTCTCTGTTTTTTTTATTTTTGTTTAAGTGCGTACGTAGTATTAATGTTATGATGATGTGGTTTTATTTGAATATCGTTTATAAACCACGTTTAAACCTATTCAAACTTTTGCTTTTTTGCCAATCGTTTTTCTTCGGCATTTCGCCTAAAAAACAGCTCGATTCTACGTTCAAACATTGATTCAAAACGTTCTTCGAAAGTACGTTTTTTGGGATTATTCCTTTTGATCATTTCATCAGTTTCTTTTTTCATCTTCCTCATAGCTTCACGAAAGGCAGGGTTGGGCGTTCCATCCGGCAAAATTGGCTCATGATGAAGCCAAACATTATTGGCTGATACGGTCTGACTGGTGTCATTTGCTGATACGGTTGGCAAGGGAATTTTCGGAATGGACCTTAATCTGATGCGTTCAGCAACCTTGGCTGGAATTCCTTGATATTCTGTTCGATTGAATAAAAGAAAAAGAAATCATTTCGAATCAACCAAAATTATCTGCTAATAAAAATCGCAGTGAGGCATTAAATGAATACAAACTTGGCTGAAGCACTGAATCTAGGTCTTCGAATAGTGGCGATTTTTGAATTTTTTCCAGGACAGTTTTCATGTCGCCATAGGTGAAATTTCCGTCGAATATTTCTGGCGAGCCATCGACAAGTAATGACATCATCACTTCTCTTTTACTTTTTACCGAAGGTCGTACTATCGTCGATACGCATCGTTCCGGGATATACTTGGCGTAACTGGAAAATGAAGAATTTATAAAATTTAAAGTGTATTCTTACATTGGTTTCACATGAAAAAGCAGTTTTTGTCAAAATGATTTTCTTACAACGAATCCAAGAGATGGAATTCATTTTCTTTAAGTTTACAGTTGCCATTCGATCCAGTTGAAAGTTCGTTTCGGATTGATTCATTCTTTAACCGGCCCAAAATGATTTCAAAAACAATCCCTTGACGGAGTTTTAATAACTGTACTTGGTCAAGTATTTCATCATAATTGTTATTGTTTTCCTGTTCCATTTTGATGAGAGAACTGCAAGTGCTTTTCTATGAACAAAACGCAAACTTGTGTTAATTGTGTGAATAAATTGAATAGAAATTGAAAAAAATATACTGTGATTTTTCAATAAAAAATTATTTCAATTGCTTTGTTTTAACTTTGTGACGAAGTTTTTTTTCCTTAGACATCTATTTACCAGAACAAAATTGAACTTGGTGGCGTTAAATGCGAGGTTAAGTACGTATTAAATCTTCAATTTCTCTACTTTTTTCGAAAATTTTTGTAATTTCTTCTTCGCAAGGGTTGTCGACGTCAAACGGATACGACTCTGAACTAGCAAATTCCAAAAACAAAATTACTTCATCTGCTTGTTGTTTAAAAGTTTCATAGTCTATAGAAGTTCTGCAAAACGCACACTCGTATTCACTGTTAGTATTAACCTGTAATTTGGCTAAGTAAGAACTTGCAATGCAAAAATAACAAATGGATTGTCGACAATTGCCACACGCGATAAACGAAACTGATGGTTTATCTTCGACACAAATAAAACAATTTTCCATAAAAAAAACCATATGAGAAAAAAGTTTCTACATAATATAATAAATCTTATTGGATGGCAATGAGTGTTTGTACATTGTTTAAATGTCATTACATTCGAATAAAATGACATGTCCGAATGAAGTTGTAGTAAAATAAAAAGAACGATTTCGTCTATATTCAATAGACGGCGCTGTATGACAACCTTTTTCAAATATTTCAAAACACAAAGCACAAATATCATCACAACATTAACTGCATTGAACTACATATGTATATGTATATGTAACTTTTTACAATCGTAATTTTGACAAATATTTCTAAAACAATTGAATGACACACCACATCAAAAAAATACCATCCAAATTCATATATTCAAATCATATTGGATCAATCAAAACAAACGATCGTGTTATTTCTTCTGTTGCCACCAAATGAAAAATTATTAAATGAAACTACAATACAATTCCAAAATGAAAAGTGACGAAAACGAAAAAAAAAATCATAAGAAGAAAATTTGTTTTTTCTCCTATTTAAAAGAAAAACTCATTGATGAACAAGCGTACAAAAAAAAATTGCACAGCTATGATATTCTTCCTCAACTATTAAATGGACAAATTTCATCAATTTAGAATTTGAAAAAAAGAACGGAAAAAAGCCATCATTTAGCCCCATATTTGTATGGATTTTGTGAAGCCATAATTTTTTTCGTCCATTTTGAACTATAAAAAACAGACGGAAAACCTTACAATATAACAAAATAATTTTGCTGATTTATATTGACTTCTATAATTTCTGTACACTTATGCCGTTTTGTTTTCAGATGCTTGAACCTTTTTTAAAACTTAATTTTTCGATAAAATGATTGAATAGATTCGAAATAATAAATATGTTCCTATCAAAAGAAAGACATCTTTTTGACAATATGATCACAAACAAACGTCAATGAATTCAGAGCATCGGGCAATTTGGAAGTACCAGCGCCACGATTCGTAATAAACAAAACATCACCAGTATTTCAATTCTATTTTCCTACGTACAAAGAAAGTAAATTGCCAGTATATTTACCATTGAAAATCCGTATTCTCTGTGGAATGCATTAAATGTCAGCGTATTATTTAATTTGTGTACAATGCAATTGGTTCATTGAATTTTATATTTCATTCGCAAGACGAAAAACGAAACACACACATAACCTTAGCCCGAACGTATCCCAAATTGATTGTGTCGATTGGCTCAACTGTCAAAACTCAACGAATGTATTCGGATGTTCCGAATGTGTTTCATATGAAAAGGTGGCGTTTTTGTTCCAAATTTCAAATGTTTTTTGGACAACATTCGGAAAAAATTCCAAATGTGTACCGTTTTTTTTTAAAATCATAGTACATGAAGATAATTACCGCAATTGAATCTAATTACTGCATCATATTGCATCATATATAAAAATTTTAGTTATATCGAATTTGTTGAAATTAATGTGACAGAGAGAGTGAATGAGAGGAGAGAGAGAGAGAGAGAGAGAGAGAGAGAGAGAGTTGTAGTATACAATCGAGCAAACGAGTGAATGTGTGATTGAGTGAGCGAGTGAGTGAATGATGTACGACGTATGGACTTCGCTTTTAGGATGACGCACGCGCTCGCACTGCTACCGCATGGGTGACGCAAGGGGGATGCGGTTGACGCAAGAGTTGGGCCAGAATCCCCATTTTCCTACTACTATCACACAATCAAACATTATTTGTGAGTGTATGATTATGTATAGAGTTAATCATTTTAAGATTCCATTGAGTATGATTATGAATAATACTCAAGTTCGAATACTCCGCTCAGCTGTATGGTTACTAAAACAATTTCATTTGTTAATCAAAACATACCTTTGTGTAAAATGCATTTTGCGGCCGATATATCTCAATGCCAAACAGTTTCAAAAAAGTATATTTCGTCCAATCGGGGCAAACCGGCATAAATCAGTTTGTGCAGACCATTCCAAATAATCATCCGCTTCTTCGGCATCTGACGATGGGTTAGATCCAATATATCATAAGCATTTCCTTCATCGATTTCTTCATTTGGTCCATTGTTTGATCGCCAGTTTTTCCGGTACACTTTAACCTTTGACACCAACCGAATGTTCATTTGTTGATTTCGATTTTAAACTGCATATTCCAATTCCGCCATATTGACATCTTCATCTGGAATTGCTGCTTCATTTTCCACTTCCGCCATAGTTATCTGCATTATTCAATGCATCGGCTGCAGCTTCAAGACGTTTTAATTTCAGTTGTCTTCGACTTAATTGAGTGACAATCATAAATGGCAAGCCAACTTCTGCCTGTGGTTCGCAATAACGCCATATTTTGAAGCGATGTCTTCGCGTATGTTGCGGAAATCTCACCAAACATCTGGCACAAGTTTGCGATGTGAAGTCTTCAACTTTCCGAATTTTATAATTGCCAGTTTTTTTAATTGGATTTTGCCAATTTCCGAGTACCTGGGCAGCGAAAATACTTCTTTATTTTGATCGGAGAATTTGGTGAAATCTGTGCGGCGCCCATGTAGAATATCGTTGGCTTACCCTTCGTTAATCGCTTGATGACATTGTCTACTGTACGATTTGATTAAACGAACTTATCTAAAGCCGAGCATATGTACGATTTGCGTAAGCAACATGCCTCTGTGCAACATCCTTAACCGATGTCGAATGTATGGTAACCACTGTAATCGCCTTGGAGACGGCATTACAGCATGTGCGTGAAAGTCGGCTTGCTCGATTCGCACTTAATCCCTTGTTAAACGTTCGGCTTTTCGATTTCGAATCGATTGTTTAGCCATCCAATGGTAAAACTTGCTTGACATTTTGATGTTTTCCAAATACAAAGATAAGAATGGCATTTTTTAAAATAAAAAAAAAAAATAACAAATTGGCGAATTGGCGAATTGGCGAATTGGACAAAATTAAGTTGAATCAAATGAAAATTTACTTCTTTTCCAGTCGAAATTGTTTGCCGAACACTGACGTTCCAAGTGTTTATTCCAGGATCTATTCCTATTTCATAGAAAAACGTTGGATACATTGCCAATATGTCATCCGAAGAGATTTCCGGTTGCTCTTGTTTTGGTTTATTGAACAAAATTGATGCAGAAATACCAACTGTCATAATTCTTTGTCGGAACTCATACTTGCCTGAACAAATAACAAAGGAAAAAATGGAATTAATGAAAATAATAAACGTAATATTTGAAATTCCGTTTCACATTAAATTGTTAATTCAAATAAAAAAAACCAGCACTCATTCGAGTTAAGAAACATATTTGAAATCACATTTTATTTGGATTGCAATGTTTGACTGTTTTTTGTTCACCATGATTCTTACACATTTTGATGATGTCTACTGCCTAGTTTGAAATACAAAAAAAAAAAAAAAAAAGATTCTTTGGATGCAATTTAAAATGAAAAGCTTAAAGACGATACAAACTTCATTTAACACTAAAATTCAGAAAATACACAAATATGGAATCTAATACATTGTTGTACTCTGTATTATTCATAAAAAATGCATCAATGCAGAATTATAAAAAAATGTTCTTGCTTAAGCAGGCAGTTTTGTATACTGACTTTTTTTAGTAAAATCCATACCAAAACTGATTTCACGATACAGAACGTCATCCGTTTATTTCAATTCACGTTCCCAATGAATTTAATGTTATTTCATTTGATGTACTTCATTCAAAATGAAAAAATTTTATATTATTTATGATAAAAAAAAAACAATATTTATATTGAAATTCACAATTTGATTCTTTTGTATAACACGATGATTCCAATTGACATTGTATTGGAATTTGGTCATTTGTTTACAGTTACTGTCAAATTCAAATGATTCGAATATGAACTCAAAATAAAATTAAGTATGGATAAAATATTGCGAACAAATATGATGGAAAAAATAGAATGGAGTCATATTGCAGAGAGGGATATGCTCAAAAAAAGATGGATTCATAAACATACATGGGTATGAGGGGGGTTGGGGTTTTTGGGTTTTAAAACATATGAAACAAGATCAATGAAACCTTTAATTACAACTCAGTAACAAATTTGTGACTTTTTCAATACTTTTCATATTTTTATAAAATGTGATAATATTTCTGATAATGAATGCTGTACATCAAAAACATTTTTAATTACAAAATAAACTACATTTCACATAAAAAAGTATTAAATCATCTGATAAATTTTGATAATAAGCCTCTAATCAACCTCTGGAACGACTTTTCATTTTCAAATATTTTGATTCGCAAATTGTCTACGTCTGTGATATAGCATCACTGATGCTTTAATAAGAAGGCAATTTAAATTTTAATATATTTATAATTATGTGGATGGCTCGGATTATTATTTTTTGGTAATGTCTTAAATATTCAAAATAAAAATATAATTTTCCAGATCATTACTAACTTCAAGCATAATTTTATATATCTAACCTCACCTGCATTGTTCTAAACTCTTACGAGTGCTTGATGTGACATCTGGTGATGTTTCTTCTTTTCATTTGGGAAATGTCAGATTGACTGTGGTGTGTTATTTAAAGTATAACCTACACTCATTACAGAAAATAGAGAATCGCAGTAAAGAATGTTTTTCATTTTATAATATAGCGAAAATAAAGGGAAACATTATGTCGGACGACCCAGACGTTATTAAAATCAATGGAATAGCTAGCCGATCGGAAACGAAAACTCCATTTCTAATTGGTGTAGCCGGTGGGACTGCATCTGGAAAGGTATGTAATGGTTTTTCTCAAAATTGTAATCTATTTATGAATTATTATTAAAGTCCACAGTATGTAAACGCATAATGGAACAGCTAGGGCAAGCTGAAAGAAACCATGCAGAACGTCAGGTAAGACTAACAAATTTTAAAACAGTTACAAATTTGTATTGAAATGGAAAACAATGTTTATAATTAATAACTTTTTTATTATAATTAACTTTTATTAATTACGGTTTCCAAAAAATTTTATTTCCACACGTGTTTGAATTATTGAGTTTTTTTAATGTAATTAATTGAATGAAAACTTTGATTTTAAGGTGGTTTGTATTAGTCAGGATAGCTTCTATCGGCAGCTGGATCCTGCTGAGAAAGCGAAAGCTGACAAAGGACTCTTCAATTTCGATCATCCTTCTGCGTTCGATGAACTACATCTTCTTGAAACTTTGCAGAAAATTCTGGAAGGCCAGAAAGTGGAAATTCCAGTTTACGATTACAAAAATAATGCACAGTTAGTATTATTATTATTTTTTTCTGTATATTCATAAAACTCATATGAAACTGAAACTAATAATAATATCTTCATTTGTAGATGTCTCGACAACAAGATGGTTATTTATCCAGCTGATGTTGTGTTATTTGAAGGAATATTAGTATTCTACTTTCCAGCAATCCGAGATTTGTTTCATATGAAGTTGTTTGTTGATACAGATTCTGACACTCGTCTTTCACGCCGCGGTAATCATACCTAATCAAAATTAGAATTAACAATATTCAATTAATCTTTTATTAATTTTTTATAATTCAGTTGTGAGAGATATAATGGAACGTGGTCGTGACTTGGAACAGATTTTAACACAATACATGACATTGGTAAAACCTAGGGGCTGAGAACCCTTTATGAATATATATATTTAGTAGATATTCAGAATATTCACGCGATATTTAAATATTTATGAGATATTTTCTATATTCAAAAATACACACACCATATCATACATATTTGAAATATTTAGTAAATATTCAATTCATTTTTATCGATAAGTTAGCATTTGTGAATATATTGTTGATGGCAAAATAAGTATTGCTTGAAATTGAGATTTGGTAGCTGAGATCAAGTCAACATTCAACATTCAACATGTCGACACAATCACAACATGGAATGAGAGAATATGATGTTTTTCTTACCATATTCTAAACATTGGTGAACATTTTTTCTTTGCTTTACATTTACATCATTTACACATTTCATTTCATAGTGTACCGTTTGTAAAATATTGTCATCTGTGTCAAACCGAAACAGAAAGAGAATATACAATTATACATATCTCTTACGCAATGAAGTACGCTCAACAACTGACCAATGATACAAAATCGTATTGAGATTTTACTGTTCTCGCGGCTCCTGATGGATGGATTGGAAAAGTACATCATACACATCGGAAGAAACTAAATGTTGAACCAAGACCAACGCAAATGGCATTCAATCATGAAAATCAACGAAAAACAATTGTGTGGTATCATGATAACAATGCATCACGCAACATGATTTACTAAGCAATGTGTATGTTATGACAAATGTACCAATCAATCCAGATTTTAATCGGAAAGCTACCACATTGAGACAGCGTCGTGCAGCAGCGGAGGCAGCAGAACAGCAAAGAAAAAGAAGAATTTTGGCCGGGGCGTCCTCTAGGGGAGAGAGGTAGGTATTGAATTGATATTGATGAAATCAGATGAAATATAATTGATAAGTTATTGTAGTTCGAGAGTATTAATTTCTAAATGTTCATTTATTTGTATATTTCTCTTGTAGGCAGGGTTGGCGGTCACAAAGTACTATTCTGTAGTAAGCTTTTTTCCTTTACAGACTTAGGAGAACGCAGTATGATCTCAACTACAAATCTCAAATTTAAACAATATTTAGTCATATGTTTAGCATGTTCATGATATTTAGTATATTTATAAATATTCAAAATATTCACAATATTTACAATATTTGCAATATTTGCAGGATATTTAAAATATTTATTTTTATTTACATTCATTGTTTCCCCCTTAGGTAAAACCAGCTTTCGAAGAATTTTGCTCACCAGTGAGTGTCACATTTATATTTCTTTAATAAATATTATTAACAAACTCTTCATGATTGATTTCATTGCAGACAAAAAAATTTGCTGATGTAATTATTCCAAGAGGAGCTGATAATACAGGTATATTTTTTATGTTTTTTGACTAAATGGATGCTTAATATCGTGTTAAAATGCATGCTTGTTTTGCTTCTCTTTATATATTCATCTTCCATTAATCACAGCAGTTTTATTTTTTATTTTCAATTTTGTTTATTTTTTTCGGTTTAAATTTGTTTCCTGTATGCGCTTATATAATATAGTCGCTATTGAACTTATTGTTCACCATATTCGTGATACAATATTGCAGCCGAAAGGGTATTTCAATCATGAAAGTAATAATAACGACGATCTAAAACAAAACAGTGTCAGAAGAGCGTAATCAACAATTTGTTATTTTGGTAATACATTTTAGCATACAAACTCCCTAGAGAGTAAGCAAATGTTCTGCTAAAATAGTTAACACATTTTTCTCAATTTTATTTTATAGTTCTGAATTTTTTTATATAAATAAAAATTTAAATTTAATTTTGAAAAATAATTTATTTTTGTATATATGTAAATCACTATTTAACAAGGCCATTACTTACTGAATCCGTAAATATAATAATGGTCACGGCCACGAAATTGTAACGTTATTGACAACGTTTTTTGTATGAATAATGTCACTTATAACATCGACAAAGAAGCTATAGTTAGTCATAGTGTTCTTCTATGTTATGCACAATAGAAATTATGATTTGTTTTATATTATTACTAACCTAAAGCCGTCAGTAACGTTACAAAGTTCGTAGCCTTGACCTAATAATGCAATTCATGACTTTTCACATACTTGAGTAAAAATTAATAGCGAACATAATTTTTTGTCTGAAATTTAAAAGAATTACTTAAATCAATGCTTCATTAAGACACCTATTCAAAATTATTTTCTCCTCTGTTTCAGTTGCGATTGATTTGATTGTCCAACATATTCGAGACTTTCTTAACAATCGGGTTAGAGATATTCGAATGGAAATGTATCATATTGATGATGATAAGAAAGAAGATCTAATTCAAGTTGATAATGATTCAGCAACAACTCCGACCACACCGATAACACCAATTCATGGTAAGAAAAAGGTCCATCATAGACCACATTAAAATAACTTGTGGTAAAAAAGCAAAAAAATGTTGTTCAACATATTAACTCCAATCTTGAATTTGTTTATATTAAATTAAGAATCTCTGATCTGATCAGAGATTATAATATATATATAATATAATAATAATCTGAATATTTAGAACAAAAATAAAAAAAAAGAATTAGC
The DNA here is from genome assembly GCA_029041755.1 of Resseliella maxima. Classification (NCBI taxonomy): domain Eukaryota; kingdom Metazoa; phylum Arthropoda; class Insecta; order Diptera; family Cecidomyiidae; genus Resseliella; species Resseliella maxima. Next base: position 298,235 of record JAQOWM010000800.1, read on the forward strand.
AAACATTTTAGTTGTGTACTTTAATAGTAAACTATAATATGCAGTAAAATAACTAGATAGTCTGTCGCTTTTCAGATCTTATGTATCTATTCACAAGCCATTTTCAATTTCATTTTTCAAATAATGTATTTTGAGGAAATTTCTTTGAAAAAAAATATCAAAAAAGCATCGAAACTTTTGATAAAATAGACAAAAACAACAAAAAAGCGAAATTTTTTCGATGAGTCTGTATTTCCATGCTTAACAATATGTTGACAACAATAAAATAAACGGTGTCAACATCAAGATGGTTCGAATAACAATCAGCGAGGGCTGTCGTTATAGATAATGCTACGCGTCTGGACATTTTTAATCAAAGCATGCAAAATGATCATCAACTCTACATTTATTTCAATATGGCAACATTCGGAAATTTGGACCAACAATCAAAAATCGTATGGATGAAACGCACGGTGAAATATTTTGAATTTCATTGAACGAAACGGAAAACAAGATTCATATTTCAAAGTAGGGCCTGTTTTAAGGAATTGAATATTTTAATTATACGATGGTGACTCTTGAGAATTCTCAATTGATTTTAACCGATTTTTCATCCAGCCAAAATGTCCTAAATCAATCGGTTGTGTAACCATACAAGTGATTAAAAACGATTGGATTTCATTTAAAATATAATATAAATTAAATTTACTCAACCACTCATTGACAAGGGTATGAATGTAAAAAATCATAACTGCACATAGATTTGTTGTTATATTGAAAACTCAATCTACATCTACACTGTAACTTATAAATTCAATACATTCTTCTTGAACTTTCTCAAACTTTTGAAATATCGATTTAGGGATCCTCCGATATAACTTGTAAAATCTTAAGAACAAATTCTAGAATTTTCGGATCTTCTGAACTTTTATTATTTTGCTCTTTGGTGTGAACCATACTTCACGTATGATCAACACATGAAAGTGGCATAAACACACAACTACATATATACACATAACTACTACTTTTTTAAATGTGTTAATGATATATGACGAGGTAAGGTGAGTATTCAGCAACTTCAATTATTCGTGACTTCAGTAGTGGTCGGTGTTTGCTGAAGACTTGTTTAGTTTTATTTTAAAGTTTTCTTTCTTTAATGTTGTTTTCTTTAAAATTATTATTTTGTGTGTGTTCAAACTCCTGAAATTATTTTTATTTGAAGTTTTGAATTTTTGATTTAAGTTTAAAAAAAAAAAAATTAATAGATATTTTTTTTAAAAACAAATGTTGGGAAAAACAATATGCATTATATCAATATTTGGAGCCTCTATTTAGTGGCTTTCATCGGTAAGAGTAATTATTATGAATACATATGAGGGAAACATTGTCATTGACATCACCAACAACACAAATGTACACAAACACACATGACTGTTAATTGTATTACACATTACACTGTGTAAAATGTTATATTTTCTGAAACTTGATTAAATACAAACAAATCCAAGTATTTTAGAATAATATTCGAAGGCGGTATGTGGCTTGCAAGAAAATACATAAAATTTTGAAAAACCAAAATAGTATATATTTACGTACTGTGTAGAACGTAGATTCTTCATTTTTTATGAGAAATAATATAGGTGTTTTAATATAATTAACAATAATCCGTGCTTTGTACGTATGTACTGTTTATATCCTACGTTATTTATCAATGAAAATATTTCTGTTTATTGATCGAACATATGAAAACGATCAATTGCAGAATATGTTAATCAAATTTAAGTTTATTCATTTAATTGAAGTTTCGCGCGATCAGATTTGTTTTATTTATGCAACTATACGATAAACTTCCTGAAAAGCAAAATTATTCAAGCGAATCAGTCCTTTCATATGTACAGAAATCAGATGGCCTGTAAATTTATTATTTGTCATAAAAAAATGTGTTAAAATTTTATTTATAAGTTTCTTACATAAATAAATAAATAGAGAAAATTATTTTATTAACGACTTTGAATAGATTCCTTAAGCTTTGAATGAGTTTTATATAGTTAAAATGATTCATCATACCCTAATTTCGTATATTCGAAGATATGTAGAAGCGTTTCCATTGCTTCTTCATTCAAATTTATTCTCAATATAAAGAATTTTCACCTTGAATGATTTGTTCGAAGAAGATATAGAAATAGAAGTGTATTTTGAGAGAATATTGATGTTTGAAAATCCATTATGATTGAATATTGCGAACTTCATAAATATATTTTCTATGTCAATACCTTCTTTAAAAAAGTATTTTTGAAACCATTTAGAATAGAATATCTTTCATTCTATTTAATATTAAATGCAATTTTTTTAGCATGCATTCCATCTCTGATTGCCTCATCAGTAGGAAGTATTGAACAAAAAGAAGCTTATTTCAATGGGTCATCATATTTACGATTGTTGACACCAATGCCGATGTGGAAACATACAGCCTTTAGCATCAGGAGTTGTCGGGGTGGTGAATTAATTTCACAAAGATATTCTGGGCGAACGTTTTTACTATCAATCTATGCTGATTACGTTTTGGTTTCTTTGGTGACACAAAATTCTCGGGCAGAAGCACCAGTTTCCTCAAATTTATTAGATAATAAGTGGCACACCATTGAACTTTATTTACAAATGGGATCTCTTAAGTTATTAATTGATCGGAAAGAAACAATAATTGCAAATTCAACACATAATGCACTTTTTCTAACTGATGCTCCAGGCGATGACTCAGCAATTTTAATATTAGCAACAACATATTCAGGATGTATGTATTCACCAGGACTTGGTTTGAATTTTAGTTCAAGCGCTCAAAATAGTCCAATTCAATTTGGCCCATGTCCTTTGATGCAAGGTCCATGTACCCAAACCGATGTTCTAGTACGAGCTCCAATTGACTATTGTGCGAATGAACCCTGTATGCAGAAAGGAATATGTATTTCACAAGCAGATACTTATATGGTAGTGCAAAATTTTTATCTTATTTCATTAGAATTTTTAGTTCATCTATACTTTGTTCTTATTGCTATTTTCTATATATACACAGTGTCACTGCACTGCCCGATATACCGGTAAAAATTGTGAAATCGATACTGGTTCTCCTTGTCGTTCGAATCCCTGTCAAAATGGACAATGTATTGAGGATGCTCGCGGTGACTATATTTGCGAGTGCCCACCCAACTTTACTGGAACCAATTGTGAGCAAATGATTGATCCATTATGTGAAAACAAACCATGCCTAAATGGTGGCAATTGTAGAGTAATTGCTTCGAAGATTGAGTGTGATTGTTTGGAAGGATTCATTGGAAATAGATGCGAGGTAATGTAAATAAAAAATTACACTAATTAACAACGAAAATACCCAAGTATTCTCGAATATTTTGGTGATGCTGAAGCCGATACCATCAGGATTTTCTTAGCCGCTCTTGTTTTCAGATAAAGATTTAATTCAAATAGATAAATGATTTTCGTATATATTTTTTTCCTGAAATTGAAGCTTTTACCTTTAATTTGAGCTATTTGTCATCTTCATGTGACAATTTTATACAGAGTTGGTCGTTGTTATTTCTGGCAATACACTAAAAATTAATCATTTACTTCTTTTCGCTTAAGATATCCCAAGAATTATGTGTACTTATTTCAGAATATCTTCATTTCATAGAGTGCATCTATACAAATAAATAGAATGCTCCAGTACGGCTATATGAACACCGAAATTATTTGCTGAAATTGAACACTTAAATGTACTATTGTGAATAATACTATAATATACTATATACTTATTATAAAGGATGATTCATTAACAGAGGTACTTTTGTCAAAATGTAAAAAAAAATCAAAAATTATTACTTAATCGTGGAATCTTTATTATCATTCGAAAGAACATACTTTGCCATTTATTTTTTGAATATTTTGCCTTTCAAATGTTGGCCGCAACTACGCTTGAGATGGTCCATCCTGTAAGTCAATTTTCAATCACGCGTTCGAGCATTTCGATGGGTATCTGACGAATGACACGAGTAATGTTGGCTTCCATTGCCTCAATCGTAGCTGGCCTATCCCTGTAGACCTTCGACTTCACAACAACAACAACAACAACAATCATTTAAAGACCATTAATACCTTTCAGTGTCTGGTCTGTTTTGTAATGGTCGGCCAATAACAATTCTCCTCCAGCGTACCCTATCGAGAGCCAGGTCTTCAATTTCCCTATTCCAATCATACCCTCTTTCATTCAAGTCGTTCTTAACCGAATCCAAATATCGTCTTCGCGGTCTACCTCTACCTCTCGGTGCACTTCAGCATTCAAAATTAACTTTGGTAAACGATAATCATTCATACGCTGTACATGACCAAACCATCTCAATCTTGACATTCTAGCTATCTCATCAACCGAATCCACATTCAAATCTTCACGTATCTTCTCATTCCTAATTCTATTTTCCCATTGATCCCTACGCGACACACCCGAAATCATACGCAAAACTTTCATATCAGCCACTTCCAAATTATGAATTAAATTATTTGAATCGACCCATACGTGATAGTTGCTCTGAAGATTGAACCATGAATCATGAACTTCGTCTCCTTACTCAACTCTCGTTTATTGAAAACATGTGACCTAAGCTGTGCAACAACTTTATTACCATTCACTCTGCGATGTTCGAACTCCTTATCCAGTTTGCCATCTTCCGAAAAGATGCATCATAGATATTTGAATTGCGACACCTGCTCAAGCACACCTCCATTCAACGTACAATTTACTTGCTTCCTATCTTTCCCTATATGCATGATATGTGTCTTTGAACTGCTAATGGTCATTCCAAAGTTCGTACAAGCTGTTTCTAAATTGCTAATGCTGTTTTGTAGCTCTTGTTCTGAGCCCCCAAACAATACTAGGTCATCCGCATATGCAAGAGCGGAGATAATGTTTCCCCCCAAAACTACGTTACCCCTCAGCTTAGCTGACTTGATCAGTTTGTTCATATAAATTATAAATAAAAGCGGTGATATTGTACAGCCCTGTCGAAGACCATTTCGCACTTCAAACCATTCACTCAATTCCCCATCCACACTCACAGCCGCTTCACAATATCTGTACAAACTCTTAATTGCACTCAGCAGGGAACTATTCACACCATATTCACCCAACACCGACCAGAGCTTATCTCTAGGTATGCAATCATACGCTTTTTGAAAACATACATACATATCCTTGTTTCTCTCATGGAACTTCTACATTAGTTGTCTCATGCAAAAAATTTGATCTTGACATCCGCGCATCAGTCTGAAGCCCGATTGGTTTTCATCCAAGAGCGATTCGACAATAGCTCTGGTAATTTTTTCTAAAATTGCACTATATACTTTTCCGACAACGCTCAATAAAGAAATTCCACGGTAGTTGTTACAATCAAGCTAGATTGAACAACCGATGCAACCATCGAATCCCTACTGAACCACTGCAAATTAAATATTCGTTCCTAATCTCATCCATTCCTGCTGCTTTGCCCCAACTTAGTTTTCTAACCGCCAACTCTATCTCTCCTATGCTTATTTCTTCTTCTTCGACTTCATTCACACTTGCATTCGCGCTAAAACTCAAATCTGTTCTATTATCAACATTCAGAAGTTCCTCAAAATATTCTCTCCAACGTTTCAACACATTCTTTCTACCAATCACTAACTCCCCTGCCTTATCTAATACAGCACGTGGCGCTTGTTTCATACCACCGTTACGGATATTCTTAACCTTCGACCAGAAAACTTTATTCCTCTGCTGCCCTGCTTCTTCTAAATCATTGCCGAATTTCACCCATTCACCCTCCTTAGCTACTCTCACCAACTCTTTCACTACCCTTTTTTGTTCCCTATACGACTCTAAGTCCTCTTCCTTTCTACTTTGCATCCAACGCAAACATCTCACATTTTTCTTTTTCACTGCTTCCTGTACCTCATCATTCCACCAGTCCGTCTTCTTTTTACAGTTCTTACCCACATGCATTCCACAACATCTCTTTACCGCACTCAACAATGCATTCTTAAAATAATCCCATTCACTGTTGATATCCGACATCTCATTCAATTCAACTTGCGCAAATTTTGCCTCTAATCTAGCTACATATGCATTCACTACACTTTCATTCTTCAATTCATTAACTTTCACACTATTAGTTGGTTCCCGATTTTCACTCGCTGCCCCTTCTGGAATACGTAGTTTGCTTGCAACTAAGTAATGATCGGAATCCAAACCAAAACCTCTATACACACGCGTATCTATAATGGTTTTACGTAAACATTCATCCACAATAACATAGTCGAGAAGAGATTTCTGATTCTGAGCAGGATTCTCCCAAGAATACATGTGAATATTCTTGTGCTTGAAGAAAGAATTTGTTATAATTAGGCCTGAACTCTGGCAGAAATCCAACAATCTCTTTCCGTTACCGTTCGCTTCCATATTTTCTCCGAAATGACCCAAAATTCTGATTATCTCTACCTACTCGAGTATTGAAATCCCCTAGCAAAATCACGTTTTCATTTCCCTTACGATAAACAATATCATTTAAGTCACCATAAAAATCATTCATCTTTTCTGCATTCGTACCTTCACACGGGGAATACACACTCACAAAACGATACACTGCACCGCCCAACTTGATTGAAATCCACATTATTCTCTCATTTAGGAATCTATGACCCACAATCGACTGCTCTAAACTGTTACTAATCAAGAATCCTACGCCCCAATTTGCTCTACCATTCTTAACCCCAGACAAATACAAACGATAACTCCCTAATGTCTCTTCTACCTGACCTTTCACACGAACGTCGCTCAAAGCTAAGAAATCTAAACCGAAATTATTTGCCCTATCGACTAATTCTCGCTTCTTCAACTCAAAAACGTGGCCCATTCACAGTTACGCTGCGACCACTTTCATTTTTTAAGAAATATGGACCGATAATTCCACCAGCCCATAAACCACACCAAACCGTTGTTTTTTGTGGATGTAATGGCAGCTCTTGAATTTCTTTGGGTTGTTCTTCAACCCATATACGGCAATTTTGCTTATTGCCAAAAATGGGCTTCATCGCTGAACAAAATTTTCGTCGAAAACAGTGGATCCTCTTTGAGTTTTTCAAGAGCCCAAATACTGAAATGGTGACGCATAGGAAGGTCGACTGGCTTCAATTCTTGTGTGAGTTGGATTTTGTATGCTTTTAAGCCAAGATCCTTTCGTGAAATGCGCCAAGTTGTTGCATACACAAGCCAAGCTGTTGAGCACGGCGCCGAATCGTTTCATCACGGTCTTCGCGTACACTCTCAGCTACCGCCGCTATGTTCTCTTCACTGGATGGTGTATATTTGGTCGATGTTCATCCAATAAGGAATATTGGGTTTCATTTTTAGCACTACATGAAATGTAGGGCTATTGCATTTGTTTTTTTTTTTTTTTTCTCCCATAAAAATTCATTAAGCCACCATAACTCAAAGCCATGATGACCGATTCTTATGAAATGTTGCCTGGAGGATGTTTACATGGCCAAGATGGCTGACATCTATTTTGGTCCAATTTGGACCACTTCATCTGCTACTTTTGGTGTCATCGTAGTTAAAATGTTAATATAAGCAATATGGGTATCATTTGAAAGGAAATCATTCGTAGAATGCATGGGACATCGTGTTAGACCATGTTAAACCATATTAGACCATGATGGTGAAGTGGTAAAACAGTTGATATTGGTGTCATTTGGAAGGAAATCATCAGTAGAATGCAAAAACCATCATGTTAAACCGTGTTAGACCATGATGGTGAAGTGGTAAAACAGTCGATATGGGTGTCATTTGAAAGGAAATCATTCGTAGAATGCAAAAACCATCATCTTAGATCATGTTAAATCGTGTAAGACCATGATGGTGAAGTAGTAAAACAGTCGATATGGGTGTCATTTGAAAGGAAATCATCAGTAGAATGCAAAAACCATCATGTTAAACCGTGTTAGACCATGATGGTGAAGTTGTAAAACAGTCGATGTCATTTGAAAGGAAATCATTCGTAGAATGCAAAAACCATCATCTTAGATCATCTTGAACCGTGTTAGACCATGATAGTGAAGTGGTAAAACACTAGGGGAATTTATGGAATAAATATCCGTAGAAATCTGCAAAAAATCTGCTCAAATTTTCTAGCACTAAAACATCAAATATTGAGTGTTGCCTACGAATATTTGCGGATTTGTAGCAGATATTCACTCTATGATCACGAAGAATATCTGCTGCAAATCCAAACTATCTGCAATATCTGCAACACATCTGATTTGATAAATTCCCCTAGTAAAACAGTCGATATGGGTGTCATTTGAAAGGTAATCATTCGTAGAATGCTAAGGACATCGTTTTAGACTGTGTTAGACCATGATGATGAAATAGTTCGTATGTGTATCATCTGAAAGTTAAAATTTTTATGGACAAGCCGTAACTTCTATTTTTTTTATATGTTAAAATTACACAGTGCAACAGTCCAAAAAATTCCAACATTTTGTTATAATGAAATGAAAGTGCTATTACGATGTGTCATACAAGAGTTCGAGAATTTTTTTTTTTTTTCAATTTTTCCATATTTTGAAAAAAGTCACAAAAATTTAAAAAAAAAATTTTTTTTCTCGAACTCTTGTATGACACATCGTTTTCTATGTAATTTTGCATGCTGATTCTAAATCTGGTAATAAAAATTTGAAAAAAAATTGATTTTCATTAATTAGTGCATTTTTGCAAAAAAATCAATAAAATTTTTAGTTCAATGATCATTCCCCATGTTTTTCTGGTCCCTGAATTCGCATGAAAATTCCAATGATATTATTCATATCATAATTCAGTGAATCACAGAAACTTCAATGGTCCATAAAATAAAAATGCCAGCTAACTTTTCAAAACGCAACTAGGGTATTGCTCTGCTATAATAGTACTTTCATTTCATAATAACAGAATGTTGGAATTTTTACTCTTTTTTCAAATTTTCAAATCACGGTTTTCATTTTCGAAAATTCATTTTAATAAAAGGTATTTTTACTCTACATTTCATGTAGTGCAAAAAACTAGTTTGTTGTTTACAACAAACTAAAACAATGAAATTAAATCTTAATTAAGAATATATGACAAAGCGAATACAACACGCGCGTAGTGTCTTGTTTTTAATTGTATGCCGAATAGCGTGTTCGGTAGGTCGATTATGTCGACCATAACTTAGTGTAAGCACACGAAACACATTTCTCACAGAACATTGATTTTGATTGAAAAAAGTACCTCTAAATGAATCACCCTTTATATCAAGTATATAAACTTAAGTTGGGGAAGGGGTTTACTTATGGGAAAGATTTGATTTTTAAGTTATAAGTTTCCCTGGTTCAATCGAATTGAAAGTTCTTTACACCGTTGGAAAGGTAAACTCCTCTTGTATCTACTATTTCATATGAGAGTGAGGAGCTCCAATCAACAAGAAAAAAATTATGTTAAAAAAAAAAAAAAAAATTATGTTAAAATTAATTTCCGAAGAGATGATTTTTCGCCAAAAAAAAGGGTTAGTCGTGGAAAACCCTGAAAAAATACTTTGACATGTCAAAGTGCATTAGTAAGTGGAGTACCATATCAATATTGCATGATTGCAAAATTTGACTGTCTCGTAACTAAGCCAATTACAGATTTTAATACAATAAAAAAATATTCGAATAACCAAATAGCAATAACATAATTTTTCGTTATCGGAAATTTTTCAATAAGTTCCAATAAAATATTGTAATTTATTGGGTCCAAAGACAATAACTTTCAATATACCATATTTTTTTATTGCAATTTTTTTCTATTGCTTATTGGTTTTTTATTTAGAATAATATTGCTTTTTTTTGTACAATAATATTGGAATTTATTTGATAATTATAAAAATTTTACTTTATAAAACACCAAGATTAAGACGACGACGAACGAAAAAAAAAATGGACACGAGCTCAAAATCGAATTAAGTTTCTATAATTTTGACAGAAGCGACAACACTAAAAATTCAAATCCTTCTGTTCATTCTCTGAAAATTTTTAATTTTCAAAAATTATTTATCAAAAAAATGCAATATTATGAAAAAAATGGCAATATTATTCGAAATAAAAACCCAATAAAATATTTGAAATAATTGCAATAAGAAAATATTGCTATTGGATTTTTGGTGTTCATTCCAATAATATACAATATCGTTATTGCAAACTATTGGAATAAAAAAATATGGTATATTGAAAGTATTGTCATCGTACACAATAAATTTTTATGTGTTATTGGTAATATTGGAATTTATTGCAATATTGAAAATTAAAATCTGTAAAGCCAATTCCCCTATATACATATATAATATATATATATATATATATATATATATATATATATATATGTATAATATAGTATTATAGTACCAATATATACTATTAGTATAAGTTAGGTGACCAACTGTACCGAAATTTCCGGTATTCTATTCAATATACCATGTACCGATGGCAACCTTCAATAGGATTATTATATATACCGAAATTTTAGGATCGGAAAAATCTGTACCGAAGTGTGTACACGTAAATTGTTCTAACATTTTTTTTAGGAATTAGAACATAAAAATTTTCGATTTATACAATTTTAGAAATTTTTTAAAATACATACAACATATATTGAAGATTATTTTTTGACGATCTATTGAAGTGAATAACATTTTATGATTAAACTTTGAATCTTTTACATTTGAATTTTGTTATTGTTGTGGCAATTATTCATCGAAAAAAATATTAAGTAAACGTGGACTTGAACGTTAATTTAAAAAAGAAATATAGTTTCATAGAAACAATCAAAACTGACAATAGTGTTCACTGTAACATTTTTAGTGGTGAATTAAACATTTTTCACGGTGGCAAATCAGACATTGAATCGTTGATTCACACTTTAAGTCACAAGAAATCGGCAAATACGGTTTCTTCCAGTCAACAAATCTGGATTTATCATATTCAGTTGTGCTCGCACTAAATGTGAATCCATTGCTACAGGTGTGTTTGCATCCTATGTAATGATGGACGCTTTCAATCATACAAGTATTAAATTGTTTCCAGTTTTTGTTCGTTATTCTTCTGGAGAAGAAGAAGTCTGGAAAATAACTGGACAATTTAATTTAATTGAAAAACTGACCTCATTGTGGCATACTCACGAAGTTAGTGTTATAGCACTTCTACTTTACTTCTTATTTTTACGTATGGCGACTGCTATAAAATTCGATGCCGCAAAATACTCACCATAAACTTTATTTTTTAACATTTCTTACAATAAAATAAAAAAATGTCACAAGCCGATAAATTCACGAGCATATTACGAATTGACTGAATACTATCCAGGATAAATTGGCACATATCATTCAAAATAAATTGAAAGGAGCTTGCGACAAAATGCCATTTAATATCGAACTGATTGTTGTGAAAATTTATTCACATTCGTATTTGATAACTGTGCGAGTAACAGCTTTGGAACAATTATTGTGATTACAGAAAAATGTTTGGCTATTGTAAGACTCAATTTTCGGATCTCCAACTCGTTATGGAATCAATTTTGCGTATTTTTGATCCACTGAAGCAATATTTTTTGGAAGATTGAAGCAGTCCAAACACTTATTTTCATACAAAAATTTCAATTTTTCTAATTATCATGCTTTCTCAATTTGTACCAAATTTTTGCTTTTGCGTACCGAAATTTCGTAAAAAGAAGTTAGTCACCTAAAGGATTAACTAGTGATAGTGCGAAAATTAACGAGAAACTTTCGAACATTCGTGCGAATGTGGGAACTTTTCTTGAGCACGAACGAACACGAAATTGTTCGTGCGATGACGACTAAATTTCGTGCGTGTTCGTTCATCACCATACAGCGTTCCTTTGCCAAAGGTGGTTTATTAATTTATTATGAATAATTATTTACAAAAGATAGATGATTTAATAGTCGCTCCAATTCGAAAATGTATTGCCAATGCAGTAGAAAGAAAATGAGCAAAAAGCCCATCACATGATTCAAAACCACTATAATATCTTTCGATAGATCATAATAAATTTTTTTAAATGGTATTCATGCTTAAAAAACTCCATATAATATATACTTAATAATAAATTACATGTGGGTTATACAAAATATCATAAAAATCATTTATCTACTTGAAATTACTCACTTATGCATTTGATTTGGCTGCTCGGCATGCTCGATCTCAGACAACTGGTGATTAGTGTTATTAAACAGTTATTATAAAGATAGATGAATATAAATTCATTTCAATATGGTTTCTAGGAGAATAAGGACGATTGTGAATCAAACCCTTGTAAAAACAACGGCATCTGTCACGATGAAGGTTAGTTAATACTAATGTATCCAATTAATATTGGTACTTTTTATATTTTAAGAAAATTCATTTTTAAGTTTCCACATATGAATTGGAATTTGAATTGTTTTTTACATTATTATTTTTCATAAAGTCGACGGATTTCATTGTAATTGTTCCAATACTGGATATTCTGGACGTCTCTGCGAGAGCAATGAAAACGAGTGTTCAACAAATATATGTTTAAATGGAGGTATTTGTTTTGACACTTATGGTAGTTACATCTGTGAGTGCACACCAAACTTTACTGGAATCAATTGCGAGCAAATGTTGGATCCGTGTTTAACACAACCTTGCAATCATGACTGTGAAAACTGTCCCAAAGGGCTAGAATGTATTGCTGATATAAATGGAAAGCACTGTAAAAAATTCTTTGCAGAAGATTGTAATTGTTTGAATGGTGGAACATGCAATACTAACTCTACTGATTGTATTTGCCCAGTTGGATTTGATGGACTATTGTGCGAAAACGATATTGACGAATGCATTCAAAATCCAAATATCTGTGGCATCCATGGAATCTGTGTTAATCAAAAAGGAAATTATAAATGTTATTGTGAGCCAGGTTAGAAAAAAATGTTCTTTAAATAATATACTAGAATGATTGAATTAGGTGCTATTCAGTGAATGCATAAACACAAGTACACAGGTTTTGTCTCGAAGAAATCAAACTCTGCGTATTCAATCGGTGCATTCTAGAGCTGCTCATGAACCGAACATGAACCGTTCATGTTCGAGAATTGTTTCACTTTTATGTTCATGTTCGTTCGGGTTCGGTTCAAGTTGTTCGGAAGAGAAAAAAGAGTGTTCATGTTCGTTCGAGTTCAAGTTCAGTTTTTTCATGATGTTCAAGTTCGTTTCATGTTCGTTCGAATGTTGTTCAATTAACTGAATCAAAATGAACTGTTCAATTAACTGAACCGAATTGAACTGTTCAATATTACAAAAATTAAGTTTGAACATTGTTGAAAAACATGTTGTGTTAATATATGAAAATATATTGATCGCATTTTGATATATCTTGCAAAGTGTAGTAGTTTTTCTTTTAATTTGACCTGACATTTTGGTTTTGGAACGAAAAAAAATTAATAATTTCCAATCTATAAATGAATTGAATGGGAAAAAATAAAAAAGAATGCATTGTTCTGTTTCATACAATGAAATATTTAACAGCAAGAATGATGAACGATAATTTTCACTTGAAGTAATGTTATAATTCGCTGTAGCAATGAAAAGACAAATATCATTCATCGTATTTGACTGCCTAATTATCGCTACAAGGAAATGCTGTATGAAACTGTCGCCAAGCTGATGGTATGCAGTTTGCAATTAAAATAATTTTTGACTGCAAACCATCGGCTTTCCGAGATTTTCATATAATATTCCCTTGTGAGACAGTCAAAAGAGATGAATGAGATTTATTGTTCCATTACTACAGTGAACACTCACACTTTCATTAAACAGAGTATTCGGCCTCACTTCAGCATTCTATCACCTCTCTCTCTCTCTCATTTTGCGTTTCAACTTTCGACATTGTTTTCTTAACCCGATTTTTAATAAATAATATTGATAATTTTCAAGTAAATAATATTGAACAGTTCAATTTGAACTGAACCAATTTTTGTATTGAACAGTTTTCGGTTCAATTAATTGAACACGTTCGGAAACATTTTTCGGGTTCATGTTCGTTCAATTTCGGTTCAAGTTGTTCGAAAGAGAAAAAAGGGTGTTCATGTTCGTTCAAGTTCGGTTCAAGTTGTTCAGAATTGAAAATGACATGTTCATGTTCGGTTCAAATTCGAACGAACTTGAACGAACACGAACAGTTCGGTTCAGTGGGCAGCTCTAGTGCATTCAAATCATATACTAAAACAATTATAATTATTTACTAATATTATAGGCTTCACGGGAATCCATTGTTCTCATGATGTCGATGAATGCTTACCGCAGCCGTGCAAAAATAACGCCACTTGCATTAATAAGGTTTGATTTTTATTTTTTTTATTTGTTTAAAAACGCATATTATGTTCAAATGTAGCTATTACTTCGAATTCACATGCCCATTCTATAATGCTTATCTACAATGCTTTGAAACAGGGTTAATTTGAGCTCGTGATGTACCTTATTATTATAATTATTATATCGACAACTTACTTGTAATAATACTTGTCTACAAAGGAGCATGCGCCACTGGAAAGCTTTGCAAATGTTCAAATGACATACATTTATACAACATGCGCTATCGGAATGGTGGCATAATGCAACATTATAAAAAAGAATGATACAAATATTGCAAACATCATCCATAAATATATTAATATATTAAAAAATCATAAATCTTTTAGAACTATGACTTCACATTGAAGAAACTCATTTATTCATCTTTAAATCCCAAATTTACTTTGAATTTTCAATTTGAATTCTCATACGAATGATCAGCTTTCAAGTTTGTGTACTATATGATTATGTTTCTTAAAATTTGTGAAGCAAATTGAACTACGCCCACTAAATGATCCGTTGATTATAATGAGAAAGTAATTTAAAATTATAATGAGCATTTTTTTATAGGTTAATGACTTCAAATGTGTGTGTCCGACTGGATATGACCAAAAAGATTGTGGTCACGATATAGATGACTGCGCTAGTGGTAATTAAAAAAAATACTTAAGTTATTTACTTTAGAATAAAATATGATAATTCTTCTAAAACTAATAATAATAGGACCGTGCTTCAAAGGATCCACATGTATTGATGCAATAGCTGATTATAAGTGTATTTGTATTAATGGGATGACCGGAAGGAACTGCGAAATTGACATAGGTAAAATTTTTTGTTCTCTTAGTAATTCCCAACGCAAAGATTAATATCTATTTCGTTGCTTGATATTCACTTTTGGTTTGTTTTTGTGTTTTCAAAATTATGAATTTTGTCTCCATTGCTTGTTACCAATTATTTTTATTTGATGTTCGTTTATTTTGAGAGGCTGTTTCCTTTCATGTATATTGAATCAACAGATTCGCCAAACGGCTTCATTTCTACTAATGTAACATACTACACTATTCCACATAATCAGTGTACATAATCAGTTCTCATGGGTATTTCTTCGCACACGTTATCCATCAAGCATAGTGTTGTTGGGTTCAATATTCCACACGGTCCATGAATCATATGTTTTTCGATAATTTTAAAGTATGTTGGATCCTCATTTGGATTTGGACACTCAGCTGATTGAATTTGTCAATAACAAAAATATCCATGAGTTTCATTTGTTTTTTCTTAAAAATTCTTGCAATAAGATCTGAATTGTTGACGATCTGTCGCTGATTGTTCTTGTGAAAGTAAATCAGATATGAAAGGCTTCGAGGAAAAATGTTACACAGAAAAGTTCCGTGGAAAAATGTTCGGGAGCTAAATGGCAATGCAATAGATAAATGCTAATCTGAGCTAAATGGCATTGCCACTGCCATTTGTATCAATATCACTTTCGTGTTTGTATGAATACAGTTTACCTAGAAACAAAAATAGCAAAAGCCATAATAGATTTCATTGGCTGGATGTGAATCCTGAGGAGCAGGTGGACTGGGGTCCACCAGGACCCCAGGGTGGACAAGGTGTGGTTTCCTTTAGGCCAGGTGGGCCTGGCCCAATGTGATTTAAAGGTTGGGCACACATGGGATAACATGCCTGGAAAAATTTCGTTATTAACAAGCAAAGCTCAGATTGCCATTTAGCTAGCTAAGTGGCAATGTCATTTAGCTCAGATTACCATTTGGCTCAGATTAGTATTTAGATAGCTAAATGGCATTGCCATTTTATGTTTTTTTTTAACTATGTTATGAATCTATTAATCATTTGCAATATTGCCTTCATTTGGCTTAATAAATTTAACGAATGAAAATGGAATAAATTGAAAAAAATGTCATAGACGATAAATAAATTATATTTTAACAATTATTTCCTTTCATTTCATACCATTCAGACGACTGTGCCTCACAGCCTTGTCAGCACAGAGGATTTTGTCAGGACATGCTGGGCGGCTTTTTATGCAACTGTACAGGTATTTAATCAAAATTTATGAGTTTAATATTTCATTGTTTTCATTTCTATCAAAAAATGTTTAAATTCAAATGATAATATGTGCATAACAAATAATAATTAGTGCAATGTGGTAGTATTAGCGCAATGCGGTACTACGTGTCCATTTGTACCTCCGAAGACACATTTTTGTGACTACCGAAAGTACAATGGAACGCATAGCAACCACTTCGTGTTCCGTGTTTCACTGCTTTGAATTAGTACAATACTGATGACTACAGTCATTATAATAAGTTAGATGATTGTATCGTGTACAGCGAAGTCAAAAAATTATTGAAAAATATTTGAAAATCGTAAAATATAACCAAAAATAGGGTATAAATTTACTTTTGGACCTACAAAATAATACAAACTATTACATTTTTTAACACTAATTTGTGAACCTATTTTTTCATGAACAATACATAACTAAATACGGTAAAACTCATACGAACAAACATGATAATTGTTTAATTTTGATTTGATTGTTTTTATTGGGCATAAAATATGATTCGCAATTAGAGAAAACACAGTCGATAACACTGTACAACAATTTCGAATTTTTTTTCAAAATGATTTGTTCGGATTCTGTTTCTGGGTTGAAAATAATGAAATTTGACGTTTTTAGAATTTTCAAGTTAGTTCAAAAAAAATTTTTAATCCTTTTTTTCAATTTGAGTAATCCAGAAAAAAATTGCTATGAAAACATCAGTTTAATCTCGAAATTGATGACAAATCTCTATCACAAAGTCATTAGAACTGAATTATACAATATTTACTATATTTACTATTAATTTGAAGAAATTCCAATTGGGTTTTGAAAGCCTGAAATAGAAAAATTCTCATTTTTTCGTAATTTTGGTCATAAGTTTAGGAGAATGTAAAAAATTTGGGATTTTTGTTATCGTTATCTCATTTTTGAGGCTTTTTTAGGATTCAACGTACCGAAAAACATTTAAAACAATCATTAACAGAGAAGATCAATCAAATTGTATGATAAAAATGACAAAAAATGTGATGCCTAGTGGAAAAAAATTGAATTTTCACAGAAAAAGTGAAAAATTCATTTTCTTTTTCAAATTTAAACCATAGATTCGTAATCAGCGTGCAAAAATACATTAAAAATGATGTTTCAAAAAGACTTCTACGAAAATTGTTAGTATACTTGAAATGAATCAATCAGAGAGCTGGCTGCGAGGAAAAATGTTACACAGAAAAGTTACGTAGTAAAATGTTATTATTCAGTGTATTCAACATACAAAGAACAACAACAAATACATTGAATAATAACATTTTTCCACGAATCTTTTCTGTGTAACATTTTTCCTCGCAGCCTCTCATCTGATGTCTATTAACAAAAGGTACGTGGTTTACGATCAAAACAAAAACAATTTTTTGCCAACTCTGCATCGTCGGATTTTTCCGTTATTGTACTCTTATTCAAACAATAGCTTTCTTTGCAAATATATACCTTTCAATTTAACGGTGAAGTGGTAGTCAAAACGACTTGGAGCTCACACGCAATTCATTCAGTTTGAACGGTAAAGTGGGTGAAATAATGGTTAAATTTAACGGAAATTTCGGAAAAAACATTACATTTTTTGTGGTCTGATGTATGCGTAAAACATTACATAAATACTCCTTTGGATTTTCCGTCCGGGATTTTCTCGGCTGTCTGAACTTCTTCGGACGTCCGAACTTTTGTCTGTCCGTCCGAATTTTTTCCAAAAAGGTTTGTGAAGGGTGATTCATTTGTAGGTATTTTTTTCAATAAGGGATTTTTTGACAGATCACGCGTGAAATCTGTCAAGCTGTCAATGTCATTTTACTCAGTATTGTTTGCCATTTTGACCATGGAAAAACTTACACCGGCACAGCGTTTACAAATTATTCAGCTGTATTACGAAAATCAACGTTCTGTGAGAAATGTGTTTCGTGCGCTTAGACCAAGTTATGGTCGACATAACCGACGTACCGAACACGCTGTTCGACATACAATTGAAAAAATTGAAACCCAATATTCATTATTGGATGATCATCGACCAAATATACACCATCCAGCCCGTAGTGAAGAGAACATAGCGGCGGTAGCTGAGAGTGTACGCGAAGACCGTGATGAATCGATTCGGCGCCGTTCTCAACAGCTTGGCTTGTGTATGCAACAACTTGGCGCATTTCACGAAAAGGCTTAAAAGCATACAAAATCCAACTCACACAAGAATTGAAGCCAGTCGACCTATGCGTCACCATTTCAGTATTTGGGCTCTTGAAAAACTCGAAGAGGATCCATTGTTTTCGACGAAAATTTTGTTCAGCGATGAAGCCCATTTTTGGCCTAATGGCTATGTCAATAAGCAAAATTGCCGTATATGGGTTGAAGAACAACCCAAAGAAATTCAAGAGCTGCCATTACATCCACAAAAAACAACGGTTTGGTGTGGTTTATGGGCTGGTGGAATTATCGGTCCATATTTCTTCAAAAATGAAAATGGTCGCAGCGTAACTGTGAATGAGCCACGTTATTGCGCCATGATAACGGACTATTTGCTACCCTAAATTGAAGCTCGAGATCTCGACGACCTTTCGTTTCAACAAGATGACGCTACACCACACACAACACGTGAATCAATGGCTTTAGGTCGTGGAGCAGTAAACTGGCCACCTAGAACTTGTGATATCACACCTTTAGACTTTTTTCTTTGGGGCTACGTGAAGTCGAAAGTCTACAGGGATAAGCCAGCTACAATTGAGACATTGGAAGCCAACATTACTCGTGTCATTCGTTAGATACCCATCGAAATGCTCGAACGCGTCATTGAAAATTAACCTTCAGGATGGACCATATCAAGCGTAGTTGCGGCCAACATTTGAAAGGCATAATATTCAAAAAATAAATGGCAAAGACTGTTCTTTCGAATGATAATATAGATTCCACGATTAAGTTAAAACTTTTGATTTTTTTTTTTTAATTTTGAAAAAAGTACCTCTAAATGAATCACCCTTTATAGTCGGTGACAAAAATATGTTCCTATTTCTATCTCTTTTATCTGTACGCTTGTCTTACCATTGCAATGCTCAGTGTGGACTAAATTGTGCGCAATATTTTTTTATTGGGTATATTTGATGCCCTACTACATTCACATGCATACAAAACATTGTGATCGCTACATTATGTTTCGGTAACTCTTCTTTATGTTGGTTATATTCAATAACTGATGTTAGATATGCCTAATATGACCAGAAAAGGATCGATCAATCAATCACTCTCTGTTGATCTTATTACTAAGCTATTGCAGAATATTGGCACTGTTATCATGCATACAGTTTTGCAATGGAAACTCTGTCACTATATAATGGTAACATTTATTGTTTATGCAAGTTCCAAAACTCTGATTTCATTCCATTTTAGTTCTCTTTGATGCATATAATATACATTTGCTCTGATTTTTTTACATTTTATTTATCATGGATTGTTTTACACAAAATGACCGGCAAAAAAAACCCCAAAAAGGACGCATAATTTCATTACGATATGAGAGTAATAATAATTTTGAAACAATTGCACGAATGACCGGAACTTCAGAGTATGTATTCTGATCGATTCGTTTGCAGAAAATATAAATAAATTGGCGTTTTATATAAAAACGAGTATGTTTCTTCGATTTGTGAATTAATTTTCTTTTTGGCACGCATAACCGATAACTAAAAATATTCGTTGTCGTGAGTCCGTTAAATAAAATGGCTTTCCATTGTTTTCATACAACATTCTATTGTGAGTAATCGAAAATCGCTGAAAATCGAAAAAAATCTAAAATTTTTTTTTTCAATTCTAGTGTAGGATTTTACATACCATTTCATCTGGTATGTTCGATTTGATTAGATGCGCATTTTTATCACTCAAATCACTGTTGGTAAATTGCGATCGTAGAATTGACAATACATACAAACACATTTCACGAATATACAAGTTCTCGTTTGTATTGTGAATGGTCCACAGATCAGCTATTAGTGTATATGCATGTGTAGTTGTTATTAAATAAAACTCGACTGGTTTCAATAACACTTTAAAATATAATGCTTTATTCAATAAAATACAATGTTGATTCACTTAATACTTTAAATTTATATTGTTGACGATGCACATTCTTTTGCGTGCGTTTGTCGAACTCTTTATTAATTGATGACAACGATTTTTGTATAAATGCAAGTAAAGAATAATCAAAAAATAAAATGAAATTATGTTTGAACATTCTCCAGATCAGGCATTGATACGCGGATATTTTGCCGTGGTGTTGGCTTAGGTTTTCGTTTGCAAATTCGTTTTTTATAAATTATGTATATCAGCGATATTGCGATCAACAACAATATAAAGTATATCGCTATGTAATGATGTGTGTCATGTTCATTAGCTACAATCAGTTGGTTGTGTGTTTTTTCTCTTGTCTCATTTAGGAGTTTTTCTAGTTTTGAGAAATTTGCTCGTAAATGGCCTAAAACTCCCAATTGGAACGTATTTATTGTCATATTCAGTAAGGCGTTTGTGCTCAATCGTGGAAAAACAACCTCATTTGATATGTCATCCATATCCAATTGAGATTCAATTCTATGCTCTCCGTTTTTTAATTGACAATTGATATTCAAATCCAATATACCCGATCCACTCAATTCGTGATGATTTACCGATTCTCCACATATAGTGGTGATAGGTGTTATTTTTCCCAAAAAGTATATCCACTTATTTGGTTCTTCCATTTCCATCCACAATTCGTTGTCACTGAATTGAGTTAATGTGCATTCATCGTACGATATGTGCATTAACACATTCCATTCGCAAGACAAATGTGCATTGTTATACCAATGTTTTGGTCGCGTGCATAATTGATGGCTTTTGCATGCGTGTACATCGGATTTACTCATAAATTCATGTTATACGATTTACTGAGACAATCATGTATTCATTGGTCTCCATTAGTCTAACTGTGGTTTGAGAATACACGAATGGAATTGCGTAATATTTGAAGATTTGGTATTTTTCTGGATTTATCAAAGGAATTACGATCCGAAAGAAGATTGTTCCATTCGTTATAAATGATTCAATTTCAACGATTTTGTATAAATCGTTTCCTTCCGGCGTGAGAAAATTACCGGGCAGTTTTTCAGCAATGATTGAGGCTTGCTGTTTCAACTGTTTTGGTGTTATTAACTTGAAATTGACGTGATTTTTATTGGCATCAACTAATACATTAATCAGTTCATCCAATTGTTTCTCGTGATTTGCCATAATTTGCATGAGAAATGTTGTGGCTGAATTAAACATAATATAAGATTGTTGTGTGTCAACCCTGTTGCTAATCATTTCTGTCAATTCATTAATGTGCTCTTTTTGTAATGAAATTTGATTGTCATTATGTTGTATTAGATTTTTTGTTGCATCCATTATTGAGGTGTTATTTTTTGTTAATTGTAATATATGTTCCTCATTTTGTAGCAACATATTTATATCATTTGTATATTGCTCAGAGAATCGTGGGCCCAATGCACCAAATAGGATGTTTGCTATGTCGCCCATGAATTCGAATGGTGCCCTTTTCTGTCTTTGTCTTTGTTTTCGTACGCTTGTGACGATTTCATATTTCTCACGTATTTGTGACAATCGATTAACAAGTTGTGTGCATATATTGTTACATATGTCACTTTCATTTAGTTTTTTGCTGCATATGTTGATCATTGTATTGAGATTTGATTTCATTGCCGTTTGTTCTTTCGCAAATGATTTAATGTTCACAAATACAATTGAACGCCAGTTTGCGTATGACATATACGATGTGGCTATTTGTTCAAAATACAGCCCGGAAGATGACTCAAATGGCTTTGTTGCGAATGGTTGTGCAACGCTCGGTGTGATTATTGTAGCACATATTGCCATGAATGCCGTTAATATTGGAATAACGTTACTCCCTGGTGCTTTTACGGACTTTTTTATCTGCATCAAGTTTGATTGTATGCATTTAGTTGTTTCCACGTTGGGCTTTAATAATGGTACGATTTTTGTGATTGGTCTTTTTAACACCCTGTCTTTAACCTTCACTGTGACTACGCGAGTCAATTCGTCCTTGCCCCTATGGACATTTAATATTCTTGCGATTGGCCAATTGCAGGATGGTGTATTTTCATCCTTTATTAGTACCAAATCATTTTGTTCTGGTTCACTTTGCTGTGAATTCCATTTTGTTTTCATTTGCAATTGATTTAAATATTCATCTTTGAACCGTTTCCAAAAATTTTGTGCCATTTTTTGGACTAACTGCCAGCGCGTTAGCCAATTGACATTTACATCGAGAAAACACTCTTCTGGGGGTGCTAACAACGGTGATCCGATTAGAAAGTGTCCTGGTGTGAGACTTTGCTGATCATTTGGATCGGTTGACATTGCACACAAAGGTCTTGAATTTGTACATGCTTCAATTTGGTCAACCGATCCAAATGATCAGCAAAGTCTCACACCAGGACATTTTCTAATCGGATCACCGTTGTTAGCACCCCCAGAAGAGTGTTTTCTCGATGTAAATGTCAATTGGCTAACGCGCTGGCAGTTAGTCCAAAAAATGGCACAAAATTTTTGGAAACGGTTCAAAGATGAATATTTAAATCAATTGCAAATGAAAACAAAATGGAATTCACAGCAAAGTGAACCAGAACAAAATGATTTGGTACTAATAAAGGATGAAAATACACCATCCTGCAATTGGCCAATCGCAAGAATATTAAATGTCCATAAGGGCAAGGACGAATTGACTCGCGTAGTCACAGTGAAGGTTAAAGACAGGGTGTTAAAAAGACCAATCACAAAAATCGTACCATTATTAAAGCCCAACGTGGAAACAACTAAATGCATACAAACAAACTTGATGCAGATAAAAAAGTCCGTAAAAGCACCAGGGAGTAACGTTATTCCAATATTAACGGCATTCATGGCAATATGTGCTAAAGGAAAAAAAAAAAAACAATAATCACACCGAGCGTTGCACAACCATTCGCAACAAAGCCATTTGAGTCATCTCCCGGGCTGTATTTTGAACAAATAGCCACATCGTATATGTCATACGTAAACTGGCGTAATGTGTGACATTAAATCATTTGCGAAAGAACAAACGGCAATCGAAATCAAATCTCAATACAATGATCAACATATGCAGCAAAAAACTAAATGAAAGTGACACATGAACAATATATGCACACAACTTGTTAATCGATTGTCACAAATACGTGAGAAATATGAAATCGTCACAAGTGTACGAAAACAAAGACAAAGACAGAAAAGGGCACCATTCGAATTCATGGGCGACATAGCAAACATCCTATTTGGTATATTGGGCCCACGATTCTCTGAGCAATATACAAATGATATAAATATGTTGCTACAAAATGAGGAACATATATTACAATTAACAAAAAATAACACCTCAATAATGGATGCAACAAAAAATCTAATACAACATAATGACAATCAAATTTCATTACAAAAAGAGCACATTAATGAATTAACAGAAATGATTAGCAACAGGGTTGACACACAACAATCTTATATTATTTTTAATTCAGCCACAACATTTCTCATGCAAATTATGGCAAATCACGAGAAACAATTGGATGAATTGATTAATGTATTAGTTGATGCCAATAAAAATCACGTCAATTTCAAGTTAATATACACCAAAACAGTTGAAACAGCAAGCCTCAATCATTGCTGAAAAACTGCCCGGTAATTTTCTCACGCCGGAAGGAAACGATTTATACAAAATCGTTGAAATTGAATCATTTATAACGAATGGAACAATTTTCTTTCGGATCGTAATTCCTTTGATAAATCCAGAAAAATACCAAATCTTCAAATTATACGCAATTCCATTCGTGTATTCTCAAACCACAGTTAGACTAATGGAGACCAATGAATACATGATTGTCTCAGTAAATCGTATAACATATGAATTTAGGAGTAAATCCGATGTAAACGCATGCAAAAGCCTTGATCAAAACCATCAATTAGGTACGCGACCAAAACATTGGTATAACAATGCACATTTGTCTTGCGAATGGAATGTGTTAATGCATATATCGTACGATGAATGCACATTAACTCAATTCAGTGACAGCGAATTGTGGATGGAAATGGAAGAACCAAATAAGTGGATATACTTTTTGAGAAAAATAACACCTATCACCACTATATGTGGAGAATCGGTAAATCATCACGAATTGAGTGGATCGGGTATATTGGATTTGAATAACAATTGTCAATTAAAAAACGGAGAGCATAGAATTGAATCTCAATTGGATATGGATGACATATCAAATGAGGTTGTTTTTCCACGATTGAGCACAAACGCCTTTCTGAATATGACAATAAATACGTTCCAATTGGGAGTTTTGGGCCATTTACGAGCAAATTTCTCAAAACTAGAAAAACTCCTAAATGAGACAAGAGAAAAAACACACAACCAATTGATTGTAGCTAATGGACATGACACACATCATTACATAGCGATATATTTTATATTGTTGTTGATCGCAATATCGCTGATATACGTAATTTATAAAAAACGAATTTGCAAACGAAAACCTAAGCCAACACCACGGCAAAATATCCGCATATCAATGCCTGATCTGGAGAATGTTCAAACATAATTTCATTTTAAACTTTTGATTATTCTTTACTTGCATTTATACAAAAATCGTTGTCATCAATTAATAAAGAGTTCGACAAACGCACGCAAAAGAATGTGCATCGTCAACAATATAAATTTAAGGTATTAAGTGAATCAACATTGTATTTTATTTGAATAAAGCATTATATTTTGAAAGTGTTATTGAAACCAGTCGAGTTTTACTTAAT